>CM035438.1:73902011-74004511 GCA_020310875.1 Ceratopteris richardii | reverse complement strand
CAGTTCCTTCCATTGGCTTGACTTTACACCGTCATCTGGTGCCTGTCTATGGTCTGCAAAAAAGCTTAATTCGTAGGCCACGAGTCACACATTTAAGTTAGAAGATATTTTTGCAAAGATCTCTGAGTCCATTTCAAAAAATCTTGTAAAGAATGCTTCTTCGAATGTTTTCATGTATGGACTCGACAAGAACATAAGTCTTGAGTATATGGCCATGAGCGTTAAGTGACTAGGGATAGTAGATAAATCAAACACTAGTGCATCAGAACCCTAGTTAATTTTGATGAAATTCAAAAAGGTATATTTTGTGTGCTGAAATACCTTTAATACTGTAAGTAGCATACTTAAAATATTGTTTGTCATTTTGGTGGCTAAGTCCAATACTATAGCATATCTAGAAATCCAAAACTCGATGGTTTTCACCATGTATTCTTCCGTCGGTAGGTAGTGTTATCGTTAGTGCCCATGTGAAAGGCCAAATGGCCACCAGATACTTCTTTGTATATGTTCTTTAATAAAACAAATAGTGGCCTGGTCACTCACAGACTGTAAGTTCGACCACATTTGTAAGACCTAAGAAGTCTGTCTTCGTACTCCCTGTGTACTGTGTTTTCTGCATATTCTACAGCCTCTATGCGGAGTACTGTGTGTGGCCTTAGGAGCTTGGTTTTCTACTCCGAGCATATCATTGTGGAGCTCTCGAGAAAGAGAGTGCACTGTGGTGCATCACAATCGAATCCCTTCATTGGTATCAGAGCAGTTCGACACAAAAGGCTTTGTTCCTTTTGTGCGAGTGAAAGGAGAACCCCCCCAGGCTTTCTCCAAGGCTTACGACTAAGGCGGTGACCAAGGCATAGACCTTGGCATACCTTGTCATCTGACTCACCGAAGTCACCGTTGGCACTGTTGGCTGCGTGCGAGGGAGGACCTCAACGATCAAGGAAGATAGAGGTTCTCGGTACTTCCCGGGAGGTCACCCATCCCAGTTTTATTCCCCCCAGAGCTCGCTTAACCGTGGCAATCTCTTGCCACTTAGCTACACTCTTGTGGTGCTTGAAGAAGGGGAAAGACTAAGGTTGACATTACCTTGAACATGTTTTGGTCCCTCAAAGCTTCATTCTTTGCTTTCAAACCCTATTTTTTTGAAGTATTTTGGGTGTCTTTTGGAGCCATTTTGGAGTACTGTTGCACATAGTTCTCTTCACAGAGGTCCAAGAACATCAAGAAGAGTGTTCTTTGTACTTCTCCGACAATAAATATCAACCTTTGGGGCTTTATTTTGTGCCACACTCATAAACCTACAGGTTTCTCGAAAGGTTTTCATTTTTGGTGGGAGCAACCGCTGCAAATTTTATGCAGGTTTTTTGAGCCTAAAACATCAAATTTGACAGACATTTACAGGTGTTGTTGGCTAGTTTTTGGGTTGTGCATTCAGCCTTTTAGTCTCATTTTACTGCATATATTGAGGACATACACACCATGTACGCTTCTGTGGATACCGCTTATGTACGTCCATGTGGTCATTGATATAGTAGTTACACTTTTGCATAAAGCTTTTTAGGTTTGAAAAAGAGGGTCGTGGTGAGGTTTTCTTAACTGGGAGACACCCAGATGTCGGGGTCTCTTCGGTGATGCAGGTGGAAGACTTACCCAGCCTCGCCATAGGAGATGTATGATAGTTGTTCATAGGTGCTCGATAAGCCTAGTTGGCTTCTATTGGGTAACTGATTATATGCAGTGGAGTCAGTGATTCACTATGCAGGTAAACATGTCAGTACTTGCAGTTTTCTGATATTTTGACACTGGTCATATGCTCATTTTGTAGAGGATACTCTGGCAAAAATTTTCCAAATTTTTGGTTTAGTCAACTATACAGTGGTCGATTTACTCCTTGATATACTTTTTTGTTGGTGTTTGGACTCTTCTAGCTCCATTATCATTCTATTCAGTTCTCTACCATCATGGTATCAGAGGTCTTATGCACATCTGGTGGATCAAGTTCTAGTGCCAGTGTTCCGAGGAGGAGCTACAACTTGCAGGGCAAAGACCATTTTGAGATCCGAAAATTTGAAACTTTGCTCTATGGAAGAATCAGATTAAAGATGTGCTGATTCAAAGGAGGAAATGGAAGCCAGTAAATGGGATTTCAAAGAAGCCTGCTGACATGGATGAAGATGATTGGGATGAGTTAGATGAAATGGCTAGGTCTACCATTTGCTTGCACTTGGCAGATAATGTTTACTTTACAGTATTAGACTGTGAAAGTGCAGAGGAGCTTTGGAAGAAGTTATGCAATACCCATGAAAAAGAGACGTCATCAAATAAAGTGTATCTGATTAGAGAATTATATGATCTTTGCATGAAGGACACAGATAGTGTTGCTTCTCATCTAAATGAGTTTGATGCTATATTCTCCCAGTTACAGGCTCAAAAAATGGATATGAATAATGAAATGAAAGCAGTATTGATGTTATGCACCTTGCCATCATCATGGGATACATTTTGCATAGCTATTAGCAATAGTGCACCTGGTGGTAAACTCGTTTATGATGACATATGTGGAGCACTCTTGAGTGAGGAGATTCACAGAAAATCTATGGTTGGCACTCAAAGTGGAGATGCATATAATGTTCGTAATTCTTACCAAGGAAAGAATGAGCAATGTGGTAGGAGCAAGAACAAGGAAAAGAATGGTCAACGAAATAAGAGTAGAAGTAAATCAAGGAAGAGGGACATTGAATGCCATTATTGTCATACGAAAGGACATATGAAGAAAGTGAAGGGGTTTGGAGTGCAGAAGAAGAGGAGGAAGGAGGAGATGGAACGAGAGAGAAGAGAGGAACGACGCGCGGATATGCGTGGGAGCCTCGAAACCCACATAATGATCTCCCTTGAGGCAATACTCTATATATGATGTATATATATGAATATGGGGGTAAGGTCACATGACCCTTACATCCCCAACAATCTCCCACTTAAGGGTCAATGTGACCATAAGTGGTAACACATACAAAGAATGATGTAGGACTATACAATAATGTACAGGAAGAGTCTGGATCTCTACCCATACCAGATCAGCCTACACCAACCGCCTCGAACAAGGTGTATCCATGCACCTCAAACTGCTCTAGACTCATATCAACAAGAGTCGAGCTCATATCTGACTGATGCAAGAACTGATGAAGTTCCTGCAAAGCTCCCACTCGCTCCATGCCTATGTCAATCATCGAACGACTGACAACTCCAAGTGCAAATGCTCCAATAGCAACTGCAATGTCTGGTCTCGAGCATAACAACTCGTACATCAAACTCCCGAATGCTGACGAAACATGTGCTATCCTGGCTAACCTAAGCATGTCAGCCATGCCTCTATCCAAGGCATCCAAAGCACCATCGTCAAGACCAACATGTCCTGACATATCTATGTCAACATCTGGCATGAGCGAATCCAAGAATGACTGCATAACTGCTGACTCCTCAGCATCTAAATCAGCCATGCTCACAACCAAGGATGTATCTAGCTGTGCATCATGAGAGCTAACATGCTCTACCATACACTGTGTATCATGAGAGCTATCGTGCTCTACCACACCAAGTGTATCATCATGCTCCACATGAGCTGACTGCACAACATCAACACCAAGATCCATCTGATGATCTAACTCTAAGTGAGTATCATCACAATGCTCTACATGAGCATCCACATCATGCTCTAAAGCATCCAACTGATCATCCAAAGTGTGCTCCAAATGAGCATCCACATGATCAACAAAATCATGCTCTATATAAGCATCATGAGCATCCAAAACATGCTCTACATGTGCATCCATCTGAGCATCTGAATCCTGCCATACATGTGCATCATGAATGTCAATAGACATATGTGTAGGTAGACAAAATGAGACATGACGAGTCTCACATCGCACATAAGGCTGAACTCCCACTGAGACGAGACTGTCTCTCACATGAAGTACCTGCAGTGGATACATGTGCCCAATCCTGGCACCTCTGACAAGCATAAGCTGTCCCAACTGCAACTGAAAATGATGCTCACCAAGCAATGCATAGCATCTGCTCTCCTGTAACTGGCTAACTGAAATCAAGCTCATAGGGAATGAAGGCACATAGCGTACATGTCTGAGCATAAGTGATGCTCCACTAGGTAGCATAAGGCATACATCTCCTGCACCCTCAATGTTATATGTCATACCATCAGGCAACTGCACACATCCACGACTCTCACCTGAGAATCGACAAAACCACTCACGATGTGGAGTAACATGAAAACTGGCTAATGCATCAAGCAACCAAGCCATATGTGTGCTATCTAATGAGCAAGAGGAATCATGAGATGAACCATAGGAGAAAGTGATATCTCCATCACTAGCATAATCAACTGCCATAGAATCTCCTGAAACCACTACCTGATCTGCATCACGTGCATATCTCTGACATCGTCGTCGCATCCGCCTGAAGCAACATCGTCGAATATGGCCCTCATGACCACAGTGCCAACATCGAAGTCGTCGATGTGATCTATGTCTCCCATGAGTCAATGGACTCGCATACATATCATGTAGTCTCTGCCATAATGCACTACTCGTCTCCTCATACATAATAGACTCATATATAGAATCCACAAGCTGTAATCGGATAGTGGAGCTAGCCAATGCATCCATATCCATCCATACGTGGTCGGGCATGTCACGAGGCCTCTGTGCATCTCTATGCACATACATGTGTAACCCTGCACGAACCAATGTATACCACATCTGAGCTTTCCATCTCGGAAAGTCAGTGCCATCAAATCGAGAAGACACCATGCTGGCAATCCAATAGACTAGCAATATAACAAGAGACTAGAAACAATACTCTATCCTGAATAGGATCACACCTGCATATCCATATGCATAAGTCATATCACAAATGTCTCGATGGAGAAGGAACTATGTGAACCACCTGTCACATAACCATGCATCTAGCATGCATATAAAACCATGAGCATAAGCCTGCTCACCAAGTCTCCAAAGTGACCAAATAGATGTGGAAGAATCCTGGAAAAAATTCGACAGAGTATCCCCTGTAAACTGAGCAATCAAACAAGATAACCAATCACCAAAGAACAATGAATAATCTGTCACCACCTGTCACTGATGTAATCAAGGATAATGGAAAATACATATGCCCATAAACTAATGGCAATACATGCCAATACAATGGCAATACAACTCCCACTCAAGAATAAATCCTGCAAGATGGTCCAACCTGTCACGAACAACATGTAACCAAGTCCAAGTGAATGGAGATAAATAATGATCCAAAGCTATCGCACAAGCTTCAAGATCCACTAGAGCTCCTTTCTAGCATAAAAGCCGATAAAATTTCGGCAGCATCTCCTCTGTAAAATGGACTCTAGAACCAAAATAACCATGTGGGAATCACCATCCACATAAGCCAAGAATCACACTGACAAATATATATCAATCAATGACCAAATGCTAATAATGGTGACAAACAAACATGTAACTGAGGTTCCAATCTGGATCATGTACCTGCAAAGAAAACAAAAGATACAAGTACCAAACAAGATCCAAAATCAACTCTCACAAAAGTATGTGCAACCAGCAAGTAAATCCATAACCAAGTGGCATAAGCAAGATGTAGACCACAATGCCACTATACATCCATGATCAAACTCATGATGACATAAACCTCAAAAAGAGTATACCACAATGTCATCTTACATGTCAAACACATGACAAGATCATGCTCTACTCTCATATGGAGGAGCTACCACAGTGATCATACATGTACAATGCTTTGAAGCTCTGAAAATAAGAGCTTGCACACCATAAACTCTCTCTCGAAGAAGTTCCAAAGCAAATTCAACCTCCAAGTGCAATTAGGGTTGTTTGGGCAAAACTGTACTGCTCTGTGTTTTGCTGTTTCAGAGGTGATAACCTCTGAATCTGAACTTTTGATCTTCAGCAAACTTGAAGATCTGCTTCTTGGCTACGTAACGACATAAAGAACACCTCAATCGGAGGTGTGTAGCTCAAGATATGCTTAAGACAAGCACCTGCTGTCAATTTCACTATCACCTACAACAGTACTGCTCTGTATTCTGCAATTTCGGCAACCTAAAACTCAGAATCTGGATCTGAGTTCTTCTACAAAGTTGTAGCTATCTTTCCAAGCTACAAGCAGCAAGTTGAATCATTGCATTCCGAGCTGTAGAACTCAAGTTATGACAAAAAAACCGACCTGCTGTCCTACTCAATGTAGATTCGCTTTCTACACTTCTCTGCGTTTTTCGAATTTTCGACACTTCAGAAGTCTGAATCAGGTTCTGCGCCCTTCTGTGAAGTTGTAGCTCTCTGTGTTAGCTACGCACAAAACTTTAAAACGCGTCAATCCGAGCTTCCTAGCTCGAGTTATGACCGAAATACTGAACAGCTGTCAAGAGATGCCGACCTGCACTTTCACCTGTTGTGACCTAAGCTTCCATTGAAGCTTCTTTCACACCAGCCTTCAACATGCTCTGATACCAATGAAGGGGTTTGGAGTGCAGAAGAAGAGGAGGAAGGAGGAGATGGAACGAGAGAGAAGAGAGGAACGACACACGGATATGCGTGGGAGCCTCGAAACCCACATAATGATCTCCCTTGAGGCAATACTCTATATATGATGTATATATATGAATATGGGGGTAAGGTCACATGACCCTTACATCCCCAACAGAAAGACTGTTATGCATTAAAGAATGCTAAAGGTAAAGGATAGAACTTTGATGGGCATGTTAAACAGTTACCTGCACCATCTACTTCGACTGTGAAGATTGAAGAAATTAATGCTATTTCTGATGATGCTGATGTGTTGACACTTGATAGTACTATGCAAACTGAGGCGCTTATGGCTGATTCTCTTTCCCACACATGGCTGCTAGATTCTGGTGCTTCTTTCCATGTGACACCACATAGAGAATGGTTCTCTAATTATGCAGCAAAGTCTCTTGGTACCATGAGACTTGGTGACTCTTACCAGTGTGATGTTGTGGGAATTGGAGATGTGGTTGTGCAGTTCATTGATGGTTCAAAATTTACTATGCATAATGTATGCCATGTACCTTAGTTATCACGTAGTTTGATGTCAGTTGGTCAACTTGATGACCTTGGTTACAAGGTGGTCTTCTATGCTCAGTCCTTTCGCATATCAAAGGGCAATATGGTTATTGCAAATGGAAGCAAAGTTGGCTCACTTTATCCTTTATTAGAAGGAACACTTGCTAGCTGTTACTAAACAACATATGGCTTGTATTCGGCATGGTCATTTGGGCCATATATCTCGTAGTGGAATGGAAAATCTCTCTCATTCTAGCTACTTACCTGTGTTATCCTTCTCCGATTTTTCATTTTATGAACATTGTCAATATGGAAAGCAAACTAGAAATGTGCATAGAATGCACATTTATGCTTCAATTCAGCCTTTAGATCTCATTCATATAGATGTGCATGGTCCTATGCCCACTAGGTCCTTAGGTGGCTCTCTTTACTTTGTCACTTTCATAGATGATGCTACTAGAAAAGTTTGGGTATATCCTATCAAATCGAAGGATGAGGTATTCCATACTTTCAAAAAATGGTTTGCTTCAGTTGAGACTAAAAAAGGAACTAAGCTTAAGGCTTTACGTTCAGATAATGGGGGTGAGTATACCTCACATGAATTCAGCCTTTTCTGTCAGTCTAGAGGGAGTCGTAGAGAGTTTACAGCTCCTTATACGCTAGTACGGAATGGTGTGGCTGAGAGGATGAATAGAACTATTCAAGATAGAGTAGTCTCTATGTTGCATCATGCAAACCTCTCACAAGGCTTTTGGGCAGAAGTAGTTTTGAATGCAGTTCATGTGATTAACCTTTCAACTAGTACTGTCAAAGGTCTGAAAGTGGCACAAGAGTTGTGGACAGGGAAGTCACCATATTATGATCATCTTAGAGTTTTTGTGTGTGAAGCATATGTTCATATACCCAAGAATCTTAGACAAAAGTTGGATCATAAGTCAAAGAAATGCATTTTTCTTTGATATGGTCGAGAAGGACAATTTGGATATCGCTTATGGGATCCTGAAACATGAATAATGATCAGAAGTAGTGATGTTATTTTCAATGAGTCTAAGATGCATAAACAGCCCATTAAGGAGGTTGATGTGAGAAGAGTGGTGTTTGAGGATACTAGTTCTCCGGTTAGCATGCATAAAAATGCTGCACATAGGGATGTTCAAGAGAATGTCCATTCAGATCAGTCTGCACATGTTCCTGTTCAGCAACCATTAAGACGTTCTGCACATGTCTCACATCCACTTGATAGATATGTTCCAGGTTTAGATTTTGTTATGCTAAGAGATGACGGTGAGCCTTCTTGCTACAAAGAGGCTATGCAGACAGAGGATCATGTCAAGTAGGAGCATGCCATGAAGAGTGAGTTGGATTCTATTCACAAGAATGCTACTTTGAATCCTTGACCAATGCTTCCCCATCTAGGTGAGTCTCTGTGATTTGAATGTTCGTTTCTTCATTCATTTTGAATACATGAATTCCTTCTTTAGGTGATCCCTGCCTTGTTGTGTCTTTGTTAGTTCATCAGGAATCGGATCTATCTTTGTGCCTTCCACTCCAAAGTCATCGATTACTTGATTCAATTCCTCCCGATGACCATCATCTTTTGAGTCACTTTTCATGTCCACATTCAGCATAGATGGTTCCTACTCTTCTAGCATATCAGACGATGAACTAGAGTTGGCCAATCCCAACTCTCTATATCGATGAACCTTCATCAGCTTCTTTCTTTGTTCATTGTCTACATGAGACTGTTGGTAATGATGTCCTTGTATTGGCAGGTTTACCTGACCTTCCATGTACTGATGAGTTGCTTCCATGGCTTCGGTTAGTTCTGCTTCCATGATGGGCATATTGTCTTCTAGACTTGTCTTCGGAAGTACATGTATCCTCTTGGAAGCTGGAAGGGTTTCTTCTACCTTCATCATTTCTCGTAGTCTTTTAGTGCCTCTCATTCTTGGTTGTGAGATAGTTTCAATTTCTTCCATGATTTTTACTCCCTTCTTTTTCCTTGGAACCATTGCTAACTTTGCATACTTAGCCATTTTTGCAGATGAGGGCATCTCTTTCAAATGTTCGTGAATGCCTAGTGCATGATATATAAGTATTGTTAGAGCGACACTTCCATTCAAGAACTTTTTATGGTTCCACTGTTTCTTCGCTTCAAAAAGGCATTCTTGGATGTATGGCATCATGTTCACTTAGTTTCCTATCTGTTTGATGGCATGAGATAGCATTTGCGCTATGATTTTTTGTGGTGTGGTATATCGATGCATATTTGGAAAGCAAAAGTGTTGATGAATCAATCCTAATTCTTCTTCTATATCGACACGATTGATATCCGTGAATGTTTGTGTTTTAGCCCCTTGGCTTTCATCTTTCAAAACTATGTTTCCCTCCTTTTCCCACCCGAAAGCTTCCTTGATCAAATCATGGGTGAATTGAATGATTACCCACTCTCCTGCCGCATCTAGAACTCTAGCTTCAGGCGCCAATAGGTCATGTAAAGCCAGTTGCAGGGTATTCATCACCTGCATGCATTGTTGGAAATCCAGTTTGTAGATTTGTAGTTCAAAGTACTTTTGAATACCTGCCTTCTTCATTATGTCTATAGTTGACGGAAGTTCATGTACCACTTTGAAATCTTGAGACATCACTGGAAACTGATGGTCCATGTCCATAATCTTTATGGTTACTAAGAAAAGGTATCCCCAGCAGGTTGATCCTCTCAAAACCAATGACCTTTTGCTTTTGCCACACTCTGTAAGGGGAAATCTAGCACCTCTTCTTGAACAGTCACTTCAGAATCCTCAAAAGCCATCTACACTTGTAATAGAGAGAACATTAGCTTCTAGTAGAAATCAAGTGGTGTGTTATATGTGGCTTACTGACAGGTCATTTATTGCATCACTCCATTTCCCCTTGCTTAAAAAAGTAAAGTCTCTTACCATACTTCTTTTGATTTAGATTCCTGAAAGAAAACAAACGTTAGTTTTAGCCGAAGCATTTATTTATTTACATTATAGGTTCATTCCTATGGAAGTATAATCTAGGATCTATTCCCAAGGCGGAAATGTGCACCACTAGTTCTGTTAAAAAGACTATGTGCCAAATGCATGGCCTTGTAATGGGGCCCTATCATGCATACTCTAGTTGCAATGGACTCTTCATGAGTGCGAGTGGAATCTTGTTGAGTCGGCTGTTCCTGTCCTTGCTGCCTCTTGGGTCTCCATATCCATTTCATAGTTGGTGATTGCGACCTTTGCTTCTCTCAGTTTTGTCATGCACTATACCTTTTCTCTTTCTTTCTTGAAGTCCGATTAGTTGATGTTGTGTCTCGTAGCTTTGGTGGCTCCTTTTGGACCACTTTGTTTGACCTTGCTGGCATAACATCTTATTGAGCTTGTCCAGCTCTTGGGTAGCAGTCTGTCTGACCAATTTGGGAATCCACATACATCAGTTTGTCTTTTGGGCTGCCACTAGTGCTTTTGGGAGCCATATGTTTATGAGTCTTTTTGGTTCTGATTGTAGTAAAGAGGAGTTGTTGTTCCTCCTTGCCTTCATGGGATGATTGACCTGCTTTGGTCTTGGTTTCTCTGGTTCCCTCATTCGATCCTTGCAAACCCATTGTAGATGAGCATTTTCTAATGGTGATAATCGAGTAGTAGACTTCCATGTGGATGTTCTTTCCTTGGTGTAGGTAATCTTAGGAGCATTGTCCCCACATTCTCTCTTGGATTCACCTTTCATAGGGAATGAAGGCTCATCATCAAGTGACACCTTCATATTTGTTGGCGATTCTACCTTAGGGTGCCCTTTGGGTATGCTCTCGATTGATTCATCCTTGAACTCCTCTTCTGGGGTTTCTTTCTCAAGCTTGATGACTTCATGCATGCGAGGAAATCTTTCTTCTAATAGGCTAAAGATTTCCTTATGTCCTATTTTGGATGAGATGTATCCTTGTGCTAGATGAATGTTCACTTCATTCTCGATAATCGAATCTTTCCCTAGGATCAGGTTTTCTATTAAGTCCTCATCTTTGCGTACCAACACTCATTGCTCCATAGTGGAATTTCCTAGGTGGAGGGATATTAGGGCTTCTCCAACACATTCTATGACTTGGCCTCCAACGCCTATCATGTGTGCTTTAGTTGGGTTTATGGTCATTTGAAGATGCGTAATAACCATCATTTGAATGCAACTTAGTGCTGCTCTTGAGTCGATCAAGGTATCTACCAACTGGTATTCCGTAGTTCCAATCCCTAGGTTCAAATATGGTTGAGATATGTTGAGGTTCTTTGTGTCGGCTTGCTGAATTTGGTAATTGGCCATGGGAATTCGTTCTTCTCCTTGCAAATATCGTTCATCCCTTTGCCTTATCGACTCCTTTCATAACTTAATACGCTCCAGGGCTTCTTTGCGTGCTTCTTCTATAATTCTCTCTTCTTCCTTTTTTCGATTTTGCGCTCCTATGAGTTGGGCTAACATCTGATCCGTCAATGGTTCCATATATTGCTTTGTTCGACAACCACTTATGTAATTAGGAAGTATATCACCATCTAGTGTGGCTAGATTGACTGCTCCGCTTGTTGAGATCCTATTGATTAGTAGGGGTCCGTATCCGCGTTTCTGTAACTTCTTGGCATGTTGCTTCAAGGTATATACTAGGACTAAATCTCCTTCTTTCAGGCCTTTGTCTTTGATGTCGCATCATAATATGCTTTCTATCTCCTTTTAGCAGCATAAATTCCCACCACAGCTTGTAGTCTTGTTTTGTGTAACTTCTCAATCTGCTCAAGTTGCTTGGACAACTCATGTCCTATCCATTCATACTGTTGTGCTACTCTTAAAGTAGGCACCAAAAAATCGATTGGCAGGCTTGCATTTTGTCCATACACTAAATTAAATGGAGTATTTCAAATGGATGTCTTGTAAGCCACACGGAAGGCCCAAATTGCATGATGCAATTGTTTGTCCCAATCTGACCTTCCACTATTGACTATCTTTGTCAATACAGTACACAACACTTTGTTGCAACTTTTTGCTTGACCATTGGCTTGAGGGTGATAAGGGGCTGATTTTTTATGAATCACTAGGAATTCATTCATCAAGGACTCTATTACTTCGTTAATGAAGTGCGTTCCTTGATCACTTACTATCTCTATAGGTAGTCCAAAGTGAGTAAAGATGTGCTCAAAAAGAGACTTAGTTGTGGTCTGAGCATCATTTTTCCTAGTTGCTTTTTTCTTCTACCCATTTAGTTAAATAATCTGTTGCCACTATTATATACTCAGAGTGTGATCCTTTGGTTGGTGGATTAATTGGTCCTATGAAATCAATACCCCATTTGGTAAAGGCTCTCACACAAACCATAGGTCTCAAAGGCATTTCATCTCATCTAATAGGGTACTTAGCTCTTTGGCATACCTCACAACTTCGTACATAGGTGTCTACATCCATATGGAGAGTTGGCCGCCACAAGCCTGCAAAGAGAATCATTTTTACAGTTCTTTCGGCTAAGAAATTTCCTCCTACGACACCTCCATGTGCCATTTCTAATATGGATAAGTACTCTCCTTCATGCACACATAGTCGTCGCTGATTGTCTTTCCGTCTCTTGAATAATTGTCTTCCCAAGATAACATAGTCTTTACTCATTTCTTCTAGGGATCGCTTTCTAGCTAAACTTGTTCCGTCCTCATGATCTCGTGTCTTTAAGAATTTTACCAAAGTCTTGCTCCATCCTGGTGCTATGGTAGAGAAGGATAATGATGTATGGTCTTCTAGAGTAGTTTCTTGACACTCGGTGCAACTACTAACATACTCATGAACATCCTTAGGCATATCAAGCCAATAGACTCCTAAACATTTCAATTCTCTTAGAGTCCCGTGAGTTCCCTTGTGCACTCTCCATTTGTTTATGTGTGCTTGCTCAATCAAGTTCTTCTGTTCGTCTTCTTCTACACATCTAGATAGTACACCGTTAGGTTCTTTGTGGTACACACTTCCTGCTACAATGTGTAAGTTATGTGATTGCAGAATTTCCTTCCTAATCGCCTTGTTAATCGAGTGTTGTGGTCCATGGGTGAGTATTGAAATTAACTTCTCTGCCCACTTAGGATATATAGTAAGTTTTGTGAGACTAGCTTTTGTGAAGTAGTCTGTTTTGGTTCAAGTGTTTGAAGCATCTACGCCAAAGTACATAAGTACTTTCTTGGTTTCATTTGCAAGATAAAAGGACCTACAACATAACTCTGAAGTTTGATAGGGCAGGTACAAAGTAGGTTTTAGCAGTACCACCTCACTTTTTTGAGGTATCCATCCATCTCTACCAACAGTTTCCGGAATATCATGTATTGTGAGTACCCAAGTATCATATCATTTGAAACCAATATCATGTGTCGTCTAAACTTGAGTATCATGTATTGCGGAAAGTGTGTATTGTGTATCGTCACAGATCAAGTATCATATCATGGTTGCTAAGTATCATGTATTTTCATAAGGTCAGGTATTGTGTATCATGCCCTCTAAGTATCGTGTATCTTAGAAAAATCACAGAACCTGAAAAAGAAAATAAAGGGAGTTATAGTACTAAAACATGCAAAGGGAAGGTCAATAGGGAAATAGAGGACCCAAGACCTAAGCATTCAATGAACCTAAGATCCAGACGAGTATTAGGAAGTCGAAGAAGTGTCGTATCATCTACAGGGAGTGTATCCCAACCAAATAACCACTGTATTTACTCAGATACCTCTAGTGACTCAAAGGAGGAAGGACTCATTGCCTCAGAGGATATGCATAGTTATGTGCCTAGGGCAGGATTTATGTCTGTAGTAGAAGGGGAATATCGAACATCCCTATAGTATATATCTACAAACTTACATGGAGTGCAAATCTACCTTGATGGCCTTAATAGGTCTGTGGCAAGAATGAAAAATATGATTGACCCACAAATAGTCCAGACCAGCTATCAAATATGAAGGAGGTGTCTACATGGATAAAATAGGACAAATATATGTGGTGACTAAAAACCCCGATTAGATAAATGAAAGAGGAGAAATGGAGGAGCAAGGGATCAATTATAGAAACCAAAAGGGAGAGACAGTGACAACCTCGAGGGGAAAGTCTCTAGCCACATAGGTATTAAGAGGAGATCTGATACCCCAAGATGACTATCTGTTTGATGTGTACCTAGTGAGTGGTTCTGACCTACTATTACCGGTGAGTTGGTGACTTCTCCTTGTATCGGTGAAGGAGCTACTAGACCAAAATCAGAGATGATATTGGCTAATGGACGATTTGGATAGCTCAAGGCTGAGGTACATGGGATTGCCTGTATTCCCTTCTCGAGACTAGGCAACTACTCCATAGAACCCCTTTGGAGCCCAACAAGGTACTGAAAACTTAGCATCTAGACAAACCAGTCAATGGAATTTCCCTATTAGACCTCACATGCAGTTTTCCATGCCAGGACCCAACCCCAACAAGAAAACTAATCTAGGAACCAGAAATATGAATAGACCACCTTTCCTAGTAAGACTACCACAAGGTGGAGGACTAGGAGTACACCCCGTGTGACCTGTTGTCCCCATCATTGTTCAACCCTCGAAGCCAGGCAGAAGGCTAAGATCAATCCAAGTGGCTACATGTATGAGGAACCATTATGACGGCACACATGAACCTTATGACCATATTGCGGAATTCAAACAAGTACTACGTGCAAAACAAGTAGACGATTTCTTTGTCCAATATGAATCTTTTCGACTAACCTTGACTGTAATAACTTTGACTTGGTTCCAAACTTTGGACCCCAATTGTTTTGTTAATATTGAACAATTTTTTCAAGAATCCATCGAAGAATTCACCAAGCGGGGAATCAAGCACAATTCTTCTTCATTGATCCATAGCTTTAAGTAGACCCCTAATGAGATGTCATAATTTCAAGGATAGCCAAGGGCAATTATTGTATGGAGGTAGAGGATGAGGAAGACACTTTGTTCTTAGATGGCCTAACTAATAGGACATTAAGAACTTTAGTATATGTGAAGCGATTAGAGACACTGAGTGAATGTCTTCAAGAATGCATAGATTTGGAAGACAACCTAGCAAATGACCTAAAGACTCCACAGAGTTCCACTAAATCTGAGGATGCAAGGAGCAATGCTACCTTTAGAACAAGCAATGTAGAAGAATTGGTAGAATTAGTAGCTAAAAAGCTAGGAGTTCAGGGATAGAGAAATTACCACAACACCCCTATGAGAGTACCAATGTTAAGATGATGCATGCATTGTGGTGGAGATCACCCATCACATGTTTGTGCCAGAGGAGGATTAGTGCCACCACAACCCTATCCATACAACATGCAACTAATCGAAGGACCCAATATGTACTATCACGTCGAACAAAAGTACACAAACCATAATACCAAGAATTGTCCATTTAATAGACAACCAAGACCCATTGCACCAATTGCACCACCTTACTATAGACCATATGAATATCCTCCTAGGGATCAAGGCAGAAAGGCCCCAAGTGTGAGAAGTCACTTACCACTAACCAGTCCGGCACATATAATAGCTATGCCATTGTCAGCATTGGATTCGAGTTGATCGATCTATTAGTAGCCAACCTCTCACTCTCGCAAATACACACATGCAAAAATACACCTGTCCAAGTGATCACCGCCCTCCTCCTCTCTATCTCTCCCCTCAGGCGTGGGAACTTTCCTTTTCCTTTTCCTTTTTATTTATTTTAATTGCACGACTTGGCCTATGTTGCAATTGGATGCAACTTGTGGCCCTGGCCACCTGGCCAGGTTGGTTCCACCCATCTACCAACACAACATAGCACGCAATGACATACACACACGATATACACATATACATACGTCCTAGCCCATAGCAAAGCTGGGTGCAGCTCATGGTCTTGATCGGTCGATCGAGACGACTCCACTCACCTATCAGCCCGCTATGGCACAAAGCACCAAAACAGATATACACACATAGTTGTCCATGCCTATGACAAAGATAGCATCGGCTCATAGTCTTGACCACCCGGCCAGATTGACTCCACCCACCTACTAACCCATCATAGCACGTTGGCACACATATATATATATATACACACGCTTTGCTTGTATTCTTCTTTTTCTGTTTTTTCACTTTTCCCATCTCCCATGTCCTGAGAGTTAGGGAGAGGTAGAAACCCGCCTGACCCACACATCATGCAACCAAAAATACATCAAAAAAATTACAAAAAATATATATGCAGAGCTGATAGACCAATTACTCGTCACCTTGCTCACTTGGGCATAATCATAATATATTACAGAACTCACTAGTCGCAAATAGGCCTATCAAACGGGATTCCCCTATCCTACCTCTAAGTTCTTCCTCAGTCATAATGTCACACGACAACATCAAAAAGCCCTACTCGTCTTGCTCATCGCAAGTGATCAATGCTCTCTAGGCAATGAGTCAAGCTCGACCTTAGGAGCCTCACCATCGCTATCTATGACTAATTGATCGGCCCAAGCCCAAGAAATTCCATTTACCTCATCAGGTATCCCTTGAGAGTTGTCATAGGAGAAGTAGCGGTCCTCTGCATACCCGACCCAACAAAGCAAATATGCTTCGAACTGCAAAAATGGAAAATCAATGTCAAGGTCTTGGTTTAGGAAACATACCAACCAATGTGCTTCTTCCACATCATATTCTGTCTGTAAACTTTCGACAAGTATCTCCATACTCACCAACGCTTGATCTGCAAAATATATTACAAGTTGAAAGAGAGCGTTCTGGTATACTTGGTCAGCCATCGGTTGCCTAACTCCTAATGATCCTGTATAGCAACAGAATCGGTCTACCAGCTTTTGCGATCTCTGCACATAGAAGGTAAATTGTCTAATGAAATAGAGAAAGCCCCTCTTTCTTTGATCTTGTATCAAACCACCTATCACTTGTAGGATTGTCCAGATCAAAAAAAAAAGTCCCATCATCCAATGGTTCACTCGAAGTCCTCTCCGTATGTCCTCTCCTATCGTCCTCTGTACGCTCTATTGGCTATCCTGACACCCATCTGCATAAAACCTCGATCTGATAATCTTGGCATGCTTAGCACGAGCCAATCCTGACTTCTTCAGGCTGCCGCCTTTCCTATCAATACCCTCTGCATGAGGTGCTTTACCCATCATGCCCTTTTTTGGCTCGCCCTACAATGTGGTTCTTCTCCTATGTCCCTCGAGTCCGGAGGTCCTCTTTTCACACCCATCTTGGCTCTCCTTATCTCCACCCCCAAGAGGTCTTTCTTTTGATCATCTAATTCCTTACTGAGCTCTCATTGTCCACACAACACTTTTCTCTCCCAGATCTACCTCTGCCCTCGTGGTCTTCTTTACATATGTCCTTGCCCATGAAAGCATGTACTTTCTTTGTGTTAGAAGGTAAATGGTTGTCTTGGTCCCGCACAAAACTTGGATAGTCACTTTGATCATGGGCTTTAGGAAAATAGCTCTTGTCTTTTGAAAGGTTTTCTCTTCTTATGCTAGGATCAACCATCTCACTATCATCCTTCTCTTCCCTTGCAACACCTACTTTTATCATATCTTCTTCGTCCATCCTCGCTTCTTCTTCACTCCCTAACAGCTTACATGCCCTGCTCATCAATAATTTTTCAGCTTTGCCCTCTTGCTTTGGAGTTACTTCCTCCAACTCAACTCTCGCATCCAATCCTCGTACATTCGGTTCCTTTTTTATCATTGGTTCCATCTTGGGCATATGCCATCAAGCTTAACTTCCAAAGCTTCGACTTTTTCCTTCATACGTCCTGCTTCCACTATGGTGGCCAATTCACGGTCTGATCCCTTTCCTAGGCTTGGCTGCCATTGGGTTTATGTGCATTGTATAACATTCAGCCTCGCTTGTACCTGCCAAGCATCCTAACAGTTCTTGATCGGAATCATCCTTCTAGAACAATGGATTTTGATACTCTCTCATTTTTGTGTTTTGGGCTTTGGATAACTATAGGTTGAACCCATCTTGAAGCAGATCCTTGTAGGTATCCATGTTCAGAGAAAACCTAACTCGTGCCATTTCTTGCCTTACTTTCTCTTTTGCCTTCTTTTCCATCTCATCGATTGTTGCCGTCTCTTTTTTGTCAATCAAATTTGGAGATACTTGAATTTGTATTTGATCAGACTTTGGCCTGACTGTAATGAAACCCATGCACTAGTTGTGCACACAATTGGCTTGTACTATCCATGGTTTTCCCAGTAAGATCGAGAAAGTGGCCTCTGAGGTTCTTGGTCAGACTATCAAATAATCCACACTAAACTCTAATCATCTGATGACTGTACTTACATTCTTCAGAAGACCATCAGGCTTCACTTGCGTTTGATCTGCCATTCTCAAGGACATTGAAGTTTCTTCCATGTGGTTTAGGCCAAGGACCTTCATCATGTACTTAGTCATTAGGTTGATAGCTGCCCCGCTATCCAACTGAGCACCTAGGACTACATAACCTTTGATTTAGGCATTGCTTCATCACTTGATACAATCTCATAGAGATTTCTTCCTTGCAAATAAGCCTCCATTCTGAATTGCCAAGAAACATAATTGTGTTTATCAAGCTTCTCAATCATTGATGGAAAGCCATCTCCCATCTTGAAGTTGCTCTGATACCACTCAAAGAAGTTGGAGAAGCTTGGAAATTTGAGTTGTCAAGTGGTGAAATTGGTCTAGCAAACCAGCATAGGACTAGAACTAGCTCTTTGGATATGTAAGGTAGACTATGTAAGCTTGTGGCGAGTGCAATAAAACCCAATATGTACTTTGGAATATCAACAACAATAAGTTGATGCAAAACAAATAACTTGCACCTTGATTAGCTCACAAAAGCCTTCTAAAATGGATGAAAGTTATGACTTCAAACACTAAGAGCAGCCAACACAGTTACAATTGGAAACATTCCTCTTAAGGTAGTGTTGTACATAGGTTTGGCTTGATAAAATGCATAAAAGCCATACTTTATAACAACCAATGATGGAACAAACACATGAAAACTGATTAGATGTCATCCCGATTTTCCAGGGATGTGCAAACAATGATCATGAGATTGTAAAGTTCCAATTTCTCTAAACCTACTCAACCAAATGACTTGAAATCTATACACATAAACTAAAAGGCTATACCTTTCCAATGAATGCTCAAACACTCGGTTTGAAGCTCTATAGAGAGAGTTGCAACTGATTCTGAAGAAGAAGGAGCAGAGAATAGAAGTGGCACAAAGCAATGATCAAAGAGTATATGTATCGCTTCAAATCAACACTATAATTAATGTAAAAATACTTTGGAGTCTTTATATAGACTCTTGAGGATATAAAAACCCCTTTTCTCCATGAATTCAAATTTCAAATTAGCGGGTTTGGTAGTTTAGATTGATTGGAAACTTTTCTTGCAATCTAGGAAAAGATAAAGTTGAAGTCATATCTACTTCTTGATTGATTGATTGAGAATTAATCTCAACCACTTCTAGCTTGTGGCTTTTAGGCCTTTTACTCTTTCGTTTTACAAAGTTAAATACCTTGAACCTTACAAGAAATGATCATAAGTGATCAACCATTTAATACAAATAAAATAATGTTCACGTAAGTGTTGTTCTTCAAGGTACATATATGGCACCATCCAAATAATGGATTTGAAGTAGAGCATATCCACCTCAAGCATAATGCCGGCTTGATGGTCCAATAGCTCTCCCTCAAGATAAAGTATGCTTGAGCCTTCATTCTCTGATAGGTTGAATACCTGCCATAGCTTTGAATCTACAAAGCTCTATCCCATGAAGTCCCGTTTTCATCATGTCTGCTATTTGATTCTCAATAGGAACAAATGAAATTTCAATTTCCTTTGCCATAAGCTTCTCTCTCACAGAGTGGTAATGGACTTCCATGTGCTTTTTCCTTGCATGAAAATTTGGATTTGAAGCTAGATGCATGGAACTTACATCATCTCCAAGTAAGTGAGGTTTGGAGCTTACAAGTCCCAAATCTGAGTACAACTCCTTGAGTCATATTGCTTCTTGGGTGGCAATAGTTAGAACTCTATATTCTACTTCAATTGAAGATAAAGCAATTGTTGGTTGCTTCTTGAACACCGTGACACCATTTTTGAACGTGCAAATGCTAAGTATCCAGAGGTATGCCATGTAGATCATCAATAGTCACAATAATATCATCTACATATACACATAGATAGATAGGAGCTTGTTTCAATCCATATAATGCTTTCTTAAGTCTGCAAAAATAAGATATATGATTATGGTTTTCAAAACTTGGTGGTTGTGACATGTATACATCTTCACTTATTTAACCATTTAGGAATGCATTTTTCACATCAAGTTGGAGGAGTCTCCAATTTCTTGCAGTAGCTACACTTATCAATGTTCTAATTGTAGTTATCTATGCAAGTGTTGAGAATGTTTCCTCATAGTCTATACTATGAGTTTGTGAGCATCCTTTGGCAACTAATCTTGCCTTGTACATGCAAACTAATCCATTTGAGTTTCTTTTAACTTTATATACCCATCTACAACCAATTACCTTTTGATTGGGGGACATTGGAACCAAACACCAAGTGTCCATCTCCTTCAATGCATCTATTTTATTTTTCATGTCATTTTCCTGATTAGGGTTTCCCTTTGCCTCTTCATGGGTTGAGGGTTCCCCTGAAATTGACTCCTTTGACAAGTAGATTATATGCTTTGTAGCAAATACGGAAACATATCCATACCTTTTTGGTTGTTGTTTCTCCCTTGTTGACCCTCTAGGAGCTTGCTTGGAGCATTCTCCACACTCTTGCATCGTTTCTTTGCCTCTTGACTTCCATAGCTTGTAATCCTTTCCCCTTACATCTCGGCCATCATCCATATCATTTCTTGGATCCTGGACCTCTGTATCATGCTTGCTTCCTAATTGATGAGAATCAAAATCAAGATAATATGGTATAGTTGACTTTTGTTTGTCTTCATCATACCAAGACCCTGTGTTCTTCAATCACAACATCTCTACTTGTAGTGAATTGCTTGGTTGAAGGATTATAGAACATCTAACCCATCTAAGTCAAGTCATACCAGATAAACACTGCCTTTGTTGCCCTTTCATCTAGCTTACCTCCTATTTGTGATGGTACATGAACATAAGCTAAACAACCAAACACCTTGCAATGTCCAAGACTAGGTTTTTCTTCCATACCATGCTTCATAAGGAGTCATACCTTGGAGTGATTTGGATGGTAGTCTATTGACAAGGTACACAATAGTTGAAATAGCATCTCCCCATAGATAATGTGGCAAGTTCTTCTCTTCAAGGATTGTTTTGGCTGATTCAACCAATGTCATGTTTCTTCTCTTTGCACTTCCATTCAATTGAGGAGAGTACCTGGTAGTCACTTCCGTTTTGATACCTTTATCCTGCAAGAACGCATCAAACAATTTGGAGAAGTATTCTCTCCCTCCATCAGATCTAAGCTTCTTGATTGATCTACCTATATGATTATCCACATGTGCTATATACTTTTTGAAGCAATCAAACACTTCATTCTTACTTTTGATAAAGTACATAATAGTCCATCTACTATGGTCATCAATAAATGAGACATAATACTTTGATCCTGCCAATGAAGGTTCTTGGCTTGGCCCCAATTCATCGCTATGAACTAAGTCCAATAATTTGTTGTGGATGTAGCCTTTATGGTTGAATGGTTGTCTTTGTGCCTTCCCAGTCTAACATGCATCACATTTGTTGATCATGTGTTGCTTTGATATGTTTAGAAATCAAAGAACACTTCAAGCTCACTTGATTTGTAGCTCTATAAAGAGAGTAGCAATCTTTGCAAGTTGACGAATTTTCAAGAAGAAGGAGCAGAGAATAGAAGTGGCACCAAGAAATGATCAAATATTATATGTATTTCTCACACTACTTAATGTACAAATGATTTAGAGTCTTTATATAGACTCTTGAGGATATGAACACACCTTTTCTTCATGAATTTGAATTTGAAATTAGCCGGTTTTGGTCATTTAGATTGATTGGAATCTTTTCCTACAATTAAGAAAAGAGAAAGTTGAAGTCATATCTACTTCTTGATTGATTGATTGAGAATCAATCTCAAACACTTCTAGCTTGTGGCATTTTGACCTTTTACTCTTTCCTTTTACAAAGGTAAATACCTTGAACCTTACAAGAAATGATCATAAGTGATCAACCATTCAATACAAAGAAATAATGTTCACAAAAGTTCTATTCTTCAAGGTACATATATGGCACCATCCAAATGATCGATTTGATGTAGAGCATATCCATCTCAATCATAATGCAAGCTTGATGTTCCAACAGCTGCCCCTGAAGCTAAAGTATGTTTGAGTCTTCATTCTCTAATAGGTTGAATACCTGCCATGGCTTTGAACCTACAAAGCTCTATCCCATCAAGTGCCTTTTTCATCATGTATTCTATTTGCTTCTCAATAGGAACAAATGAAATGTCAATTTCCTTTGCCATAAGCTTCTCTCTTACAAAGTGGTAATGGGCATCTATGTGTTTTTTCCTTGCATGAAAAATTGGATTTGCAGCTAGATGCATGGAACTTACATTATCTCCAAGTAAGTGAGTTTGGGAGCTTACAATTCCCAAATCTAAGTACAACTCCTTGAGTCATATTGATTCTTGAGTTGCAATAGTTATACCTCTATATTTTGCTTCAGTTGGAGATAAAGCAACTGTTGGTTTCTTCGTGGAACTCCATGATACCAATTTTGAACCTGCATATGCTAAGTATCAAGAGGTACAGACTTCTATCATCCTTTGCTCCTACCCAGTCTGCATCTAAACTCATCTACATAAACACATAGATAGATAACCTCATTGTGATCCCTTTTGATGAATAAAGAAGGATCTGAGTTGCTAGGTTTGAACCCTTGATCTTGAATGTATGTAACCAACTTGTAATTCCAAGCTATAGCAGCTTGTTTCAATCAATTTAAGTCTACGAACATAAGATATATGATTAGGATTTTCAAAACTTGGTTCTTGTGAAATGTATACCTCTTCACTTATCCAGCCATTTACGAATGTATTTTTCACATCAAATTGGAGGAATCTCCAATTTCTTGTAGCAGCTACACTTATCACCTGTTTTGATCATAGTCATCTTTGCAACTATTGAGAATGTTTCCTCATAGTCTATACCATGAGTTTTTGAGCATCCTTTGGCACCTAATCTTGCATTCTACCTACAAACTGATGGATCTGAATTTCTTTTAAAACTTTATATACCCATCTACAACCAATTCTCTTTTGATTGGGTGACATTGCAACCAAATCCCAAGTGTCCATCTCCTTCAATGCATCTATTTATTTTTTCATGTCCATTTCTCAATTTGGGTTTCCCTTTGCCTCTTCATAGGTTGAGGGTTCCTCTGAAATTGAGTCCTTTGTTCGGTAGATTAAATGATTTTTAAAAAATGTGGAAAAATATCCATACCTTTCTGGTTGTTGTTTCTCCCTTGTTGACCTTCTAGGTGCTTGCTTGGAGCATTCTCCACACTCTTGCATCTTTGCTTTGCCTCTTGAATTCTATACCTTGTAATCCTTTTCCCTTACATCATGGTCATCATCTGTATCACTTCTTGGATCCTGGACCTATGTATCATGCTTGCTTCATAATTGATGAGAATCAAAATCAAGATCATATGGTAGAGTTACCTTTTGTTTGTGTCATCATACCAAGACTTATTTTCTTCAAACACAACATCTCCACTTGTAGTGAAGTGCTTGGTTGAAGGATTATAGAACTTGTAACCCATATGAGTTGAGTCATACCCAATAAACACTGCCTTTGTTGCCCTTTTATCTAGCGTACCTCTTATTTGTGATGGTACATGAACATAAGCTAAACAACCAAACACCTTGCAATGTCCAAGACTAGATTTTCTTCCATACCATGCTTCATAAGGAGTCATACCTTTGAGTGATTTGGATGGTAGTCTATTGACAAGGTACACAGTAGTTGAAATAACCTCACCCCATAGATAATGTGGCAACTTCTTCTCTTGAAGCATTGTTCTAACTGATTCAACGAATGTCTTGTTTCTTCTCTCTCCAATTCCATTCAATTGAGGAGAGTACCTCGTAGTCACTTCCCTTTTGATACCTTTATCTTGCAAGAACTCATCAAACTCTTTGGAGAACTATTCTCTCCCTCCATCAGCTCTAAGCTTCTTGAGTGATCTACTTGTATGCTTCTCCAGATGTGCTAGATATATTTTGAAGAATTCAAATACTTCTTAGTTTTGATAAAATATAGAATAATCCAACTACTATGGTCATCAATAAATGAGACATAATAAAGGTTCTTGGCTTGGCCCCCATACATCTGTATGTACTAAGTCCAATAAGTTGTTGTGGATGTAGCCTTTGTGGTTGAATGGTTGTCTTTATGCCTTCCCAATCTGATATGCATCACATTTGTTGATCATGTGTTGCTTTGATATGTTTGGCAATGGAAGAACACTTTGATTGCTGCATATATCTTTCAAAGTTCTTTCATTCACATGAGATAGCCTCTTATGCCACACTTCAAGCTAACTTAGGGTTTGAGACCCAAAGTTGAATAGAGCTATGTATTTGGTTTCTCCTACTTCAAAAGTAAAGAGCTACCATGATTCTTGCTTTTGGCTATCTTCTTGGAGCCTTGGCATGGATCTTCCACAAAAGCTCCATGTTGGGTGAACCTAACTTGCAAGGCTTTCTCAATTATTTGGCCTAAAATTATTAGGTTTTTTGTAATAGTGGGAACATAGAGTACCTTGCTCTTAATATGTGTGTTGCCATTGGAAGCTTTGACATTACAAGCCTTCTCCACACTATGCTTTGTATCATCCCCTATTTGAACTTCATGTCTATGCTTCGGACTTTCCAAATCAGATAAGAGAGCTATGTTTGTTGCAACATCATTTGAACATCCTGAATCTAAGTAGAATAAATGATCATCTTCTTTACCTTACTTGTGGCTTAGATTAATCAAAATCAATGAGTCTTCATGTTGTTGATCTTCAGAATAATTGTTGTAGTTTCTTCAGTTATGGCCTCTATTGTTATTGTTGAATTTGTGTCCACCTCTATTCCTATTGTTGTCATATCCACCTCTTCCACTTCCTTTGTGGGTCTTCCCATTGAAAAAACAGATTTGAGTGGTGTGGTTGGTCTTATCACAGATGGCATAAGGTTGAACATTATGACCTTTGTTCTTGTCATGCTTTGGTTCTTTCTTCTTCCCTTTCCGCTTGCTCTTGCCTGCAAAGTTGGCTTGGGAAGTCTCCTCTTTATATTCTTCCTTCTTCTTGCCTTTTTGCTTCTTGCCCTTCTTATCTGCATATAGAGCACTAGTTGAATTACCATGATAGGAGCTACCTTCCTTTATGCTATTATTGGCCTCTTGCTTGAAGAATTTTCCAAGAAAAATGTTGAATTCTAGAGTTTGCACATCCATGATGAGATCATAGGACATGGTGAGAGGTTTCCATTACTTCTCACCTCTAATCCCATACAGAATTCGCCTCATGATGGCTTCTTCTTCAATTAGCTCTCGAATAAATGCCAATTGATCAGAAACCTCCTTGAGGTTTGTAACAAACTTTGTGATGGTTTGTTTTGGAGTCTTCTTCATCTGATTGAACTCATTCCAAAGATGGTTCTTCCTTGCTTTTATACTATTAAAAAAGAAAGTCTCTAAGGCATCCCAAGTCTCTTGAGATGTCTTCTATCCTCTAATATGTGGTAATAGAAAATCCGAGATAGAGTTGAGTATATATGAATTTTCTTGAGCATCCGTTGCACATCAAAGTGTGAGCTTATCTATTTCCTCTTGTATAGGTCCTCCTGTGGATCTTGGAATATGACTTGCTTCATCACTTGATACAATCCCACAAAGATTTCTTCCTTGCCTCCATTTTGAGGTTTGCCAAACAGCATAATAATTCCTATCAAGCTTCTTAATCATTGATGGAAATCCATCTCCCATCTTGAAGTTGCTCTGATACCTTTAAAAGAAGTTGGAGAAGCTAGGAGAGGCTTAGAAAGTTGAGTTGTCAAGTGGTGAAGTTGGTCCAGTAAACAAGCATAGGACCCGGCCTAGATCTTAGGATATATAGAGCACACCCTGTCTTCTTAATTTCATATGTTTGATGCATTCTAGGGCTTCTTCATGAGCTTCCTCTTTGATTCTTTTTTCTTCATCCTTGCGGTTCTTTGCCAGAGTGAGTCATCTAAGCATATCCTTAGTTAGAGGTTCTTGAAAGCTTGACTCTACAACCACTAATATAATTAGGCATTATCTCCCCTTCCAGGGTGGCTAACTATATTGTTCCACTCGTTGAAAGCATATTTATATTCATAGGTCCATAACCATGTTTCTTTAACTTCCGCACGTGTTGCTTGAGTGTATAGAATAGGACTAAATCTCCTACCTTTAAGCCTTTATCCTTTATATGTGCATCGAATTAGGTTTTTTGTCTCTTCTTGGTTGCATATATTCCCATTGTTGGTCTTAAACTAGTCTCCCCTAACCATTCTAAGTCCATGATCCTTGATGATAACTTGTGGCCCATCCATTGATGCTCTTGTGCAACCTTAAGGTTGGGTTACAAAAAATCCAAGGGGAGCACTGCATTTTGACCAAAAACAATATGAAAGGGAGTTGCATTGAGTACCATCTTGTATGCCACTTGATATGCCCAAATAGCATGGTGTAATTGTTTGCCCCAATCTGAATGTTTGTTGTTTATGAGTTTAGTCAATACTTTGCAAAGGATCTTGTTGGTACTTTCTACCTATCCATTGGCCTAGGGATGATATGGTGTGGACTTCTTGTGAATCACGATAAAATACTATAACAAATGTTCATGTTAAAGTCACGTGATATAAGTTAGCGTGCTCGACAGGTGGTCCAACGCAATAGATTGGGCACTCCTTGCATATCCTATGGATGCCTGCTTCCATCGAAGGCTAGTACACTCCTAGTCTATGCAAGTCTATAGGGTGCGATACAAGGAAAAATTTAAGGGCGAAAGTTAGCCTAGAGGAAAATTTAGAAGAAATATAAATTTTACTTTTTTATATTTAGTTAAATTTTTAGCATAAAAATAGTCAAACTTTGGCCAAACCCTAAGTTTTATATGTCGTATATTTGCCATACTATGATTTGTGGGCAGCATGTGGGAGCTCCATTTTGCCATCTACCCTACAAGATCCTCTCAAGCTTGATACAGGCACTCGCCTTCAGCGACTCTAATAGCAGAGTCATAAAGCTTTGCATTGCGAGTGTACAGTTTTCAAATCTTGAAGCTTTCACCAGTGTATCATCAGATAACCCTAGGCCGTCAAATGTCATTTAGCAGGTAAAAGACAAATTCAAGTTGATGTATGAGAGAGAGTGAGAGCGAAGTGATGTTTAATATATTAAACATTGGGGAGAAGGATAGCAAGAAGCTTCTATTCTAATTTTATTGTGAGAAAAAGGGGGCTCTGTGCATCGAGCAGATTGTGTGTGTGTGTGTGAGAGAGAGAGAGAGAGAGAGAGAGAGAGGTTTGATATCTATGCAATCAGATGCAAAAGTTTTATTGGAAAATCACTAGCGCTAATTTAGTGCAAGCATGCTCAAGGAATATCCGCACACATGTTTGACATGAAAGAAAACTCCTCTGTATTGTTGTAAGTACTTTCATATGTCTTTCAAAGCATATAGAAAACATCCGGCAGAAATAGATTGTAGTGTCCGGTATATCTTCTCATTGAGTTGATGAAGAGATGTTATGTTTACGTGCTTCATAGTAGTGATCAACTCTGTATATCACCTCTGGTTAGAAATCGAATAATGAAGAACTTGCATACAGGTCTTGCAACGGATATTTTGCTCATCACTTACAGGTCACCACACAAAGTTCAGATGATTCGAGATTATTGTGGCTTCACTTGTAAATTCTATTAATGTTGATTCGAGATTTAATGCTTGTTATAATAACATGAACTATTATAATTATTATTATTATTTTATTTATTAAAATGGAGGTTCAATGTAGGCTTACTCCCCGGGCTTTAACTTTGAAATTGCAACTCTTCAAAGAAGGGCATAGTACCCATGGGACCCCCTTTATCCCACAAGAACAAGGGTTTACATAGCTAGATTAAAGGGCATAGTACCCATGGGACCCCCCTTATCCCACAAGAACAAGGGTTTACATAGCTAGATTAAAGGGCGGTCTCAACTATCATGGGGCAGAATAGGCGATGGCACATCAGCCACATGATACATCATTCCAAATTAACATGTCCCTCACAAGTGCTGCCAATAGGGGTTGAACCTTGGCCCCTGCTTCAAGAGTCGAGAGGCCCAACCACCAGGACAACGGCCTGGGACATAATAGCAAGAAATTGAGGCAAGAAGGCAAATGATACATTTATTGTTGTCAGCAAGTTCCAGTTTTCACACTTCCTTCTTTTTTATAATTCTTTATATAATGTAGGTTCATTTCCTTGATGGTGTCAAAAGGTAATGAAGCTCACTTTGACGTTTAGAAAGTAGGCATATGGACTGAAATTAAATAACTTTGGATGGTTTCAATGATATAATGAAATTGAAAGAAAACAAGCCGGAAAAAGAGTATGATGTTTATATGACTTGTCTGAGTGGGTATGGAGCTCAACTTGTCTTCTTTAATAATCTTTGTACCTCTATGGGAGCACATGGTACTCGACAGTAGTTGGAGATAACCACAAGAGAATGTAGTTTCATATATCAAAATTTCCTTGTAGCACAATGATTCAGGATATGGTTTTCAAACTTAAATTAAAGCATATCTGACATATAATGATATAAGATGCAGTAATGACTATGGATGAGCTAATTGGGAGACATTGTGCAATGTGCACACAAATTGTGTTTAATCCCTCTCTTAGTGAATTCCTCAATGAATTCTTGAAAAAATTGCTCCATGTTTCCAAATTGGTTAGGGTCTAATGGATGGAACCAAGTCCGAACCGTTCCTGTAAGGATGAGTCCGAAAGACTCATACTACACGAAGAAGTCACCTACTTGTTCTGCCCTTAGAACTTGTTTAAATTCAGCAACGTGATCATAAGGTTCTCCCAAACCATCATAATGATTTCTCACACATTTGGCTACCTGAATAGGTCTCAACCTTCTCATTGGTTCTGGCGGTCTAGGCATTACGGGGAAGGCAAGAACTGCTAGTCTAACTAGAGGTATTCTAGGCTGTACTCTTATTGGTGCTCGTGGTCTTACCGGTGGTCGGTATTGATTACCTACTCCCGGTGGGTTTGATTGTGAGTTTGCACTCTTGGAGCCGCAAATTGCACATGAGTACGGTTTGGAGCACTTCGTTGGCTGGTTTGTCCTGACATAGTGTGCTCTGCCTCTTGTTGGGTTCCAAAGGGGTTCTGAGAGGTGGTTGCCTGCTCTCTTTGAGGGAATACAAGCAAACCCATGTATTTCAGTTGAGCCATGTCTATGGCATCAACCATCCAATATCTTCTCTGATTTTTATCTAGGTATGTTATCCTAGTTTCATCTTTCGGATCCTTTAGCTCATAAAATGTCATCGGACTTTCTTCTCTTCCTTGAGCCGGTGAGTCTGTTTGAAGCAACAAATCCATTCCATGAATCAAATAGACTTCCAATAGGTAGTCGTCTTGAGGTATCAAGTCCCCTCTCAAGACTCGCGTCACTTGGGACTTGCCTCTAGGAGTCGTCACTAACTCCTCAGGGTTTGGTCTCCCTGAGTTTTCCTGTCCCACTAACTCTCCCCTTTCATTGATCAAATCAGGATATTCAGTCACTATGTATATGTGACCTATCTTGTCCATGTATGCTCCTCCTTCATACTTAACAGCCGGTCTGGGCACAATTGTGGCATCCATGGAAGTTACCATTCTAGCCACAGATCTGTTTGAGCCATCCAGGTAGATGGGAATCTCCTGGGCATTAGTTGAAACGTACTATAAGGAAGTGCGGTACTCTCCCTCCACAGTGGTCATGAAGTTTCTACTTGGAGCGGGACCTTGCATGTCTTCTCAGGCCATGGGTATCTCCTCCTCTGAGTCACTAGAGGTGTCTGAATAGACAGAGCGGTGACTAACCTGAGCGGCACTTCCAACAGAAGATATGACACCTCTTTGGCTACTTAGCACTCTTCCTGACCTCAAGTTCATTCACCCTCCTGAGGCTCTCTAGGTCTCTAAAACTCTCTTTAAGTGGCTCCTCACATGCCTCAAGGTTGCCCTTTAAAATGCTTCAAATACTCTGGGCGATACCACTCTAGGCAATACCACTTTAGGCGATACCAAACTGCCCACGATACGATACTTGAAACCTCGGCGACACGATACTGTAGCAACAGGCGATACAATACTGCTGTTGGTCACGATATGATACTGGCTATCCTGGCGATATGATACCTGAAGACTAGACGATACGATACCAAGCCTAGTCACGATACGATACCTATGGGTTCCATGATACGATACCAGAAACTTGGGCGATACGATACTTATGCTTTGGCCGATACGATAATTGGTACTCTCGCGATACGATACTAAAAATCCAGACGATACGATACTGGATCTTGGCCCGATACGATACCTGAATATAAGCACGATACGATACTGACCTTGTCACATGATACGATATCATAGCAAGTGACGATACGATACCAAAGTGGTATCGCGATACGACACCGGAATGAGAGGTGATACGATACTTAAGGGCCGCACAATATGATACTACTGCAAGTGGCGATACAATACCACCGACCTGCACGATATGATATTGGGTGCTTTGGCGATACGATACCAAAGTAGGGCACGGTACGATACTAGCAATTTACGCGATACGATATCGCAAAACCGCACGATATGATACCAATGCAAGTGGCGATACGATATCACCAACTTGCACGATATGATACTAGTATGGTATCGCGATACAACACTCGATAGGGCACGATACGATACCAGAAAGTGGACCACAATATGATACCACTTTGGTAAAGTGAGATCGCGATTCCAACCCGGTGATACGATACCACAAGTGGTATCGCGATACCACGGCTGGTAACCGACGATATGATACTTCGGCGAGTATCGTGATACAAGGGAATTTTTGGTATCGCGATACCAAAAACTCAACCGATCGCGATACTCAAGCCAAAATACCTCAAAAATAAAAAATTTTGGTTTCCCCTTGCTCTTCTCTCACCCCTCTTCACTCCTAGCCTATTGTCTCTTCCAAAGAAACTAAAAAAACACTCTGTCCCTCCCCGCAATACCGGTTGCGCAAGTGATCATATTTTTGTGCACTTTTAAAGTGTTTTTGTCAATGAAATTTTATGGAATCTTACCTCTGTGATGTCTTGCTTGCACCTTGGACTCAATAGCTAGCTTTGATAGCCAGGAAAACACGATACCAAGCCCATGATACCGATTGCTGCTCTCTAACGATACTGCTTCTCTGAACAAGTGAGAAATGAACTAAAATTTTTGTTTTTTATACTTTTTGGTGACTGAAACTGAACTACACTAATTTGGCAAATTTTTTGGGATTTTTCTTGGTGATCTTGACTTACTCCTACTTCACTTCTCTTCTCCTCTTCTCCTAACCTACCCCTAACTCTTTCTTCTCTTCCTTCGTACTAACCCTAAACCTAAAATCTCATTACACACACCGTCAGGATGTGAAGTAACAAGTGCTGAAGTGGTAGACTACTTGCCACTGAATGAATTCACTTCTACAAGTACGATTTCATCACTCTCGAGCTATAACAATCACAAAGGCACCTTGGCTGAGTGTTCCCAGCAACGGCGCCAAAAACTTGTGTACCTAAGTCAAGAAGACTTAAGAACTTGTGTCAAAGAGACTAAACCTCATTTGCCACACAAGTGCGCATAGTGGGAAATTGACACACGCTTATTTGTCAATCTGATCAAACGACCTAACCAAGTGTATGAGGACATGTGCACACATGATGGAAAATGAAGTGGTTTAGCTTATATGCATGAGAAAAGACTAATCCACCTCTCTAACTCATTGAAATACTGAAAGTGTTTGTCGTGATACCACTTACAGGAGTTTTCACTAAATCGAGGATTTCTCTCAACTCCAAACTCCGAATATGGCCAATAGCGGGTTCGTTTTGAAGCTCTCGACGAGACACTTCTAGCAATTGGCTTCACTCGATTCTAACAACCGTGCTTCAAGTTATGACCAAAATAGTGAATGGCGGGAAACACCCACACTCATTGCACAACTCCTACAAGCTCACACACACACTACAGTAGCTCAAAAACAGTGGGGAGGGGTAGACAAGAGTCTTACACACACATTCCAAGCATCACACACACATAGAAGATCAAAGAGAAGATGAAAATCTCCAAGAAAGAAGCAATTTCGAAAATCAGGAGTGTAACATAATCCTGGTAGGAGATGGTTGAACCACACCCTAAGAGAGAGGATTAGGAAGTAATCCTCAACCATGGCTTTTGGGGCAAGTGGTTAGCCCATCACATTCCTAACCAAGAGGTTGTGAGTTCAATTCCTTACATTGGTATCAGAGCCTAGGAAGTAGGCTTGGGCAAAGTGGAATGACCCAATGGCCTCTAAAAAAGGCGCTTGGGCATCCTCCATGTGAAAGGGTAGGAATTGTGGAAGGCGCGCGTCGATTTCAATGATGGACCTTACAATGATTGGGGTGTATCTCCCAATCCGTAGGTAGGATTGAGGCGTGTAATATACCGTTGGAAAGCTCTCGGAACGACTTTCCAATGAGCTAGCTTGCAATGTGTGAATTCCTTGGGAATCCTTGGATGGAACTTGATTGAGTACATCCTGCCAGTCCCATAGCTGGTCAGGGTACATCCTGCCAGGGTACATCCAGGGTACATCCTGCCAGTCCCATAGCTGGTCAGGGTACATTCCCTAGGAGTTCAAGGGGGGAAGAATGTAACATAATCCTGGTAGGAGATGGTTGAACCACACCCTAAGAGAGAGGATTAGGAAGTAATCCTCAACCATGGCTTTTGGGGCAAGTGGTTAGCCCATCACATTCCTAACCAAGAGGTTGTGAGTTCAATTCCTTACAAGGAGCTCCCCTTCTTCACAATGGCAAAAAGTCTCTACAAAGAGTCACAAAGTGACTTATATACATGTGCCCTAAATTTGGTCCTTTCACACAAGAGACCGGCACTTTATTACTAAAAAGTGAATTTCCTACTAATTTACAAGGAATATATTACAATAAGTTGGGATTATGCATCTAGAGGACTCCTATAGTGCATTTACACGGCTTGAGGGAATTTTCTCAGACTTTGAAGAAGAAAAATGTGCCCATTTATTTGAAAATTTTGGGGCTCCTCTTTTGTGCCTCTTTGCTCTGCAACACATACATACATACAATATCATATAATATATGCATATATGTATAGTATACATGAGGCATCTGTGAGACATATAGTATATCTATGTAGCAGTACATCTATGTATATACAGTACATATAGTATATACGCAATATATACAATATACATAGAGTATGTCCATACATACATACACACATAGTATATACATACATACATACATACACTATACATACATATAGTCTACATACGTACACACAATATATACATACATATATATAGTATACATACATACATATAGTACACATACATACAATATACATACATACAATATACATACATGCAATATACATACATACAATATATAAATACATACATACATACATATATATAGTATACATATAGTATATATACAATATACATATAGTATATACATACATACACACACACACAATATATATACATACATACATACAATATACATACATATGTACAATATACATACAATATACATATAGTACACATACATACATTACACATACATACAATACACATACATGCAATATACATACATACAATATATACATATAGTATACATACATGCATACACTATACATACAATATATACATATAGTAAAAATACATACATACAATATATACATACATACATATAGTATACATACATTACACATACATACATATATTATATACATACAGTATATACATACATACATATAATATACATACATGCAGTACACATATATACAATATACATACATACATACACACACAATATATACAATACATACATACATACATACTATATATACATACATACAATATATACATACAGTATACATACATCCAATATACATACAATATATACATACATATATATAACATACATAAAGAATATATATAGTATATCCAATATACATACAATATATACATACATACATTATAGGGCATGTGTGTACTAGAGTTAGGGTTTTTATGTATGTATATCAAAATGGATCTATATATTTTCATCCATAGAAAGATATAGAATTAGTGCTAGAAGATTTTAAATGTTTCTCTCATGGGTGTGTTCATGTGTTTGCCTTCTATATATTCAAGAACCATCAAGATGCAATCAAAGGCAAAAGGAAAGGTTGTCATGGATTCAAGACCTAAGAGAAAATCTCTTTTTGACTTTTATTCACTTAAAGAAGTGATTAGAGGCTTCGATGTTAGGTGCTCTTCATGCGTAGCAAGATCGTCTCTTGAACCTACAACTTCACCTCCAATTGTGCTCCCTTCACTAGAAGGTTCATCAAAAGGTTTTGGATCTAACATCTCTATGAATGAGTCCAAGACCTCAAGTGACACTTTTTTGTCTAAATGTTTAAAGAGACGGAAGAGTCAATGGGATATAGGAAGGACTTTTAAACTAGATTGGATAACAAAGTTTCCTTTTATTGAGCCTTTGATGATTGAGTGAAGAAGAGCCAAAGTTTTCTACTTGTATACCATATAGTTGGAAATTAGGTCATCAAGTCAAGTTACAATTGAAATCAGATACCATTGAAAAACATGTGGGTAAAATGTATGAGAAAGTAGAAGTAGAAGGGAAAATGGAAAACATTGTTAGATGGAAAAATAAGATGAGTGTAGGCATCTATAGAATGGAGATGCCTATAATTCACATTTATTGCTTTTGGAGCAAAGAAATGAGAATAAAAGATCCTTTATTCATCTTTTTGAGAGAAAGCTCAAATTAGATAATGAAGCCATATCAATGCAATTTTCAATCCTGCTACATATCTTGTCTATCGTAAAATGAATTTCTAATTATCCTAACTGGAGGATTGAATTTTATTGGATTACAAATTCAAAGTATTCTTACAAAATATTGGATGGAATCTTTGGGATGGCAATTTGCAAAAGCAATGGGAGAGGTAATCAAATCTAACTTGAAGATCAGTTTATTGAATGCTACTTTTGTTTCTATTTCCCTTGACAAAGTTACAACAAGGGATTGCACTTCTTGTTTTGTATCCATGCATATATTGTCGAGAATTATGTAAGACAAGCCAAATTTATTGGTATTCTTAGACTAAAGGGAACTGCAAATTCGAATTCTTTGGTGCAACTTGTTTTAGATTCCATTTCAAATATTGGAGGGATGCCAAATTTGTGATATTAATCAAAAGATTGTATGCATTGGTGTTGATGGATGCTCAGTTATGCATGGGCTTAGAAATGGATTGTGTGTTCAATTGCAACAAAACTATACACCACATGCTTTAAGTATACATTGTATGTCTCACTATACAAATCTGACATTTAAAATTGTGTCAAATTTGTTTTTTGTAGAAAAAGTTGAAGATCTTGTACGCAAAGCATATGCTTTCTTTTCAAAAATTCCTAAGTGTATTAAAAAGTTTAAATGGTTCTCTGATGGGATAATTAAGAGGAAGAAAATGAAAAAAAAAATATTGATACCAAATGGATTTCACTTATTGGACCTGTAGAATGTCTTTTTGAAGAATATAATTATATCAGTCATTGGTGTGGTCAATATTATGTCTTTAACTAAAGGAAAACAAAAAGGAAAAGGGCATAATTTGTTGCAAATGTTAAGTGATGTGGAAACTCTTCTCTATCTTGGAGGAAAGCTACCTTTGTTAAGAGAAATGAATAACTTGATAAAAGTTTCTCAATCAAGGGATATTTATGTTATGGAATATGCAATAGTGAGAAAAATGACTTGTATATGCTTAGAAACTTTGTATTCTAAGACATCAGGTTTTGGTTTGCAAGAATTTATCGAGTGGGAGTCATTGATACAAGTTGGTATAGAAGATAGTTTAATGAAATACAATAAAAAAGTTTGGTTGTGCATATTTGTGAAAGGCAAGCAGATTCCTCTTTATGTGTCAAGAAAAAGTGAATGAGTGTGCATCAAGAAAAAAGTTAATCAAACATTCTTTTCTATCATAGTGGATAGTGTAAAACAAGGCTTAAGATCCATATGTAATAGATCAAGTTCCGAGATCAGAGAGAGATTTCCTCGAGATGAGCTCTTAGAAGCAATGGCCATAGTTCATCCTTTATATTGGAATCATGAAAAAGACAAGAGCTTACTAACAAATGACTTTAAAAGCAAGGTCCAAATATTATCCGATCATTTTGGAAAGAATGCATATTTAGGAGATAGGATTCCAGAAGGAATTATAAATCTAAATCTTCTAAAAAGTCAATCTATAATATTTGGACAAATGATATGGGAGCAATTTGACTTCATGGAAGATCCTTCAAATCCAAGCGCAATGAAAAATCCATTGAAAATGAACATCTATTGAAAATGAACATCTATGGAGTAGCTCAACTTTCATAAGGAATGCTACGAGGAATAGACTGTATAAAAACTTGGATACATGTCTTAGATTGTTTGTTTCTAAGAGTGACCTTGACACTTTTCCTTTTGAACAAGCTTATGCCATATGGAAAAGTCAATGCCAACGAAGAAGTGAATTTGTAGTATCAGATGAGAGGAAACACATGGAGGATATTTAACCTTCTAATATTTTTCAAATTGACTTATTAAAAAAGGTATCTTTTTTATTTGATTTCTTTTCAAATATTATGGTGAAGTATGATTTATACTAATGTTTCTTATTGTTTTGACAGGTTTCAAATCTATCGAGGACTTCAATATTTTCTTATTTTTGTTTTTTTATTTTTGATTAATATCAGAAATGATGAGATTCAAAGGCTCTTAGTGTTCAATTTTCATGCCTATTTATGTATGCGTGCACTCATGCATGTGCCCTGCGTACATGTGTGTATGTTTGTATTCTTGTATTCCTGCATGTAGTATGTTTGTATTCTTGTACTTCTACATGTATGTATGTAATATGTACATGTGTATGTATATATGTGTGCATGTGTGATGCTTGCCTATGTGATGCTTGCATGTGTGTATGTTTGTATTCTTGTATTCTTGCATGTATGCATGTAATATGTATGTGTGTATGTATATATGTGTGCATGTGATTCTTGCATGTGTGCATGTTTATATTCTTGTATTCTTGAATGTGTATATGTATGTATATGTGTATGTTTGAAATTTGAATGTATGTGTGATGCTTGCATGTATATATTATGTTTTTATTCATGCTTATATGTATGTATGTATGTGTGTACACTAAACAATCCTTTTAGAGGATTTGAAGGCTTGCACATTGAACATATTGGAATTTGGGACCTCTCTCTGATTAGAAATTTGGTAATCTAATATTGTTTTCACATATCTTGCTATGATTTTTACAAGGTAATTTTTGAAGAAAAAGTTATGCCATAGGATTTGTCACTCATTATACCATGTGAATGACACAAGATGGGCTCTGAGAAATGCATTGGATGGTGAAGGTTGGACTTTGGACTTTAGTTTATCACCTTAATGCCTCATAGGAGGTATGTGCAAGTGCTACCATGCCATCTACAATGGCAGACAAGAGGTGGATAGTTTATTGGTTGCTATACATATATATTTCTCCATGATCTAATTTTGTAGGTATTGAAGAGAGCGATTTCTTGTAAGGCATAGCAGTCGCTTTGAAGTGCAATGCAACAAAAGCTCAACTAGATGCTACTGTAAGAATTGTGTATCTGATTGTTGTGATATAGTTTTTGAGTGTTCCTTATCATTTTTCTTCAATCTCAAACTATTCATAAACTGTTCCATAATTGCAGGTGGGGATACATCCATCTGTTGTTGAAGAGTTTGTAACAATGAGAACAACTACTAGGCGGGTTTCTCTTGATGGACAAGTGAAAAGCATTTGGGTTGGAAAGATCAGTTTGCACATCGAGAATATCATGAGCCAAGACCAATCTAAGTATTTTGTTAGCATAAGTAATGCCATGATGTTTGAGTGGAAGCAACAACATTGAATGGTTGTCAACTCACGATTTGGTTTTCCTCATAGATGCAGGATCTTATGAGTGTGATTACAAGTGAGGAAAGCTTTTGGAAAGTATATGATGAACCTTGTGTAGATACCTCTTTATGTACAAATTAAAATGAATGATTTTTTTCTAGACAAGTTTGCAGGCTCTATGAGGTATTTATTGCCCAAGTGGATGTTTGCCTACAAGAACATGGTTTCTTATATGTAAAACAAGTAGGAAAGGAAATAAGGCCAACAAGATTTTACATTATGAAGATTTTCCTAAGCTTCTAATATTTGTTTGAATTAAGTTCTTGTATTCAATACATAAGTCCAATTTTCAAAGCATAAAGCCAACAAATAGTGTACAGGTGCATGTACATACAGATGTTTTTGATTTTACATATGACTATTACCCTTGATTGGTTGATAATTGGACATCAATTCTCTACAAGATTCTAACATCGTACTCATCTTAAATTTAACATTTGTAGTCTATTTTTGTGCGATTCAACTTAGCTTGGTGAGCCTTTGTAATAGTATTGTGTCTAAAATGATAATACATATATGATTATTGCAAGTTGCTTGAGAAATTTCTCATATTTGAAGGGCAATCCTTTTCTTTTATTGGAGGGCTAATATAGCCTGTTACTAAAAATATCTTTGACCACCCTTCATTTTCACGAGTCTAGTTCTCAAATTTTTTTGCTATCTAATGGATTTTAAGGAAATAGCTTCCCCTTAATTATGAAGCATGCATGTTTTTGCTCACATTCCATTGGCTGGTTTCTAGTTTTCAAGATCCTTTGATAGCTACTAAAGTTGTAGAAATTTCCTATACCATTCTTATGGAGCAAGGACTAAAATACCCCAGATACTCCCAAGATGTGTGCATATGTACCTACTGGGAGGTGTGTGTGAGAGAAAAACTCTTGAGAACTTGTGAGTATGGATCTCTTGAAGTATTATTCTATTTTATAGGTAACACTACTGGGAAAGGTTTTGCCGAATTCTGCAGTCACACCTTCTCAGTGAACTAAAATTATAACATGTAGGCAACACTGTTAAGAAAGGTCTTGCCTAGCTCTACAGTCAACTCTTTTCAAAGAACTAAAATTATAACATGTTATTGCTTGGAAAAGGTTGATTTCTTGAAAGAGTGTAGTGACTACCCTTTGAAATTAATAAACTCATTTCGTGGGCCTCAAAAGATGCATCATGCAACTATTGCTAAGGAGATACTTGTGTAACTTATGAAATTGTAACAGACACCTTGATTTCTATTGGTAACTACACAGCTGTGGTCTTCATAATCAGAAGATGGCATGAACGAATCGAGTTAGGCGATCTGTTTTCAATACAAGGATCTTGATGTAGTGCAAGTTCTAAACGAGTACATAACTTGAGGACCACATTGTGGACAAGGGTTTAGAACTTGAGTACACTATACTCTTCTTGTTTGATGAAGAATTCAAGCTTGATCTAGAGATTTTATCACTCATTATAGCTGGAAAAAACTTGATGGTTTTGTATCAATAAAGGTTCATGTTTTGACAATGGAAAAGATATTGTACATGATTCATTCCAACCTAATTAGATGGAATCAAGAATATCACTATTGATTGAGAGTGAACTAGTAAACAATCACTTTGTTCCAATGATGTTTCTATCTGTTGAGCTATTTTCAACACAAGGATCTTGAAGTAGTGCAAGTTCCAAAAGAGTACATAACTTTAGGACCACATCGTGGACAAGGGTTTAGAGCTTGAGTACATTGTACTCTTCTTTTTTGATGAAGAAGTCAAGCTTGATCAAGAGATGAATCCATCAAAGATGTAGCAAGCAAAGCTATGGCAATCAGTTGTGGAAGGTTTGTTTGTTTCATTTCACCAAGATATAATAGGAAATATCCATAACATTGCCTTACTTGCATTTGCAATAGACAAGTGCTATCATCTTTCATGCAGGTGACATTGAAAGTTATGAACATGTATGCATCATATTAGCACCCTCTGTTTCCACAAACTCAGCTTCATTTTAAAGGTATGGTGATCATATGTTAGCTACCTATTATGCATGGAAAAAATTTCCCTTACAAAATTTGTTTTTGGATTGAGACTCTTCTTGAACGAACTAGGGAGTCCAATGAAGCAATAGTGAAGAGGATTACAAACAAAAGATAGTAGAAGAAGTGATCGACATAGCGAATGGTATCAAATACTCAAATATTTCTATATTTTTAAGGGAGGTTATCATAAAAATTTGCCTAAAATTTTATATTTCAAATATAACTTATCACTAAAATTCACCAACTTTTTTATTTTTCAAATGGAAATTATTATCAAAATTTGCCAAAATATTTATACTTATAATATGAGATACTTAGAGAAATTTACCCATATTTATTTACTTTTGAGTGAGGGGCTGGTCTTATTTTTTACCCTAGTGCAGTATCTTGAATGGTGCTGACCTAATGCACCTACATGTGCTAATTGCAACCATTTATCATACTCTCTACTTCTTCTCCATAAAAACGAGGATTTTCTAATTGTTATGCTTGTAAATAATTCCTACCATTATTTGATATCTTTACGACTTAGTTACATCCCTTTCCTTGGTCCTAACTCTAGGATTCTTGGGTCCAATGTTAGAATGGGGACAAGTGGCTTGGCCCATTGAGGCGTCACTTCTAAATTAAACAAATATGCATCTGGTAATTCATCAACTATCCCTTAAAGGGCTTCTTCAATGGTCAATCATGAGAGATGATCGGCTCTGAGATGGGCCTTCTTTTCTTGACTACCACTTTGAAATCACACTCCATTAATAGGAGAAACCATCGTACCAATCTTCTCGTGTTACAAGGCTTGCTGACTAGGTATAACAATGCTTGATGGTTTGTAACAATTTGTTTGCTAGTAAGTGATGTTTGATTTTTTTAACTATATAAACCATTCCTAATCCATCTCTCTAAGTGCTGATGTAGTTTCTCTAAGTTGCATTCAACTGCCTACTTGCATATGCTATAGGAAGGTCTATATTGCCCTCACCTATGAGTTGTGCTAGCACACACCCGATGCATAATTGGATGCATCCACGTGTACATGGAATGGTTTAATCCAATATGGGGTCGTCAAAATTGGTGCTAAACACAGTTGTTGTTTAGGTTCATTGAATGATTGCTCACATTCATCTATCCACTCAAACTTAGTCAAAAGGTTGTACAAAGGCTTTGCAATGATCGCATATGTGTATAAAGCATCAATAGTAACCAGAATGCCCCATGAAATTTTGTACTTCCTTGACATTCTTTGGCCTAGGTAGCTCAACAATGGCTCTAACCTTATCTTCATCCATTGAAATTCCATTCGTTGACACAATATTTTCTAGAATATTACCTTGCCTGACTATGAAAACACACTTTTCTGGGTTCAGGTTGACCTCATATTCTCTACATTTCTCAAAGATTTATTTTAATTCAGGAATTTGTGTTTGCCTAATGTTGAAATCGGCACATAAATCATCAACATAGACCTCCAAGTTCTTACGCAGGAATTCCTTGAATACATGAAACATCAGCCATTGAAATGTAGCAGGTGCATTTGTAAGCCCAAATGGCATTACATGAAAATGCAAATGTGCCCCATTCTATGGCAAAATCCATCTTATGCTAGTCCTTAAGGGCAATGGCTACCTGATTGTAGCCTGAGAATCCATCAAGGAAGTTGTATACTTCCTTGCCCGCTACACATTATAATAGGTGTTCAATGATAGGAAGCAGATAACTATCTTTGATAGTGGTTACATTGACTATTTTCAAGTTAATGCACACACATAGCTTTCCATTCTTTTTGGGAACTACCACAGTGGGTGATACCAATTTAATGTGCTCAATCTCATAGATAAATATGGCTTCTATCAAGTGATCTATCTCCTCTTTAATCTTGGTTGTGTAATTATCATTATAAGTATATGGTTTTTGTTTGGATGGCTTGGCTTCTTGAGTCATGGGAATTCTATGGGAACATATGTCAGGGTCTACTCCTTTCAAATCCTTGTAACTCCAAGCAAACACGTCTCTATATTCCCTCAATAGGGTAATCAATTCTTCTTCCTCTTCTTCTATCAATTCATCCCCAATATATGTGCATTTTTTCTTCTCCTTATTCAATTGCGACTACAATCTTATTAGTTTTTTCTTGATTCTCATTTGTGTTACACTTATGTGTTCCTCGAGTAGCTTTGATGTGAAACCTTTCCCTATACATGGGCACTTTTTACTCTAGTGTTGGCTAGAGGTTTTCTCCCCATGTTACCATATACATGATTAAGTCATATGTGGTGGTACTTTGTAGTTAGGGATATTATTTAGCTCTTACTTCAGTTCAGTTCATCATCAATAGAGAGAGCTATTCTAGCCATCCATCTTCTCCGTTTGTCTTGTTGCATTTGTGCTCATTGTGTGTGCTTCTTGTGTGTCTCTCGCACTCAAGAAAGATTTCCACCAGTCACACTAGGGGTTCACCCCCATTTTTAAGCCATTCATGCAGTCATAATCACCATCAGAGTGATGATTTGTGAGCTAAAATTTTAGCATTCATTTTAGCTTTCATCGAAGTTAAGATTTTATCACATTCTTGTTCTTTAGTGAAATGGTGGGCAACAATGACTTGTTTGGCATGCTTCAAGGTGAAGATAATTTTGATGGGATACTAACTATCCAAGGTGGTCTTACATGATGAAGCATGTTCTTGTTGCAAAACAACTTTGGAACATAGTGGCAGATATAGATCGAAGACCCACATGTGCTTCTACTTCACACTCTACTGTCACAGATGGAGCTTCTTCTTCAAGTACGGTGGTTTCTCCTTCTCCATCTACATAGGAGCAGCTTAGATGGGATGGAAAAGATGCTCAAGCTCATGCATTGATTGCGCTTTCCGTGAAGCATCATATAGTTCCACACATTCGGTCATGTTCTACATCAAGACAGGCATGGGACACTCTTGCTTCTCTGTATGCCGTGCTTAATGAAGCACCTGTTGCATACTTGAGGAAGCAACTTGAAGATGTATGCATGACTAAAAATAAGTCTGTGGATGTGTATGTGACACGTATCAAGGACTTGAAAGAGCAATTGGCAAACATAGATGAGATTATTCTAGAAACATCACTCATTTCTACATTGTTGAAAGGATTATCGAAATCTTTTCAAAGCTTTGCTACTACACTCTGTTTGGTTGCAAAAGTGAATCCCAATATGTATGCATTTGATGAGGTTGTGTCTCTTCTGTTTCAAGAAGAGCAATCTAGAGAAAATAGGAGTGGTTTGATTGAGGGAACACAAGCACTTGCTATCTCGCAAAAGGGGAAAAGCAAGTATGGTTTAGCTCTGGGTTCATCAAGACCAATGCCTCATCCTTCATCTTCCACTCTTCCTTGTTGGAGTTAGACGTCTGCGGAAGCACGCGAACAGCACAAGGAAGAAGAAGAAGCTTGGAGCACAACACACAAGACTGAATGTATTACTAGAGAATGTACAAAGATAAGTAGCCCATTAGGGCAATAGGCGTATATACAAGCCGGGGGAAAAAAACCTCCTAAAGAGGGAAAAAAGTGCCCCGGCGGTCCTAGAGTGTTCACACACATCACTACCTAAATATATCAACAAATCCCCCCTGGGAGTGATGCGGTGAACAAGGAGTTGGCACTCATGTATAAGGAAGTGCCGAGCTATGTGGAAATCACTCCACAAAAGGAAGTAAGCCCAAAGCTTTGCGGAAAGCTTCAAACTTCTCCCTAGGCAGAGCCTTCGTGAAAAGGTCTGCAATGTTCTCCTGCGTGGGCACATATGCCAAGCTGATATCCCCAGCAGAGAACCTCTCCCTGACATAGTGATAATGCACCTCAATGTGCTTAGTGCGAGCATGGAACACAGGGTTCCTCGCAACTGCCAATGCGCTCTGACTGTCAGTGAAGATGGTGGTGGCAGAAGACTGGCCAACACCCAAATCAGCCATAAGGCGTTTGAGCCACACACACTCAACAGTCGCTGTGAAAGCTGCCCTATACTCAGCCTCACAACTGGAAGTGGCCACAGTAGGCTGCTTCTTGCTCAACCAAGATATACATGAGCTACCAAGCATGAAGCAAAAACCACTGGTGGACACACGAGTGTCATAGCAACCAGCCCAATCTGAGTCAGAAAAAGCATGCAAATCTGGCGGTAGTGATCCCCCCTTGGGATAAAACAACCCAAGTAGCCGAGTACCACTCAAGTAGCGAAAGATGCGCTTAACCGCTTTCCAATGCGTGACTCCTGGGCAATGCATAAACCTGCTCATCTGTGAGACAGCAAACTGAATATCTGGCCGAGTAATGCATAAGTAAATCAAGCATCCAACAGCCTGCTGATAGAGAACAGCATCAAATGCATCTCCAGCATCATGAAGACTCAATCGTAAACCTGTCTCCATAGGAGTGGCAATAGGCTTACAGTCTTCAAGGCCAAAACGCTGCAATAATGTGTCAATATATTTCGTTTGACACAAAGCCATTCCACCATCAACTTGCATAAACTGAATGCCCAAATAGTGATGCAAATGCCCCAAATCAGACATCTCAAATGAGGCATGCAAATCAGCCTTGAAATCAGCAATATGCTTCTCAAGAGGACCAGTGAGTAGCATGTCGTCTACATAGACAACAATGATCAAAAGCACATCATTAGCACACTTAACATATAAGGTGCTTTCAGTTGGACTGTTCTCAAAACCATGTGCAATCAGATAGGCATGTATTTTCTCATACCAAGCACGTGGTGCTTGCTTTAAACCATATAACGCCTTCTTTAACCTGCACACCTGGTTTTCATGCCCTTTCTGCACAAAGCCACGGGGCTGAAAAACATACACTTCTTCATGCAAGTCACCATTCAGAAATGCTGTTTTAATGTCCAACTGATGTACATTCCAACCATGATGGGCTGCAAGTGCACAAATGCTCCGAATAGTAGTCATACGGCATGTAGGTGCAAAGGTCTCATCAAAATCAATGCCTCTTTCCTGCGCATAACCCTTTGCAACAAGCCTAGCCTTATACCTGTCAACTGTACCATCAGGTTTACGCTTCAGCTTGTATACCCACTTAGTGCCAATGGCCTTCTTGCCAAGAGGCAAGTCACATAAAGACCATGTACCATTCTTCATTATAGCATCATATTCAGATTGCATAGCAACCATCCAATTTTCTGAATTTTGTGCTTCATCAAAAGAAACAGGCTCATTCTCATCACAGAGACTAGATGCAGCCATAGCATAACAATCTGATGCAAAGGAGGTACTATGAGAGCCTGAACGAGTACGATATGACAAAGGTGCATCTAATTTGCTGTCACGCAAAGTCTGCACCAGCCATTTTGGCATAGTTTTTGCCTGTTCAATATCAGCTCTCTCATCAACAAGTGCATCATGTAAATCTGCATCAGAAATGGAATGATCTGCATCATCATATGAAACCTGCAAAGGCTGAGAAGTTGCCTCATTAGGACCAGCGCTAGCCTGTCCACCTGTAAAAAGAGGCATCAAAGTATCATACATGTCTTTGGAGCTAACAGATGTCTCCTTAGTACATGAAAGCAATGGCTGAATAGCATCTTCCACAAAGACAACATCACGGCTAACCAGAATGCGTCTAGTCTGTGGATGATACAGACGATAGCCTTTACTTTTAGAACTGTACCCAACAAAAATACATTTTACTGCCTTATCATCCAATTTTCTGCGATGTTGTTCAGGCACTAATGCATATGCCAAACAACCAAAAACACGCAGATGAGCAACAGATGGCTTGCGGTCATGCCAAGCCTCATATGGAGTGATAGACTACAACGCTTTGGTGGGACACCTGTTCAGTACATATGCTGCACACATGACAGCCTCAAGCCAGAAACTATGTGGTAAAGCCTGACTTTTGACCATGCACCTCGCCATCTCCATGAGTGACCTGTTCTTTCGTTCAGCAACTCCATTCTGTTGAGGTGTATACGGCACTGTACACTGGTGTTTTATCCCACGTTCAGCCAGAAATGCATTAAAATCTGAAGACATATATTCCCCCCCTCGATCAGAACGGAGGGTGCCCATTTTACATGCTGACAGATTTTCAGCCAAAACCAAAAACTGTTTGAAGCACATGAACACTTCGGACTTTGCTTTGAGTGGATATACCCATGCATGCCTGGAAAAATCATCAATGAAAGTCACGAAGTAAAGGTAATTTCCAAAAGAGGGTGTCTGCATAGGACCACAGACATCACTATGTACAAGCTGCAATTTCTGCATAGCCCGAACTGAACCATCTTTTGGAAAGGAAGAACGCTGCATTTTGCCCAAAATACAGCCTTCACAAACATGTTTTCCAGGTGCCTCAAGTTTGGGCAAAGAGGACACCATTTCAGATTTCTGCAGGCGTAACAAACTAGCAAAATTCAGATGACCAAAGCGTGCATGCCAAAGCTTTGCATCTGACATAGCCTGAGAATCATGAACTGCACATGCCGAATCATTCACAGATCTTTCATAGTCTATGAGCTTATACAGCCCACGAGATAAAATGCCAGAAGCAATAATCACATCGCCATTTGAGAGATCATGGACCGTACACCTGTCATCAACGAATTTCACAACCAAGCCAATCTTGGCTAATGCAGAAACTGATAACAAGTTCTTTTTTATCCCTGGCACAAATAAAGCATCTGACAAAGTGAAAGAACTACCATCAGCAGTAGTCAGAATGATCTTACCAACTCCCATAACAGGATAAGAGGAGTTATTGGCGCATGTGACAATATTCCCTGTAGGGGCAGGCTCGAGTGAAGAGAAGAAACTGCGCTGCGAGGTAATATGTTTGGTCGCCCCACTGTCAAAGTACCAAACATCTGAGTCTACTGCAGACATGCACTGATCATGAGAAGATGGGTCAAAACTGCAGACAGTAGTAAACGCCCATTCTTCTTCGTGCACAAGATTTGCAGACTCTGTTTTTGGTGTAGAGGCCTCTGCAACAACCATTCCAGCCTCTTTCTTCTTTGCCTCTTTAGCAGCCAGTTTTGGACAGTTCTTTATAATATGATCATTTCCTTTACAGTACTTGCAGAACAATTTTTGCTTTTCTGATTTCTTCTCATCTTTATCCTGGTTCTTCGATTGTGCAGCATTTGCAGATTTCTGCTTACTAGTAGAAGAGCTCCATTTTCCTTTGCCCTTCTGACTAGCCAGGAAAGCTTGATCTGCAACACGCATAATGGACCTGTTCTGCCTGGACTGATCTTCCTGCAACAGAACAGAGACTAATTCCTCAAATGACAAGGCATTCGGATTGCCTTTCATCATCAATCGAAGAGTAGAGGCAAAACTCTGATATGAATCAGGAAGGCCATTCAGAACGGTCTGCACAAGTGAGCTATCTGGTATAACCTCATCAGCAGAAATCAATTGTTCCTTCAGGTCTTTGATCTTTGTAAGAAAACTGTCCATCGAATCACCTTCATTCATGTGCTCACTCTCCAACTGTTTTCGGAGGTAAGCAACACGAGCCTCATTCCTAGCCTGGTACAAAGTGGTAAGTGTATCCCAAGCATCCTTTGCTGTTCTGCAAGAGCGAATGTGAGGAATAATGGCACGTTTGACAGACAAAGCTATCAATGCATGTGCCTGGGCATCTCTGCCATCCCAACGAATCTGCTCTGCAGTAGGTGCAACAGAAACAGCAGCACGAATAGGAATCTGCGGAATATCATCTTCGACACCATCTTCATCAGCTCCAACACCTGTATTTGCAGTACCTGTCGTTACAGGTGTAACAGGACGTCTTTCAACACCCTGCACAATGTTCCACAATCCTTTTGCAACCAGTACATGTCGCATCATATAAGCCCATAATGGGTAGTTGGTACCATCCAACTTATCCTCAACAGCCAACATACGGAATACATCACTGCTTTCAGCCATGGCCGGTGACTAAAATACCTTGATGTAGAAAATTGACTGTATCTCAAAAAGTTGAACAGAACTGCCCAGACGAGTTCTGCTAGACCTGTAGCAGACTTCGAGACGCTTAAACTGGCGAACAGAAACTGGTATATACCTTTGACACAAAAGGACGAAATAGCCTGCACAAGCACTGCGATAGTGCGTTCGGAGGCCGAAACGAGCTCAGATCGCGATTTCGGCACCACAAAGCGAAGCAGTTTTGATCTCGGAAACACCCTGAGTATGCTCACCAAATTTTGTGCGAATCTGAGACTGCAAACGGAGGAGTGTCGACGGCGCCCTAGAAGAAGCAACGACCTGCTCTGATACCAATTGTTGGAGTTAGACGTCTGCGGAAGCACGCGAACAGCACAAGGAAGAAGAAGAAGCTTGGAGCACAACACACAAGACTGAATGTATTACTAGAGAATGTACAAAGATAATTAGCCCATTAGGGCAATAGGCGTATATACAAGCCGGGGGAAAAAAACCTCCTAAAGAGGGAAAAAAGTGCCCTGGCGGTCCTAGAGTGTTCACACACATCACTACCTAAATATATCAACATTCCTCTAATGATGTTGATTTGCAAAAGAAGAAGAGATGCAAATATTGCAGAAAGGACACATGGTATATTATGTAATGGTTTGTATCGCATGGATACATACAAGAGGGCTGGCTCGAATGCCTTGGTTGCTCATACTTCTTGCATAGCTGCAATGGAGCTTTGGCATGCTCGTTTTGGTCACTTGAACTTCAATAGTTTTCTTTACTTGCAAAAGAAGGGCATGGTTATTGGTTTTCCAACACTTGAGTCCATTGAAAAGCATGCATGTGAAGGTTGCATTCTTGGAAAAATGCGTCGTGCTTCTTTTCCAAAAGATAGTCATACACATACTACAAGAAAATTGTAGCTTGTTCATAGTGATGTATGTGGTCCCGTCAAGTCTCCATCTTTTGGGAAGCATGTATATTTTGTTACCTTCATTGATGATGCTACTTTCCATACATGGGTGTATCCTATGAAAGCAAAGAATGAGGTATTTTCTTGCTTCAAAGCATTTTTAGCTATGGCTGAAAATTTTTCTTCACAAAAGCTTTTGACTCTACACACGGATCATGGTGGTGAATACATGTCACATGAGTTTAATGTTTTTCTTCGTGAAAGAGGTATTTCACACCAATGTACGATGCCATATACACCTCAACAAAATGGTGTTGTTGAGCATAAAAATAGAATTCTACTTGAATTGGCACGATGTATGGTTAAAGGAAAGCATCTTCCTAATAAGTTTTGGATGGAAGCGGGCATGTGTGCAAACTATGTGTTGAATCACTACCCTACAAAAGCATTGAGAGTCATCACTTTTCATGGGGCTTGGAATGGACATAAGTCCATGGTTAGTCATATGCGTGTGTTTGGTTGTTTGGCATATGCTCTTGTGCCATCACAACAACATCAAAAACTTGATGAAAAGGAAAAGAAATGTATATTTGTTGGTTATAGTGTCAAAAGTAAGGGATATCTCTTGTACCATCCATTGAGGAACACAATTATTGTGAGTGGAGATGTAATATTTACTGAAAATTCAGTTTTCCCTCTACATGAATGCAAAAATCAGCCAACAGCTAGCTCACAAGATGTGTTCGATACACTCATGCCTTTGTTCCAAAATGGTGCATTTGACTATGGCCATGTAGACCAGCCAACTAAGGCTCAAAGGGCTGAAAAATTCCAACAAAATTGAGCTGAAAATGCAGAGAATTTCTAGCCAAACATAGCTGAAAATTTTCAGCCAAAAATTGTTAGAACTGCTAGAAATTTCCAACCACATATGGCTGAACATTTGCATCAAAATATGGCTGAAATTAAGCATGAAATTCAGCCCACACATGATGTACATATTGATGATGTATTGCATAATGAACGCATGTCTATCAAAAGTGCACAAACTATGCCAAAGTGGCTGAAAAAAACTTTGCAAGACAAGAAATTGAGTGCACCTTTACTTGGTAGAACAAGATCAAGCTCTCACCATGCATCAAGTAACTTTGTGGATTATTCTCTTATTACAAGAGCATGTTATGAAGAGCCACTTTGTTTTGAAGGTGCATGTGATGATCCACAATGGATGAGTGCTATGCAATCAGAAATGGATTCCATACATAGGAATGGTACTTGGGATTTATGTGAATTGCCAAAAGGAAAGAATGCCATTGGTACAAAGTGGGTTTACAAGATTAAGAGAAAGTCTGATGTTAGCATTGATTGCTACAAAGCTAGATTGTTTGCCAAAGGATATTGACAACAATATAGCATTGACTATGAAGAAAATTTTGCACCTACTTCACGCATGACTACCATTCATACCATGGTTGCATTGGCTGCCCATCAAGGTTGGAAAGTGCATCAGTTGGACATAAAAACAGCCTTCTTGAATGGTGATTTGCAAGAAGATGTCTATGTGAAGCAACCTCCTTGATTTGCTATGAAAGGGAAAGAGCATATGGTTTGTTGCTTGCATAAAGCCTTGTATGGTCTCAAGCAAGCTCCACGTGCATGGTATGACTAAATCCATAAGCACTTGATTACTCTTGGCTTCACATGTAGTCCAATTGAAAGCACACTCTATGTACACAAAAATGGGGCTCATCTTACAGTGCTTATGTCGATGGCATACTCGTGACTGGGTCATGTGATGCAAAACTTGACATTAATATGGATGATTTGTAGCATACTTTTGATGTCACTTATCTTGGTCTTTTGAGCTACTATCTTGACATCTAGTTCATATCCGTTGAGGGGGGAATTGTTATGCATCAAGCAAAGTGTGTTGAAAAACTACTTCGGCATTTTGACTTTGAGGATTGCAAGCCAATTTCCACACTGGTTGAGACAGGATTTAGGTTCTTAGTTGAGGATTCCAGTGATGCATTGTACACTTCTCTTTATCAGCAAGTTGTGGGATGTCTTATATATGCATGCAACACAAGGCCGGATATACAGTATGCAGTTTCCCAATTGAGTCGATTCATGCATAGCCTTAACGCTAAGCATTGGCGAGCAGTAAATTGTGTGTTTAGATATCTCAGAGGCAGTTTGAGCTTAGGTCTCTTTTATGGCATATATATTCAACCATGCTTGCATGCTTTTACACATAGTGATTGGGTTGAATGTTATCATACTCACATGTCCACTAGTGGTAATTGCTTTTTCCTTGGAGACTCATGTATATATTGGTTAAGTAAGAAGCAACCAATAGTTGTGACATCAAGTTGTGAAGCTGAGTACAGGGCAATTTTCACGGCTATAGTGGAGTGTATATGGTTGAGATGCCTATTAATGGATCTTTGCATGGAGATTGATGCTGCTACACATATTCTCACTAATAGTCAGAGTGCATTGGCTGTTGCATGAAACACACTATTTCATGCATGGACCAAACATATCGAGGTGCACTATCACTATGTGTGAGAGGGCCTTCATGCAGGAGATATTGATTTGGTATATGTGCCTACACAAGATAATGTAGCAGACATATTCACCAAAGCTCTTCCATGGGAAAAGTTTGAAGCTTTTTGTAAAGCTTTAGGCTTATTACCTTGTGGGGGCTGATTTGTCACTTCCTGTATCTGTTCACATCATTTACTCCAGGGGGGTTTGTTACACTTATGTATTCCTCGAGTAGCTTTGATGTGAACCTTTTCCCTATACATAGACACTTTTTACTCTAGTGTTGGCTAGAGGTTTTTTCCCCATGTTACCACATACATGATTCACTCATATGTGGTGGTACTTTGTACTTAGGGATATTATTCAGCTCTTACTTTAGTTCAGTTTATCATCAATAGAGAGAGCTATTCCAACCATATGTGTTCTCCGTGTGTCTTGCTGCATTTGTGCTTCTTGTGTGTGCTTCTCATGTGCCTCTTGCACTTCTACACACACCCAACAATATGCTTCTCCTGTGCTAGTTTCTCTCTTACACATTCTTACCATTATTCTTCGATCTTTGATTTCATATTTCTTAAGGTTTTTTGGTACTTCCAATAGGGGTTGCTCTTCTTCTTGGGTAGGGGATTTCTCTCGTCCTTCCTTCCTTTCAAGCTTGGTCTTTCCTATGAGTTTCTTTTCTTGCTTTAGCTCAGCTTAGATATTCCTCTCCTGAAGAACAGAATGGCTCCATAATGATTTACTCTAGATCTTCATCACTGGCATCAGTTGGCTCTAGGGTTACCTCCTTATGTTGTTCTAAAATAGGCTCACTTGCCATGGGTTATATCATGAAGCTAGAGATATCATAGTCATCCTCATCATAATGAGGAGTCCATTGTTCTTCGTTCACCACTATGTCCATGGTAGCTAAGATTTTTGCCCATCGATGAGGCTCAAATTCCTCATTTGGGAATACTATAGATGCATAGGTAGGATCTTGGAGGGTGCATGGTGTCATTTGGAGCCTAAGGTTCTAGCTGTTAACTACTCCTCCTCTTAAATCGCTACTTTACACATGCATAGATGAGTGTCCTCATGCAACCATGAAGGTTTTGATAAGGAGTGTACTGACTCAGTTTCTTCATGTGCTTTATGGATGGAATACTAGTGTAGTGAAAGGGTTTCTTGATATGATCATCGGCCATTTGTAGCTTCATTCTTGTGGGTCTTTGTTGGTGCATATCAAGCCTTCACACATTGGCTTGGAATCATGGAAGACTAGCTTGGACAAAGCTTTATCAAGGCTTCACTTGAAGCAAGGTTCATATGAACATATGCTTAGATGTTCTTACCTTTTTTACCCCTTTGTAAAAGTCTATATGACTTGGCACTTATATGTAATCACTTTAGTCACTTACCTACTTCATTAGTCATGGAAAAGAGAATGATTTAGTGGAGAGAATATCTCCCTACTTATAGAAGAGATATTCTAGGGAGCCTAAGTTTGAATTTGAAATTCAAATTAACCTTCAACTCCTATAAAAACTACAAGCAAAAAGTCGCGGGTGTCCATCATCAATCCCGAGGCTATTCTGTACCATTCATTGAGTGTGTAAGGCCTACTCCATAGCTTGCACCTCTGAGTACCATTGTGCTATGTTTATCAAGCCAATGGGAATGTACATTCATATGATATAATACAAATAGTTACATCCATCATCTTTGTTTTGTCTGAGTTTCCTACTCCAAGTCTGTCAACTTCCAAGGAGCATTACTCAATGCTCACTGAACCAAATCAAGAGTTTAATAGCTCCTAAAAAGTCGGGGGTAATCAGAATTTTGCTAAACTTATTTCTCAGTGTATGGTTTATCAATTTGAGTGATTCCACTTGTAATTGGTAGCTTATTAAGGTACTTTAATATTCCCAAAAGGAATTGTTTCAATTGCAAGTGTGCTGGTCACACTGAGCATAACACTGAGCAGGTATCATTACAAAAATAGCAAGTTTTTTGGATTTGTGAAGGAACCAAGTTATCTGTTTTGATTTGATCATTACACAAACCATTTGCAAAGTACATATATGGTTTCTTAGTATCATTTGAAAGCTCAAGAAGTCTACTAAGCATTTCTGGAATCAAAGGAGGGCTGGTGTGAAGCAGGTGTAGCAGCACCAACTCATTTCTTGAGTGCATCCAACCATCACTCTTAACAGTGGTATCAGAGCAAATAAGGTAAACATGGGTGATGGTTTCCCTTCATTCATTGACAAATTGGATAGGAACAACTACCAAGCTTGGTCATTGAGAATGAAGACCTATCTACAAGGAAGGAGCTTGTTTGGATACATATCAGGAGATGAGGAATTACCCTCATTCAAGACTAGAGGACTACCCACAAAGGATGAACATGAAAGACTCAACCAATGGTGTGCAAAGGATGCTTTGGCAAGGTCTTACCTTCTAAACTCTATATCTGACTTTCTTTTACCTCATGTAAGGAATTGTAAGACTTCCCAAGAGACTTGGGAAACCTTGTCAACCTACTTTTCTTCTAACACAAGGGCTAGGAAGAATCAATTGTGGATTGAGTTCACAACCCTTAGGAAGCAGCCCAAGCAACCAGTCTCAGAGTATGTGACAAAGATTAAAGATGTGGCAGACCAATTAGCAAGCATTGGAGAGGAGATTGAAGAGGAGCAAATAGTCAGGCAAGTAACAAATGGACTCAAGGCAGATGATAAGTGGGAAAGTTTCACCACTGCAATGGACCTCTATATGGACATGCATACCCCAGATCTCACAACACTTATGGGCCAACTATTCACACATGAAGCAAAGTTTACAAAGGCAGGAGATCAATCAAAAGGTAACAACCCCTCTGCTCTCTATACTGATAAGAAGGTTAAAGATAAAGGTAAAGGGAAGAAACAGGATGAAGAAGGCTCTACCTCTCAAGCTAATTATGCAGGGAGAGGAAGATCATCTAGAGGAAGAGGCAGAGGAGGTAAGTCAGGTAGGGGGAGACCCTACAACTCATCACCATGCAACATTTGTGGATTGTCCAATCATACCACAGATGAATGCTACAAGAATTACAAGAATCAGAGAGGAAGAGGCTACTCAAGAGGTGGATACTCTCAAGGGAGAGGCAGATTCAACCAACATCAAGGCTACAATGGATACAACAACCAATACAACAACAATTACAACAACAACCATAATGGTAATTACCAAGGTGGATTCAGAAATAGAAGAGACTACAACAACTACACAGAGGAGCAAGATGACTCCCTATTGATCATGAATATGACCTCCAAGGCAGGTACAAATGATGATCATTTATTTTATATTGACTCAGGATGTTCTAACCATGTAGCTGGCAATGTGGCACTACTTTCTGATTTGGAAGAGCCCAAGGGCAAACATCAGGTACAAACAGGTGATGACACTAAACATTCTGTTGTTAAGATTGGAAATGTGAAGACATGTGATGGTAACCAGAACCTATTGAGCAGGGTACTCTATGTACCAACCATCACCAAGAATCTAATGAGTGTTGGCCAGATTGTGGAGAAAGGTTTGCACGTCAGATTCACACAACATGGAGCATATGTGGAGGACCCAAGACATGGATTCAGAAGGATAGCCAAAGGGGAGAAATAAGGTAGATTGTTTACTTTTGAGCTAGAAGACACCAAAAACATTGCTTTGTATAATTACAAGGATCAGACACTTTCAGAGTTAGAAATATGGCACAAGAGATTAGGGCACATAGGTGAAAGAACCCTAAAGCAAATGTGCAGGGATCAATGTGTGCTTGGGATACCTAATGTGTCCAAGCAACACATGATTTACAAGTGTGGAGCATGTCAATTTGGTAAGTCTCACAGATTACCCTATTCAAGGAAAGGTTTCATGCATGAAGACTACCTAGACTTGGTACACACAGATGTTTGGGGACCTAGCAAGGACCCTTCCATTTCTGGTTCAAGGTATTATGTGTCCTTCATTGATGATTATAGCAGGTGGACCATCTTATACTTTATGAAGCATAAAGATGAAGTGTTTAATTGTTTCAAGAGGTATCTTGCACTTGTTGAAAATCAATCAGGAAGAAGCTTGAAGAGGCTAAGGTCAGATGGTGGAGGAGAGTACTTCTCCAATGAGTTTGAAGATTCCTTGCAGGAAAGAAGCATCAAAAGGGAGATTACTACAAGGTACTCACCTGAACAAAATGGGGTAGCTGAAAGAAGGAATAGACTCATAGTAGAAACAGCTAGGTCTATGCTTAATGAGAAAAAGTTACCAAATTATCTTTGGGCAGAGAGTGTATCCACTGCCACCTATCTCATAAACAGGTTGCCATCCAAATCACTTGATGGCATGACACCATATGAAGCTTGGCATGGTAAGAGACCCTCTCTGGATCATTGCAAAATCTTTGGTTGTGTAGCATATGTGCATATTCCCTCACAGGTAAGGGGAAAGCTAGATCCCAAGGCTGAAAAATGTATCTTCATTGGTTATGATTTGAACCAAAAGGGATACAGATTCTACAACCCAACAAACAAAGGGTTCAAGGTAAGCAGAGATGTCATCTTTGATGAGAATGACTCTTGGTATGAAAATGAATGCAGGAAGATTAGTCTACCTTATGACATGGAAGAAGATTTTCCAAAGCTCACCAAGGAGGAACCAATTCAGCAAGAAGATTCAAGCTCAGATGATGATGATACAATAAACCTTGAAGAGTTCAAGGCTTGGAAGTCCAAAGGGAAGATGAAGATGAAGCAACTAGAAGATAAACCAGAATCCTCAACTCAAGCAATGAGGAGATCTCAGAGAGAAAAGAAGAAGCCTATCAGATTTGGGTATGACACATCACTTGTAACTAAACATTCTGTATATCTTGCAAAGGACTTGTTGAATGAAGAACCAGGTACCTATGAAGAAGCAATTACCAAACCAGAATGGAAAGAAGCCATGGATGAAGAGATGGAAGCTCTCAAGGAAAGTGATACTTGGGACTTGGTACCCAAGAAAGACTCTATGAAGGTAATAGGATCTAGATGGATCTACAAACTAAAGAAGAACTCAGATGGAACAATAAACAGGTACAAAGCTAGGTTGGTAGCCAAGGGTTTTGCACAAACCCAAGGCATTGATTATGAGGAGACATTTTCTCCTGTGGCCAAGATGCCAACTATCAGAATATTGGTGAGTGTAGCTGCATCCAAGAATTGGAATATGTACCAATTAGATGTCAAGAATGCTTTCTTAAATGGATGGATATCTGAAGAAGTCTACATGTCACAACCACCTGGCTATGAAGATCCAAAAAAGGTACATTATGTTTGTAAATTGAATAAGGCTCTGTATGGTTTAAAGCAGGCACCTAGAGCATGGAATTACAGGTTGACAACCTATCTCCAAGACCAAGGATTTGTAATGAGTAAAGCAGACACTTCCCTATTCATAAAGAGAAGTAGTACAGAGGTAATCTACTTATGTGTTTATGTTGATGACATCATCATTACAGGTAATGATGTCAATGGAATTAGGCACATCAAAGGACAGATGATGGAAGAATTCAAGATTAGTGATCTTGGATTATTGAAGTATTTCTTAGGTCTTGAGTTAGTCTACACCAACTCAGGTATATATATCACTCAAAAGAAGTATGTGCAGGATATGGTCAAGAAGTTTGGCTTGCAGGATGCTAAAGTATCTACTACTCCAATGGAGGTCAACCTAAAGCTAAGTGCTCATGAAGGAGAAGAAGTCCAAGACATCACAGGGTATCAAAGTATGGTAGGTAGTTTGAACTATGCTACCTTGACAAGAATTGACATAGCATATGGAGTTAGTGTGCTTAGTCAATTCATGCACAAACCAAGGGTACCTCACCTAGAGGCAGCAAAGAAGATCTTGAAGTATTTGAAAGGAACTCAAAGTCATGGTTTGTACTTTCCTTATACATCAGATATTGACATTAAAGTTTACTCAGATGCAGATTGGGCAGGATGCAAGGATGATAGGAGAAGCACCTCAGGATATATTTGTTTTGCAGGAGATAAGCCTATTTCTTGGTCAGCCAAGAAGCAACCTACAGTGGCATTGTCATCCACTGAAGCAGAGTATAGAGGGCTTGCCAATGCCACTCAAGAAGCTATCTGGTTGAAGCTTCTATATACAGAGTTAGGCCTATATACAAGGCCACCAATTATTTTTGGAGACAACACTAGCTCTCTTCACCTTGCAGCTAATCCAATTTATCATGCCAGAACCAAACACATAGAGGTTCATTACCACTATGTGAGAGAGAAGTTACTTAGCAAAGAGATTCAATTGACATATGTATCTACTAATATGCAATGTGCAGATTTACTTACAAAGGCATTGGATGGAAACAAGTTATGCAGATTCAAATCTATGATTGGATTGCAGGAAGTGATTGAAGAATGAAGAAGAAGACTTAAGCCAAAGTTTTTGGCTTGAGGGGGAGCTGTTGGTGCATATCAAGCCTTCACACATTGGCTTGGAATCATGAAAGACTAGCTTGGACAAAGCTTTATCAAGGCTTCACTTGAAGCAAGGTTCATATGAACATATGCTTACATGTTCTTACCTTTTTTACCCCTTTGTAAAAGTCTATATGACTTGGCACTTATATGTAATCACTTTAGTCACTTACCTACTTCATTAGTCGTGGAAAAGAGAATGATTTAGTGGAGAGAATATCTCCCTACTTATAGAAGAGATATTCTAGGGAGCCTAAGTTTGAATTTGAAATTCAAATTAACCTTCAACTCCTATAAAAACTACAAGCAAAAAGTCGCGGGTGTCCATCATCAATCCCGAGGCTATTCTGTACCATTCAATGAGTGTGTAAGGCCTACTCCATAGCTTGCACCTCTGAGTACCATTGTGCTATGTTTATCAAGCCAATGGGAATGTACATTCATATGATATAATACAAATAGTTACATTCATCATCTCTGTTTTTTCTGAGTTTCCTACTCCAAGTCTGTCAACTTCCAAGGAGCATTACTCAGTGCTCACTGAACCAAATCAAGAGTTTAATAGCTCGTTGGAACCAGCATACAAAATTTCAGAAGATTTCATTCAGTCATTTGGGAGAAATCGCGCTCGAAGCAGTCACTGGTCTACCTCTGCAACTCTCCTAAAAAGTCGGGGGTAATCAGAATTTTGCTAAACTTATTTCTCAGTGTATGGTTTATCAATTTGAGTGATTCCACTTGTAATTGGTAGCTTATTAAGGTACTTTAATATTCCCAAAAGGAATTGTTTCAATTGCAAGTGTGCTGGTCACACTGAGCATAACACTGAGCAGGTATCATTACAGAAATAGCAAGTTTTTTGGATTTGTGAAGGAACCAAGTTATCTGTTTTGATTTGATCATTACACAAACCATTTGCAAAGTACATATATGGTTTCTTAGTATCATTTGAAAGCTCAAGAAGTCTACTAAGCATTTCTGGAATCAAAGGAGGGCTGGTGTGAAGCAGGTGTAGCAGCACCAACTCATTTCTTGAGTGCATCCAACCATCACTCTTAACAGTCTTATGGCTCGCTTACCCCATCGTTTCCATAGGGAAGTGGTGGCAACGGCCAGTCTAGCACCTAGTTCTAGAATTGCTTTGGTGGCGTAGCCTTGATATGAGATAGGCAAATAAGTATTTCCCTCCTCTCCTTTGCTCATATCTCCAATCCTATCAATGGGTATTTCTAGCAATTTTTTGTGTGATTCGTTCTGAGAGTGGGTAGTAGTCATTTTTGGTAACTGGTTTACTACATGTTTCCATAGCTCAAGTTTAACATTTAACAACTCTTCTACAATGAGGTGACATTGTACTTTAGTGTTCTTTATTACATCTATGTTCCTAGGAAGAACTCATTCCTTGTTCTTGATTAGTATGGTGGGTGGTCTCATCTGCAAGGATTTTGATTCCCAAGGGCCAGTGAAGTGAGGGAGCTCATGTAAGGAATTAGATTCAAATTTCTTTTGCTCACTAAATTTTTTCTCCTCTTGTTCTCCATAAATATGTTGGGGAAGTTTCTCACTCCATCCTCCATTTCTCTTCTTGAATTTCCCTCAAAATTCCTTGTGAGTACTTATGTATCGAAGAAAGGATCTCCTTATCCATAGTATTTAGAACTTGTGGGATGAGGGGTGGAGTATCTTCTTGTGTCTTTGGGACAAAATAGGTCCTCTTAGAATCAACCTTCTCTGTGTTAGAAATCAGATGTTCTAGTCTATCTACTAGTCCTTGAAAGTGTAGCTCTGATTTCACAAGGGTACTCAAGTTGATATATTGGCATGCTTCAAACATGGTTTGAGCTATATTTTCATGCAGATCTTGGTGCTTTCTATCTCTGGGTCTAATCTGGGATAGTTCTTACTTAATTCTCCCACCTGGGGTCCTTCTCTTAGTCTTAATTGGTATGCTCTGAACATCATATCCAGATTCTCAGGTATAGATTCAGCTAGAATAGATCCTGGTTTTGATGTCGGGATAGCCTGATTTGACCCTTGAGATGTCATCTCTAGGAATTTTGCTCTAGTTTCTTTTAAGCTACCTTCTATTTCATTTATTTTCTTATTCCATTTTCTCTTAAGCCTTTCTCATGAATCCTTCCAAGATTTGGCTTTCCTTTTGTTCGACTCTCCAGCTTTGCTACTCTCACCTATCTTATCAGGGTCTATTTATTAATTTTGTTGGAGTATCTAGGCTCTTGTCATGGCTTGGATGGGCATGTTTGTTGGTGTAGATGCATTTGAAGCATGCACAATGCCTATCACATTAATACTTTACAGACATTGGTTGGGTTTTTAGGACATTTGTGTATGACGTGTTCTTTACTATAGTTGGAAAAAAAATCTTGAATGTTGTAATATTGTTGTTGTCCCACTAATGGAGGATCAAGGCACTCCCTTATGTAGTGGTCTCCTCAAAAACAATATTTCCTCCTAGTTTTGAAGTAATAAGCAATGGCCCAGTACAACAACAACCCAAGTAGAAACCCTAAAGTAGAAGTTACAACTCTCCAAAATCAGCATGCATACAATGGATCTGTGAAGAAGAACAAGGTTGGTTATCTCCCAAATCCTTCAAATCTACATGTACTCCTACTCATAGAGTTTTCCTTGAGTTCTTATTGAGTCCTTCTAGCTCATCACCCAAGAGCTTAGGTAAACTAGCTCTAGATCCTTGATCTAGATTGCCCTTGATGGATGATTTTGAGCACAAGTGAGGTCCTCTTTATGTAGTGATGGTATGGGCTCCAAAAAAGCTAAGCGCCTACCAAAAACAAGGTGCAAATCCCAAGGAAAGGGCTTTTAGAGGAGGTGTTTTGATTTTGCTTTTTCTTTTGCTGAAAAGCACATGAAAAACATAGTGAAAAGCAAATTAGGGTTTAGTTTTTGAGGGCCAATCTAGAACCAAATGGTACAATGTTATATATATATATATTGTTGGAAAGCTCTTGAAGAGTAATTTTGAATGGTGCAATAATATTTTTGCCCACTTTTTAACAAATTTCAGCCAATTCCTCAAATAAGGATTGCTCCAACATTGAAAATTTGGGGCATTGTGAAATTGTTTTTAAAAAATCCCCCCATCAATGTCATAATGGCATAAGGTTGAATGTCTGCATAACTTCTAATGTTTGTCTGTGGATAATTCTTTGGTAAAAGTTTCAACAACATTTTTTATGGCATGATGAACAAGATTCCTTGTAATCGCAATAGCACTTTGACTATATGATATCTATATTGGTATATGAATATGAACATCAAGGTAGCTTAGAATATTTTGTAACCAAAATGCTTCAAGTGTAGCTATAAATGTTGCCCTATACTCTCCTTCACTTGATGAGGTGGCTATACTTGGCTATTTCTTGGATAGCCATGAGATGAGGAAATCTCCAACATAGAAACAATAACCACTAGTACTTCTTCTTGTGTCTTTGTCACCTGCCCAATCTAAATATGAAAAAAAAACTTTAATTAGAAAGTGTTGTGACTTTGGAAATACCATAGCATAACTCGAGGTTCCACTCAAATATGTGAATATCCTCTTTACTAATTTCCAATGGATCTTGAGTGGTTTGTGCATGAACCTTGATCCTCGAGAAACGACAAATTGAATCCCTGGCCATGCATTACATAGATTGATCAAGCATCCAACTGCATGTCTATATAAGGTGGCATCAAAAAGTTCTTATTTTGCATCTTCATGTATGACACATTAATTTCCATAGGTGTTTGCATAGGTTTACAATCTATCATCTCAAATCTATCTAAAAGTTTCTCAATGTATTTCTACTGTGTCATATAGATACAATCATTCTTGAAGTTGAACTTAATGCCCAAGTAGTAGTATAACATCCCAAGGTTAGTAACATCAAATGTATGCTTGAATTGTGACTTAAAGAACTAAAGATCTGAATCCTAGGGACCTATTGTAGCTCAGCGAGGAGTAGCACCTCCTTTAATGTCAATCCGGGGAGACGTGAGGATGGTATGAAGACCACGAGCAAGTGGAAGCACAAGTGCGTGAGTGAGAAGCACACAAGCATGCACACACATACACGCACACGCGCACACACGGCAAGAACAAAGAGAGTAAGACAATGGAATCACTTCTATTGCAACAAAGTTCTCATACAAGCTCAAACTACAAGAAGCTTCCCCAAAAATGAGCTCTCTAGCTCTATTTATAGTTTTTGACTAGCTTTTGGCCCTGTCCAGACCTAGTGTCCGGCCTAGTTAAAAATTAGGTTCCAGGGCTTATTTGAGGGCTCAAACAAGATCTAAAAATTATGAAAATTGGCAGGCAACTACTTCTAAGGCTCCCCAAGCTCGAGGACTCCTCGGCTTCTACAAAATGGAGCTACAAAAAGGTGAAATGATATTTACAAGGGTTTTTTGTGATGAGACGCACTTAAAAATGATGTGAGGGTTTTGAAAAAAAATGAAGGGTTGCCTTAGTGCTAGATCTGCATGTGTGTCCGTACTTGCTTCTTCCCGTATACTGTCAACACTCTCCCCCCCCTAGGGTCTGTCGCCTCTGATAGACCTCTGTTCCACAGTTTGATCAATGTACTTCTGCAGGAGGTCGGTTGCCAATTCTTGTTCTTTGATTCTTAAACCTCTGATCAGGTCTCGTTGCAAAGCCTCCCAATCAACTGTACCAGGCATGTCAGGTTGTGGCATCGTGTAAAGCTCGGAATGCATTGTTTGCTCGCATGCGAAGAGATGGAGTAAATGCGTAGGCCGTGGCGCGAATACCTCTGAATGTGCTTCCCAAAACCCTGTGGTGAACATATCGTCGAATGTTTGCTTGTAGCAGGCAGGGAGATATCTTATGCGTGCATGCCATGCGTAAGCCACTCGTATGCTCGGGGTTGTGCTCATATCATATAGCAGGTCGTAGTTACCATTAATAAACCCGGGAATAGGAGGTTGAATACGGCATACATTGCGAAAAGTTTTGAGTACGACCTGCATCATATCGAAGATCTTGAGCATCATCTGGGCAGCGACATCTGGCATGGGGTGGAGACGTGGTATCCAATGTCTGATGGTTGCAATCAGGTATGACACTGTGGGAGTACCGGTTGGGGGGGCGATGGCGGGGTAATTGAGCCATTCTTTACAGTTGGCGTTATTCTGAACCTTGATTGCAAAAGCTTTCCATGATCTTCGTCTTTGCACTGGCCCAAAACATGGATTGTACTTCAAATGCATGGGGGCGTGATCCCATGTTCTAAGCATTTCTGGGTAAGTTTCGAGTAACTTCTGCCTCCAAGTTGGTTGGAATATGGCCCCTTTTCGTGCCGCTTCTGGTATATCTTCTGGTTCGAACTGTGTGGCAAATGTTGGGCACTTGTTGGTGACTCTTTTGATTTCTGCGTTGTAGTCGGCCAACAATACAAAATAGGGCTTGTATTGTAATTCTGAGCTAGTGATAAGGCGTCTAGAGGCAATGTGCCTGAAGTACTCTGAGTGAAGGATGGTGTCCTCAATGGCCTTCATTGCGAGCATCTGAGTGGATATCCGTTCCTGATGAGTTTTCCCCATTTCCTCTACCTGTTTCATCCATGCTGATGGGGGTTCCTCATAGGTATCTTGACCTTCTTCTGTGACGCGTCCTCCTGGGAATGGTTGAGGCTCGTAGGTGTCGTCGAATGCTTCCTCCACTGGAATAATAACTGCTTCTTCTTCTAACGGTTGCTCTGGTGGGGAAGGAGGTCGCTCGTACTGCATCAACTTCAATTTTAATTCTGCAATCTGTTGCCGTAACTCCAGTACGTCATTGGTCGTTGAATGTTCAGGTTCAGGTGAAGTAGCAGCGTCGGTCATCTCTTTAGGTTCCCGTTGGTGTGGTGTAGACTCTTGGGGTCTCTGTAGGTCCTTCAGCTGGTCGGCAAGCTGATCATGTGCTTCTAAAAGATTGGCATAAGTTTCCAAGATCTGTTGTATGCTTTCTGAGGGAACAGCTTGAAATTTAGCCGGGTCTATGGGTGCTCCCGGGGTGTTCTCCATGGCAGCCTCGAGGTTCTCTTGGTTTTGTTGTTGAAGCCGTCTGTTCTCTTCTTGAGCTGCCGCCAGATGTCGTCGTAGCAAGGCCATGTTTCGTTGAAGCCTTGCATTGCGGCCCATTTGATCTCGCAGTTGTTCCTCCATGGCTTTGCTCTCTTCCATATGCCTCGCTTCGAGTTGCGCATTTGCATGTTCGAGGGCGGATATTTTGCTTTGTGACTCCGTATGACTGGACTCCAAAGCATTGATACGCTCTTGGAGTGTTGCTGAGAGGGTGCAAAGCTCCTTGTTATTTTCTTCCAATAACTTATATTCCTGTTTAAGCTGAGTGGCAGCTTCGAGCATGGTGTCGAGTGCAAGACTAAATGAGGTGGATGCAGGGGTAAGGATGGGAGATGCAGGGGGTTGGGAAGTGGGAATGGGAAAGGTGGATGTTGTGCCTACCGTGTGTGGAAGTGGTGATGTGAGTGTAATAACCTGTGATGGTGTTGTGAGAACAGTGGTGGTGGGTGATCCAGCGGATGGTGAGATGTCCATGGGGTCGGACATGAGAGAGTGTGATTCGTGAAATGTGAACACCGGGATGGTGGGTGGTGTGATAGTGGTGGCCGTGAATGTGGGGGAGTGAATTTGGGGAAGGGACTTTTTATTATGTTCATCAACCTGTTGAAGAATGTTTACAAGTTGGGTCCAGAAGGAGGGTTGGGTGATTAGTGTGGTGCCCGAGGCAGTTACAAGGGACGGGGTAGGTAGAGTTTGGGAGGGAGGAAATGGAGGGGTGGAGGGTAAGGGAAGGGAAAGAGTCTGACTAGTGACAGATGGTTGTCCAAAGGCAGGGAGGAAGGAAGGGTGACCTAGTTGGGGTTCAAAAATCTGGGTGACAGAGATGGATGAGGGTGAAGGAAGGAAAGTGGAAACGGGGGTGTGTACAATGGTCTCACTATAGGAGGATATTGGTTGTGTAGAAAGACACGTGGGGGGAGGTTCTGAGGGTGGGATAGGAGATGATGGGGGGGATGGTGCATGCGTAATTTCCTCTGGTTCATCATTGGGCCTAGGGCTAATCATGTGAACATCTTCTGACGTGGACGTAGCTAACGCGGTAGATACTTCCATCTGAATCATCTTTCCTTGTCGAGGCCATGTATCAATTCTTCTTTGATCATAAGTAGGGTTCTCTCGATAGACCAAGGTTCTCATTGCTTCACTGATGCCACAGGTGTCCGCCAAAAGATTTAGCGATTCTACAAAATGGGGGTCGATATTCTCCGACTGCAGCATCTGGTTTACTAGGGCCCTATTTGCTTCTTCTGACATTTTATGGCGTCGTTGCACCTGCTTGATTGTTCGGTATAGTCGTTTGAGCTGTGCCGTATATGCAGGGGCTTCGTCTTCACTCTCTTCTAGGTCATCTCTTGGTGCCTTCTCCTGAGCTCGTGTGTTTAGTCTCTGAGGAAGTTGTGCCACTCCTATCTCCTGTACACTGCTAGTCTCGCCTCGTGCATGTTCTCTTTGGGCTGATGTCCCCGGATCGACATTGTCAGGGCAACCTTCACTGTCTGATAGATGGGCCGTCTGCAGGAATGTTTCAAAATCAAAGTTTGGGTCCTCGGTGAAGGTGGCCATAGCTGCAAATTCTGCATCGGTAGGTAGTGGAGGGGCAGAAGGAGTGGGCTGTACCACCTCTCTTGGTTGAGCCTCTTGGAGATGGATTGTGAAAGGTGCCACTTGGGCTTCCTCTCTAGTGGAGACTTCGGTGGTGGCTTCTGGAGGGATCAGGACCTGTGAGAGGGATCCACGCATTCTTTTTGCAGGCTGACTCCCTGACTTTCGCCCTTTGAACAGCTCCAGGTGTGCATACTTTAGGGCTCGGGCAACTGGCACGTCATATGCAAGACATCTGTAGATGATTCTTGTCAGCGCACAACAACCATGTAAAGTGGGCTTCCTCACTCCCCGCTTGCCTGCCTCATACACTTGATCTAAGATCCATACCGGCATCTTAATGGGCAAGCTTCCGGTCTCTGCTAAATACAGCCCGTACCATATCTTCTTGTGAGGCTGAGTGAAACGGTCCTGAGCGGGAAATGCAAAGTGCTGGAGGCACATCCACAGGGGTATGGCGATGTTGGGGGTGAGGGCGCACATTTCTTTGAGCTTCTTGACTCTATTGCTTTTCATTGATTCTGGTATCAAGGGGTCGCGATCTGAAGGCACATGAGTGCCATACATTTGAAGGGCTTCCCTGATTAACGTTACATTTAATTCAAACTTCCTCATCTCCTCCAGATTGGATAAGGAGGGCACCCAGAATGTGCCGGAATGATCTTTATCCCCGGTAGGTTTTAGCGTAGCAATCAAGTAGTAGCACCTGAGGAAGTCGGGTTTAGGTAGAGCTGCACTGAAGTAAGCTTGTAGTCCTGCCTTTTGCCAGATATCCTGAAGTGGAGCTGCATTCTGTAAGGTCTCAAATTCTCTGGAAAAGAATTGGAAGGTCCACCAAACCCCTCCACACTCCATCTTGGACTCCCAGATGTGATCTGCGTCTCCCAAATCCCCTGGCATTTCATTGAACCAATGGGAGTGCCCTTTTACTCTTTCGGTTAGTCCACTGGGGGGATCTGGAATGGGAATCCTTCGCACATTCAAGAATTCTTCAGGCCGAGCTGTTGGTGGAACTTCCACTGGCATGGCATCCCAATTGATAGGAGCACCAGATCCTGCCTGAGAGCTTGTGCCTGCCGCTGTTGCCATGAGAGTAGGTTGCTTATCTGCTGGAAGACGAAAGGCACATTAGTGTTGTATAGGAAACAAGATGTAATGGTGTTCCCTTCACAATACTAACATGACAATCCCGGAGGTTAGTGGTTAGTGGTGAAGTGTTTGTGAGAGTGTGAGTGGTGATTAGAGGTCAGTGTCATCCTAGATGCATGTTTTGGGTATGCAATGGGCTCGGAATGCTCCTGTTGTTAGTGTGGGTGGATTTACAGAATTGGGTCAGGGGGTTTAGTACACAGTTTAATTCTCCATGCTTGGATAGAGGGGTCGTAGCTCTTAGAGCTAAAGATGGGTAAAGGTTTCTGGATGGGTGAGTGATGTATTTGAGACCTTTTGGGTACCCAAATCTGCGTGGGTGTGGGTCTATGGGTAAGGTATTTCTTGGCGATCCAAATTTGTCGAATGCTCGGACTTGTAGAAGAAGGTCGAGGGGATGGTGGATACTGATTCTGTTTCTGCCCTGCCTTTTGCTTGTCGATCTCGGCTTTGTTGGAGTTCTTTGGTGTTTTTTGTCCTTTTGGCACCCATATTTGTCTGGTGCCGCTTCCCTTGGTTGGCCTAAACTGCTTTCCTTGCTGCGTCTTATGATACTGCCGTCGGTCTGGGTTCCTTCTTCGTGGTTGACTCTGCTGTGGTTGAGGTTGAGAGGTCGGGTGGACGCTCTGCTTTGGAAAAGAAGGGAGTTCCAACACTTGCGTGACCTGCCCACTAGGAAATGATTCGTTCTTTAACTTTAATCTAGGCCTGTTCGCAACAAGTTTGGAAGGATGAGCACCGCAGGGTGTCGTGCTCATTTGGCTGCTGATGCAACCCACCTGACCGCTGATTGTGTCCATCTGCCCGCTGATTGTGTCCATCTGCCCTCGCGGATGGGTAGCTGCCCCTTCTAGTTTGCAGGAAGTTCCAGGGAAGGTCTCCTGTCGTCTTTCTGATTGACAATTGTCTATAGCCAAGCCCAAGCGGGTTGGTGTAGACGTAGCGTGATTGAGCTGATCAAAGATCTTCCGGTCTTCCGTCGCATGTGTTTCATAGGGTCTAGGGTCACAACCGTCAGGCGGAATGCCATTAGGGAAGTCAAGCGGTATCACTCGCTTCTGCTCTAAGGTTCCAATCTGTAAGGAGCCTTGTCTAAGATTTAGGTCCACTGAGTGATCGTATAGCCAATCTTGGCCAAGGATTAGGGGTTCTATCAGGTCGTCATCATGGCACACTAGTAGCTTCGCCCTCATGGTCATATTCTTAATGAGGATAGGAAGATCCACCTCACCCATGCAAGGGGTTTCCATGCCTCCTAGCCCTATGAGGTATGCCTCAATTGGCCGCATTTCTATTCCTGAATCTTATAGAGGGACCATCTAATCGCACTAGTCGCAGCACCTGAGTCAATTAAAGCCCTGAGTTCTTGGCAAGAGTTGCCGTGTTCTAGCTTAACTGTAATGAATGGTCTCCTGTCCACTATGCTAGGATGAGTGGTTGACTTTACTTGACACATGGCCATGGAATATCTGGGTGAAGTTTCCTGATGGTTATAATGTTCTCTCCCTAGTCCTTGTCTTTTTAGCTTCATGCGCTTAATGCGCTCTATGGCCTCTGCCTGTGCTTCTTCTCGAATTCGTTTTTCCTCCTCTTTACGTTGTTTAGCAGTATTGAGTCGACTTAGCATTTCCTCCGTGAGGGGTTCCTGATACAGCTTGACTCTGCACCCGCTAATATAGTTTGGGAGGACATCCCCCTCTAAAGTGGCTAGTTGTACTGCTCCACTCGTGGAGATCCTATTAATGATCATAGGTCCGTAGCCTCTCTTTTCTAGCTTTCTTGCGTGTTGTTTCAATGTGTAGACTAAAACTAGATCCCCTGCTTTCAAGCCCTTATCCTTCACATGGGCATCAAAGTATGCCTTTTGTCGTTTCTTTGCAGCATAGATGCCTGCTGCAGCTCGTAGCCTCGTCTCACCTAAACGCTCTAGATCCAAGATCCTAGAGGACAACTCATGTCCATTCCACTCATGCTCTTGTGCTACTCTTAAAGCTGGGATTAGGAAATCTAGTGGTAGCACTGCATTCTGTCCGAAGACCATCTGAAATGGGGTGGCATTGAGTACCGTTTTGTAAGCAACTCGGTATGCCCAAACAGCATGATGAAGTTGTTTGTCCCAATCCGAGCATTTATTATTTACAAGTTTCGTCAATACGTTACATAGGATCTTATTCGTGCTCTTGGCTTGTCCATTAGCTTGTGGGTGATAGGGTGCAGACTTCTTATGTATCACCATGAATTCTTGAAGTAGATTTTCAATGACTTCATTCAAGAAGTGCGTACCTCTATCACTAACCAACTCTATTGGTAACCCATATCTAGTGAACACATTTTCGAATAAGAACTTAGCCGTCGTTTGAGCATCATTCTTTGTCGTGGCCTTTACTTCCACCCACTTTGTAAGGTAATCTGTGGCTACAATAATGTATTCTGCATGGGAGTTTCTAGCTGGGGGGTTGATGGGACCTACAAAGTCTATACCCCACTTTGAAAATGCACGTCCTCCCATCATTGGCCTTAAGGGCATTTCATCTTTTCTTATCGGATATTGGGCACGTTGGCATGTGTCGCAACTCTTCACATAAGTATGTGCATCCATATGAAGAGTGGGCCACCAGAGTCCCGAGAATAGAATGGTCTTAATTACTCTGTCAGGCCCAAAGTGTCCGCCTGCAACACCGCTGTGTGCCGTTTCTAAGACTTTCAAGTAGTCTGATTCATGAACGCACAGTCTTAGGTAACCATCCTTGCCTCTTCGATATAGGTTGTCTCCTACTAAGGCATAGTCTTGAGCCTCTTGCTCCATGCTCCGTTTTCTTGCAAGACTAGCCTGATTGGGTAATGTTCCCGATCTCATGAACTCGACCAATGGAGCACTCCAGTCTGGGATTAATGACACGTGATAAAGATTGGCATGCTCCACTGGGGGTCTCTTCTGGCACACTGGACAATTGTGGATCCACTCTTGTATTTCTTTGTCCATGCTAGGCCAATACACCCCTAAACGTTTTAGATTCTGCAATGTTCGTTGTTTAGGGTAGTGATTTCCTAGCAGTCCCTCATGGGCTTGTTGCAACCAACTAGCATGTTCATCATCCTCGACACAACAAGCTAATACGCCCTCGGTATCTTGCTTGTACATACTTCTGGCTAATATTTGATACTTTAGCGATTTTACAATTTCCTCTTTGCTTGTTTTAACATTTTTATTTGCAGGCCCGAAGGTTAGGACTGGTACCAACTTATTTGCCCATTTAGGAACAACTTCTAAATTGAATAGATAAGCATCGGGCAATTCATCAGACACTCCTTGCGGTGGCTCTCCTGAAGTGATGCGAGAAAGATGGTCTGCCCTAAGATGGGTTCTACCTTTCCTGACAACAACTTCAAAGTCGTATTCCATTAGTAAGAGGAACCATCTTACTAAGCAGCCTGTATTGCAAGGTTTATTGACCAAATATAGTAAAGCTTGATGATCAGTGAAAAACTTGAACTTATTGGCCAATAGATAGTGTCTAAACTTCTTCACAGCATATACCATACCTAGGCCTTCTCTTTCCGTTGTGGTATAATTTCGTTCAGCTGCATTTAGTTGCCTACTAGCATATGCTATCGGCAAATCTAGGTTTCCTTCACCTGTGGGTTGTGCTAGCACACATCCTATTGCATGATTGGAGGCATCTACATGGACATGAAAGGGTTTGCTCCAATCCGGAGTAGTCAATATTGGTGCTGTGCACAAACGTCTCTTCAGCTCGTTGAAGGAAGTCTCGCATTCCTCGCTCCATTCAAAATTTGTTAACAACCCATAAAGAGGTTTAGCTATGATGGCATACATGTGGATAAACCTACGGTAATATCCACAATGGCCCATAAAGGCTTGTACCTCTTTAACATTCCTTGGTCTGGGCAACTCTGCTATTGCTCTTACTTTGTCTTCATCTGTTGAAATTCCATTCTTAGAAACAATGTGACCTAAGATCTTACCTTGTCGTACCATAAACACACACTTCTCTGGATTCAGACACACTCGATAATCTCTACACTTGTTGAAGATTTGCCTGAGCTCAGGGATGTGGTAACTTCTTTCTTGGGAATGAGCGCATAAATCATCCACATATACTTCTAAGCTCTTTCGCAAGAACTCTTTGAAGACATGACACATGAGTCTTTGGAATGTTGCAGGTGCATTGGTGAGCCCAAATGGCATCACACGAAATGCAAAGATTCCCCATTCTGTGGCAAAGGCCGTTTTGTGTTGATCTTCGAGGGCAATGGCTACTTGGTTGTAACCTGAGAATCCATCAAGGAAGCTGTAAACTTCCTTGCCTGCAACTCGCTCCAAAAGATGTTCGGTGATTGGAAGTGGATAACTATCTCTAATCGTAGCGGCATTAACTTTTTAAAGGTTAATGCACACTCGCAATTTCCCATTCTTCTTGGGCACCACTACAATAGGGGACACCCATTCAGTGTGCTCAATCTCATAGATGAATCCAGCTTCAATCAGCCTGTCAATTTCCTCCTTTATTTTGGCTGCATAATTGTCATTATATGTGTAGGGCTTTTGTTTGGTGGGCTTGGCATCAGCGGTCATCGGAATCGTATGAGAGCAAATCTCTGGATCTACTCCTTTCAAGTCTCTATAGTGCCATGCGAACACATCCCTATATTCCCTTAATAGAGCTACAAGCTCTGCTTCTTCCTCTGCACTTAGGTCGTCTCCTATGTACGTACATCGCTCTTCGTTCCCTTCAATGGTCACTACAATTTTTTTGGTCTTTTCTTTATTATCATATGCTTCTCCTATAATGGCCTCTCTCTTAGGCATTCGTACCAAAATTTTCCGGTCTTCCACTTCATATTTCTTGAAATTTTCTGGTACTTCAAACAATGATTCTTCCTCTTCTTGTCTCACTGCTTTCCTTTTCTTTTTCTTTTGACCTCCTTCACTTCCTTTCTTTGAACTTATCGTTTTAATACTCGCAAGGGGTTCTTCTTCCCTTTGGGTTAACACCCCTAGGTCTTCTAAGTAGTGTTCCTCTGAGTCAAAGTATGTATCCATCATAATGGATTCTAGATCATCGTCATTCTCTTCTTCTTCTATGAACTCACTAGGATCACACTCTTCCAACAAGGGCTGACACATGAACACTGAAATATCATAACCCTCCTCATCACAATGGGGTGTCCATTGTTCCTCATTGACTGCAATGTCCATGGTAGCTAAGATTTCTGCCCAACCATGAGGCTCAAATTCCTCATCTGGAAATATCATTGGTGTATAGGCTGGGTCTTTTATTGGTCTATATCCTGGGGAGTTCCTTCTTCTCTCGCTTTTAGGCGCTTTTCCTCTTCCTCTGCGACCTTGCACATCCACAAGTGAGTATCTTCATGCAACCAGGATGGTTCAGGTGAACTTCCAGAATGCACGGAGATAGAGTCCTCTTTCACTTTGTGGATAGGATTGCACTGTAGGGGTGGTACATCTCTGAAGGTGTGATCCTTCAGATTGACCTTGGTGGTGACCCCTAAGTGCTGTAAGTACAAGGAGTTGGTTCCCCAATCCTGTACTATTTGCAATTGTCGCAGGAAAGGTCTTCCTAGGATCATCTCGTAAACATTATTCTTCTCAAAGTCACATATAGCAAACGTATGTTCAAACTCTACACCACAAGTGGTTAGAGTTATCCCTTCAAGCAATCCGAGAGGTCTTTCAAAATGACCATCTGCCATTTGAAGTTTCATTCTCGTTGGTCTTAAGGTGGGTTTGCCCCATCGCTTCCACAGGGAGGTGGTCGCAATAGCAACACCGGCACCTGAATCCACAATTGCTTTGGTTGTGTAACCTTGATAGGTGATCGGAAGATAAGTGTTACCTTCTTCACCTTCGCTCATGTCTCCTATCTTGTCGAGAGGTATCCCTGGTACTTTTTGTTTAGAGCCTACTTTTGGTGTATTGGATTCAAGTTCTGGGACCTGATCCTTCACATGATTCCAGAGCTCCGGTTTTGCCTTGAGGAGTTCCTCTACAGTGAGGTGACATTGAACCTTAGTGTTCTTCACAACATCAGTGTTCCTGGGAATCACTGAGTCTTCATTTCTTACCAATATCGTGGGAGCTCTGATCTGGAGAGATTCAGATTCCCATGGGCCTCTGAAATGAGGCAACTCTTGTAAAGAATTAGATTCAAAATCTAATCTCTCATCCTCTTGTTGTTCTGCTTGATCCCCATAGATAGAGGGAATGTCTTGGGGAAATTGATCACGAAGATCATCAATCTCAGGAATGGGAGGGGAATCACCCTTCTCCTTGGCCCATTTCTCTTCTTGTATTTCCCGCAAGAACTCTGGAGAGTACTGTTGTATTGAAGGAGGTATTCCAGCATCCGTAGAATTAGGAACATAAGCTCAAGTATAGCTTGAGCTTGTTCTACCATTTTCATGCACATTTTCATCCGTTCAATCTCTAAATCTGCTCTGGGGTAACTCTTGTCTAGGTTTGCAGCTGTTGGCCCTTCTTGAAGTCGAGCCTGGTAGGCTTTGAACATCATGTCCAAGCCTTCAGGAGTGGGGTCAGCTAGTACTGATCCTACTCGGGGTGGTGGGTGGGTTACGTGAGGTGTATTAGAGGGTGGAGAAATGGAGGGTGATGGGGATGGTAGTGGTGGAAGTGTGTGGGAGTGCGGTTGAGATGTGATCTCTGTGATTTTTGCCTTGGTTTCTCTCACGCTTTCTTCAAGTTCGTTTATCTTTTTTGCCCGTTGCCTCTTCATTCTTTCACGACTATCCTTCCAGGCGCTAGTTCTCTTTTTGGGTATGCTCTCTGTTTCACTAACCTCGGGGCTCTTTTCGGGACCAACACCTTGGTGTTGTTGAAGTGCCTGGGCTCTTGTGATCACCTGCACAGGTGCAGTGGAAGTCACACTCCCTATGGAGTCTACAACTAACCCAACAACATTGATAGGAGTGATTTTAGGCATGTTATTAGGGTTCTTTGGGCAATCTCGTAGGAGATGCTCTTTCCCGCAGTCTTGACAAAAACCCTCAATGGTTACTGGTTGAGGTTGTGTAGGGACAGGCAGTGGGCAATCACGTATAAGGTGATCTCCCTGACATCTGAAGCATGGTCCTCTAGGAAATGGGGGTCGTACCTGCCTAGGTTGAGGTCTAGAGTTGGGGTTTGTGTACATAACATTAGAATACTCAGGTTCCCCACTATTTTCACTTGGGTCCTCATAATAGTATGACTCGTTATGCTCGGGTGACTGCATGTAGTAAGCATGTGGGCTATCAATATGTGTGGAGTCAAAACTATGGTCACTTGGATCACTGTCTGATAGCAATGGGGTGACTGGAACTATGGCTCTATTCGGATTTTCTTCAGTAGATGCATATTTCACTGGGATCACATTGGTTGGAGCAGGGGGTTGCTGCACTAGGACTGGTTGAGGTCTCTGCTGCCCTTGATAAGGTGGCTGATAAGTTTGTTGTGGTCTGTTGTATTGTGGTGATGGGTACTGATTCTGGTACCTACCATGTTGTGGATATGGCTGAGGATAATTTTGCCTAACAGTTTGTTTGTTATATGGGCAGTCTTGTGCCGTGTGATTGGTGTACCTGCGCTCTATGGTGCAGTACTGGCTACTAGGATTCACCTGAGGTTGGGCCATAATGGGGCATACACTTGCCATATGTTCACCGCCACAATTGTAACACCGCTTAACTGGGGCAAATCTTGGAATTTGCTTGCTAGAGACACCTAGTTTTTGGGCTACCTTCTCTGCAAGTTCCTCGAAGGATGTGGATTGACCAGATGCCATGTTACTAGAGCTATCAGAATCCTTATAGATTTTTGATAGTTCTAATTCCTCACCTAGATTGTCCTCAATGTCTATGCACATGCGCACGCACTCTTCTATCGTTCTGGGATCCTTCAGGTACACATATGACCTGAGCTTAGTGCTCAACAATCCATCTAGGAACAAGGCCACTTGTTTGGCTGGTGTGGGTAACTCCGGCATCGGGCATCTTTCCAGGTATTGTCTAAATCTTCTTCCAGCTAGTCTGACCGTCTCTTGAGGTGTTTGTTTGAAGCTGTGAATTAGAGAGGAGGTGTTATGTCTGATTCCACTCTTAGAAAACTCAACAATAAAGGCCTCTAAGAGCTGGTCTATGTTTCTGAAATGCCTCTCATTTAGTGGTTGAAACCACGTAAGGGCAGTGTTCCTAAGAGTTAGACCAAAAGCATTATATTGTGTGAATAGGTCCTCTACCTGTTCAGCTTTCAATACTGGTCGAAATTCTGCCACATGGTCATAAGGGTCTCCCGTGCCATCGAAATAATTCTTCATGGACTTCACCAGTTGAGTTGGTCGCAGGATCCTAGTGTGTTCTCTCGGCCTTGGCAAAGGAAAATCATCAATATTCCTTTGATTCCATGGGGTTCTATGTCTCTCAGGTTCCACTCTATTCCTTTCTGTTCCCGTTCTTTCTCTTCCCAGGGAGTTGGCAAAACTTACCTCAGGTTTGTCTCTACTTCTATCTCTTTGAGCTCCATGAGCTTGGGAGGTCCCAGCTCCTTGGTGACCAAAGGACACATTAGACCTTGGTTGGGGAAAAACAAATTCACCCTTCCATGTGTAAGCATGCCTGCCATGCTCAGTGACCACGAAGATTCTCTTTGATGCATTGTCTAGGTAGGTTACTTGGCCTGGGCTATCAGGGTCTTTAAACTCATAGATTGTGAGGGCACTCACTTCCTGAGATTGAGAAGATTTATATCTCCAAAAAGCCTCATCGGTTTCTCGGTTTAAAAGCAGATCTATGCTTTTATTATCCTGTGGAATCCATTCTGGGGTCATGATCCTGGTCAAGACAGATTTACCACGGGGAGTTCTTGGTTCTCTCTCTAAGTTCCCTTGCTCTATATCACCCATGTCGGTCTCCGCAATCACATTTCCAAACTCATCAGTTCTATCAGGAAGAGTGGTGACTACATATATGGTCCCTTCTTTATCTAGGTAGGCTCCATTCTCAAACTTGACTACCGGATGGTCTCATCCATGGGGTTGATCGGGGTTCTTAATCTGGACCACCGATCTTCTCAGTCCGTCTTCGTAGATGCGAGCACCTAGACGATTCGTCCTGATATATTCCAATTGAGTCTTATAAGGCCCTTCTGGCTTTTCTAGATAAGCCAACCCTGAACTACCTACTGATCTCTCCATGTGATAGGACATCTCAGAATCACTTGTTTCTGATCTGGGAGTGTATGAGTAATCACTCAACTGCTGGGCCCAAGACCTGGCAGTGTGATTGACACTAGCTTCAGAAGATCTGAGGCTCTGTCTGTCTCGGCCTAAGTGTCTGCCTGATCTAAGGTTCATAAGCCTGATTTATTTATCCCCTGGAACCCAAGCACACTCTCGTTGCAGGTTGAATTTGCACCAATCACTTTGTTCTTTTTAGTTGAATATTATGTTTATGGTCTTGTCTGAAATCGCGTCGTCAGGAGTACTTAAGTGAATTTCCGCACTTGATAAGTGATCGACTCCAGTTTACCTTTTGTCCTTTAGGGTTTTCACACTTAAGACCTATTTACTTCTTGCACTTTGTTGATTAATATTCTTGGACTTGATTCGTGCCTAACGTTGCCCTAATTAATTACCACTCCTAAGTCGTACTTAGCCTAGGCTAGGAATTGACAAAGGAGGGTTGAGAGATCTTCCAACCTCAATTAGCTGGTTGACCAGACTGCTACACAAGCCCAGGAAGCCTTCTCCCAAGCTTGGTACTCACCCTTGCTAGCTTGCTTTGGATTGCCTTGAGCGCGCACAACGTTCCTGCAAAAGCTCACCTGTTAGTATAGCTCTATTGCCACAAGTAATTGAAAGACACACTTCAATAATTTCAGCCCCCTTGGAGTAGTTCACTGTACCCCCTGAATCTGAGAACCACTTAGTTCCACCTAAAGGTCAACTTAAAAATGCATGTTCTAAAACTCCGCGTATGATTCTTACAAAAACCAGTCAAGGTCCACGTGGGATTCTCAACGAGCTTTCCAACGAGACCAAAATCTCATCAATCGGAGTTCGTATGGTCAAGTTATGACCATTCAGGCACTAAAGGGTCAAAACAGGCACTCAGGGTTCAGGAGATCCCTCTCTGGTTTCTAGGCCTTTTGCCCACTTCCAAGGTTCTAAAGTTATACCAAGGTGCCTAAAATTAAGCTCAACTACCCTTCCAATCACTCAAAAAATTAACTCTCAATTTTCATGCGTTAAAGGCCGTGTATCGCGATAGGTCGGGTCGAGGTGTCGCGATAGCTCGTGAGGTGTCGCAATAGCTCGTGAGGTGTCGCGATAGGTCGCGGTGTCGCGATAGGTCGGGGTGTCGCGATAGGTCGGGGTGTCGCGATAGGTCGGGGTGTCGCGATAGGTCGTGAGGTGTCGCGATAGGTCGTGAGGTGTCGCGATAGGTCGAGGTGTCGCGATAGGTCGTGAGGTGTCGCGATAGGTCGAGAGGTGTCGCGATAGGTCGAGGTGTCACGATAGGTCGAGGTGTCGCGATAGGTCGTGAGGTGTCGCGATAGGTCGGGGTGTCGCGATAGGTCGTGAGGTGTTGCGATAGGTCGAGGTGTCGCGATAGGTCGTGAGGTGTCGCGATAGGTCGAGGTGTCGCGATAGGTCGGGGTGTCGCGATAGGTCGGGGTGTCGCGATAGGTCGTGAGGTGTCGCGATAGGTCGTGAGGTGTCGCGATAGGTCGAGGTGTCGCGATAGGTCGGGGTGTCCCGATAGGTCGTGAGGTGTCGCGATAGGTCGGGGTGTCGCGATAGGTCGTGAGGTGTCGCGATACCTCGAGGTGTCGCGATAGCTCGGGATATGGTGAATTTTTCTGTTCTGTCTAGTGTTCCTGGGAGCTCTAGGCCTGCGCAGCGTCGTGGTGCACTCAGACTCGTGATTGGGTGAAATTTTCGGAGTGTCGCGATAGCTCGAGCTCAACGCCTCGGGGACTGTGCAGACAATTTCTGTACCTGCTGAGCTTGCTGGAGATGATGATGGAGCTGCCACCTGCAAGAAACATGCAAAAAACACACAAAGACAAGCACGCACAATCGCTCTCTCTCAAACTCGCACACAACAAATGAGGGAATGATAGGGAAGAGGGGATATGTAGTGGAGAAGGAGGTGGAGGTGTAAATGGAGAATGAGGTGAAGATGAAGATGGAGATGGAAAAAAATCAGAAATTTACCTACTACTTACCATTCCAACGCGTCCTCTCTACGTCTTACCATCACACGCTCGTCCTCAAAGCTCGATCCCCGGCAACGGCGCCAAAATTTGGTGTAGCTCAGCGAGGAGTAGCACCTCCTTTAATGTCAATCCGGGGAGACGTGAGGATGGTATGAAGACCACAAGCAAGTGGAAGCACAAGTGCGTGAGTGAGAAGCACACAAGCATGCACACACATACACGCACACGCGCACGCACGGCAAGAACAAAGAGAGTAAGACAATGGAATCACTTCTATTGCAACAAAGTTCTCATACAAGCTCAAACTACAAGAAGCTTCCCCAAAAATGAGCTCTCTAGCTCTATTTATAGTTTTTGACTAGCTTTTGGCCCTGTCCAGACCTAGTGTCTGGCCTAGTTAAAAATTAGGTTCCAGGGCTTATTTGAGGGCTCAAACAAGATCTAAAAATTATGAAAATTGGCAGGCAACTACTTCTAAGGCTCCCCAAGCTCGAGGACTCCTCGGCTTGTACAAAATGGAGCTACAAAAAGGTGAAATGATATTTACAAGGGTTTTTTGTGATGAGACGCACTTAAAAATGATGTGAGGGTTTTGAAAAAAAATGAAGGGTTGCCTTAGTGCTAGATCTGCATGTGTGTCCGTACTTGCTTCTTCCCGTATACTGTCAACACCTATCATGATCATATAATCTACATACATAATGATTATAATCAAGACATCTGACTCTACCTTAATATAGAGCATAGGAGCTGCATCTGAGTTTTCAAAGCCAATGGATAATAAGTACAAATGTATCTTTTCATACCAAGCTCTTGGTGCCTGCTTCAAACTATAAAGTTCTTTGATAAGTTTTCATACTAAGTGTTCTTACTTGTATCTTCAAAAACTTCTAGTTGTTGAATGTAGACATCTTCATGTAGATCACCATTCAAAAAAGATGTCTGGATATCTATCTGGTATAATTTCCAACTAAAAAATGCACTAAGTGAAAGTAGTATTATGACTTTGGTCATTCTAGAAGTATGTGCAATTGTTTCATCATAGTAAATTCCTTTATTTTGTGCATAACCTTTGACTACAAGTCTGGTTTTTACTTCTCAATTGTACCATCTGATTTTCTTTTGATCTTGAAGATCCACTTGAAACCAATTGCTTTTTTACCTTTTGCTAAGTCATATAGCTTCCAAGTTTGATTCTTATGTATGGAATCAATCTTCTCTTGCATTGATTCCTTCCAAACAGGACTTTATCATGCATCTTTGACACTAACTAATTCATGTTCAACTGAAATTAGTGCAAGAATATTGTTGATCTCAAAATTTTATGCATAAATTATTTGCTTTTCTTGAGCTTTTTGACTTTAAATGGCTTAATCCCACTATCATGTAGTGTTTTTACATACCATTTTGGAAGTTCCTAGAATACTCATGAAAACTTTGGTTCATCTACAACTCTTTCTTCAGGTTCTCTAGAAATTTCTCCAACTTCGTAAGTTGGTACATCAAGAGGAAATGAAGAAATAGGGAAAGATGGAGTTGTAGATGGTGGTGGTGTAGGCTCAAAAACGTTTTCTTTACCTTTAGAGAGTGTAACTTTGGGGTTTGAGAAGGTTTTTCACCCCCCTATATGGTTGGATGTTAGATTTGACTTTCTACAATGTAATCATTATTGGAGAGTCGAATATCATCTGTCTCTGATACATAGAACATGTATCCTTTACTTTCAATTCGATAACCAATTAATACTACTTTGATTGCTTTGACATCAGCTTACAACGATCCTTCTTCTCAATTTGAACATAGGTTAGAGATCCAAAAACTTTGAAATAATTCACATTGGACTTCTTCCCATGATAATCTTCATACGATGTAATGACCTTTAAAGATTTTTTTGAAGACATGTTAAGAATGTGGTTTGTTGCATGTACTACATCAAATCAAAAATTATGTGAAAGTCTCTTAGAGGACATGATAATATGCATCATTTCAACAAGTGTCCTATTACTCCTCTCTACAACACCATTATGTTCTGAAGTATAGGCAATAGTTAGTTGATGAGAGATTCCTTTCTCTTCTAAAACTTGAAGTCATTTGACAAATACTCTCCTCCTCTATCACTTCTCAAAATTTGAATCTTTGGCTGAGTTTCATTCTCAACCATAGCCAAAAAACGTCTTAAATGTTGGGAATACTTATGAATTTAGGCCAAAAACCCATGAATATCTAGAGAATCATCTATGAATGTAGCCAAATATTTGAATCTTTGAATAGAATCTTCTCTCATAGCTCCATTCACATATGAATGTATGATTTGTTATTTCTTAGTGGTTGTGATGTATCCATGCTTCTTGAAAGGTATCTTGTGTAGCTTTGCTTCAAGACATCCCTGACATGCTTCTATATCATCTGGTAAAGCAAGAGTCGGAAGGCTCTCTACCATATTTTGATCTTTAATGTGCTTGAGAGTTGTGTAATTGATATGTCAAAATTTAGCATGCCATACTTCATGTTTTCCTTAGGTTTTGATGACCTAGCAACATTCGCATGACAAATTTTAAACAATACAAACATTCCACTTTTGTGTCCTCCTTGCAAAAGGCATTGTTCCTCATTCGAACTAAGGATCTGGCATAATCTATGACCTTGTAAGCATTTGACAATAACGTAGATATGGATAGAAAATTTATCTTCATTTTTGTTAATATAGAACATTAGAAATAGTGAAGTTTTCTCTTGCTCTCGATTTTAGGTTTACTTCTCCAACACCTACAACATTTAGATCATGAACATTTGCTATGGTCACCCTTCCTATAGAACAAGTAAGGGTAGAAAACACGTTTTTGCAACCTTTTGTATGCTTAGTAGCATTAGAATCAAATATCCAAGGATTTTCTAAGAGTGCATGTGATTTTGCTTGATCAAAGGCTATCTCTTCAATATTGACACATGCATATGGTTCTTCATTTGAAGACTTGGGGCTTTGAACTTTTTTCAACATTGTTTCCTGATGATCTATTATCCTCATTAAAAATCCTTTGTTTGTAATGCCCAGGTTTCTTGCAGTAGTAGCATATTCCTTTCATTGAGATGGTTGTAGTAGAAGTTTTCTTCTCGTTAGGAGTTATAGAAGTACTGGAGCTTGATGAAGTAGAAGAAGTAGTTGAAAACTTTGAAGTAGAAGCCTTACTTTCCTTCTTATCCTGTTGAATTTTCTTCTCCTTCTTTTTTGTCTCCTTCTTCCTCTTTGCTTTAGATGATGATACCATAACTTCATCATTCTCTTCCATAATCTTCTTCTGGTCTTCATCTTGAAGTAACAAAAACTGCAACTCATCAAATAATATTTCTCTATCTCTTGTAGAGAGAGCAAAAGAACTAAAAAATGAATGATAAGTAGATGGAAGTGAATTTATGAGAGTATACACCATCTGATCATCATGACTTGTGACAACAACAATAAGTAGATTATCTCTTAAGTCTTTGAGCTTCAAAATATGTGATTGAACTAATTCACCAACTTTCATGCTTGTGTTGGACAATTTTCTTCTAAGGTGAGCTTTCCTAGTAGGGTTCCTACTCTAATAGATATTCTCAAATTCCCACCAAGCCTGACGAGAGGTTCTACATGACCTGGTTTGTGGAATAATATGCTACTTGATTCCCATAACAATAAATGGGAGTGTTTGTGCGCCACTTGAATCCCATATGGATTGATCTTCTAAAGGTTCAATCTTCATCTATCTCCTTCTACATGTGGATGAAGTTATAATTTGTCTTAAGAAATTGGAGTAGCATCCTTCTTGGATGAAGAAGCAACATCTTCCTCTCCTTGTCTTGGTCTAGGGTACTTTCCATTGACAATGTCCCACACATCCTTGGATACTAGCAAACTCATCATCATAAAGCTCCACATTAGATAGTTAGACATTCCATCTAATTTATCTTCTTTTTCAAGTATATCTCTATAGTAACTCATCTTGAGTTAAGGGTGTATGTCAACTATGCTCTGATACAAAATGTTGCAAGTGTGGAAGGCCCAATAAATCAATGACAGGTAAAATCTAGGATCTTCTAAAACTTAACCTTATAACATGAAAAACCTTAACTTGATCAAGAGAGATAAATCACAATAGAGAGAGATAAAAATAAACTTATGAAAGTACAGCACCTTGATGCTACTACACACACAACTAATGGAAATTTCAACTACAATATGTTTGTATGATATAAAAACAAAATTTAGGATGAATATAAGGGTGCTATTTACAAAACCTGATGAAAAGGTTCTTAAGAGATATAAAATGTGAGTGAATATATGTAAAAAAAAGGATTTATTGCCAATATTCAATATAGAAAACCCATAACTGAAATTAGGCCTTGTTTGATGTAGAGTAGCAGCAATACTTCCTCCTAGTGTTGAAGTAATAGGCAAGGGGTTGGTACAGCAAAGCGCAAGTAGAAACCCTAAAGTAGAAGCTACAAATCTCTAAAATCAGCATGCACACAATGGATGTATGAAGAAGAAGAAGAAGGTTGGCTATCTCCAAAATCCTTCAAATCTACATGTACTCATCCTTGAGTTCTTCTTGAGTCGTCCTTGAGTTCTGCTTGAGTCCTCCTAGCTCATCACCCAAGGTCTTAGCTAAACTAGCTTGTAGATCCTTGATCTAGATTGATTTTGATTGATGATTGAGACGGCAAGTGAGGTCTTCTTTATAGTGATGGTATGCGCTCCAAGAAAGCTAGGCACGTACTAAACGTAAGGTGAAAATCCCATGGAAATATTTTTGGTGGAGGAACTTTGATTTTTCTTTTTCTTTTGTTGAGAAAGGTTTGTTTTTTGAGAGGCCAATCTAAAACCAAATGTTACAGTGATATATATATATATATATATATATATATATATATATATATATATATATATATATATATATATATATATATATATATATATATCATTAGAAATCTCTTAAGAGTACTTTCAAATGCTACAATAATGTTTTTGCCCATTTTTGACAAAATTTTGTCTAAGTCCTCAAATAAGGATTGTTGGAACATTAGAACTTTGTGATATTCTAACATTGTTTTCCAACATTATTCATACTTTCAAATTAAAGTATGAGACCACACGAAATAAGTGCTCTAAATTAAAAAACATGATGTGAAATTAAATAGATTCAGTATATAAAACTTTTCTCACCGAAACAAGATGGAAAACTACCTAAAATTGAAATTACATCAAATATGTAGCAATTGGGGGAATTTTTTACTATGCACGTAGTTTTAGGCAGTTTACAACCTATGTGTTGACATTCACACTATTAATGGTTGGAAATTCATTATACATTTAAGAATAGTTAGAGTTCTATGGAGTAGATACAAATTTGAGGAAGATATGGGAAAAGGATGGGCTAAAGAAGAGATGAGATGAGATATTTCCTAAAAAAAGTGAATGCCTACTAACAAAACTCACAAACAGTAGGTAGAACAACACTTAGAAAATTATTTCTCTTTTCATCTAAGGCAAAGCTTAGCTCCAACTAACCTTGCAAATCTTTTTATTCTTGTTCACAAACCAAATTGTTAGCCAACAAATATAGAAAAATAGTACATATAAGAGAAAAAAATAGACAAGAAACATACAAGATACATAAATTTTGTTAGAGATTACAATGCTCCAATTAATGATAAAGATGTACAAGACAATGATATGTGTCACTCTAGCACAATGGCAAGTGCCGGCGTGAGGAGATCCACCTCATAATTTCTAATCTAGGAAGATGTGAGGAGGGTATGATGACCATGAGCAAGTGAGATGCACAAGTGAGTGAGTTAGAAGCACACAAGCATGGACACACATACACACACAGGCACACATGGCAAGACAAAGAGATGGAGCAATGGAATCCTCAATTAACCAAAAACAAGATTACAAGCTATTTTTTACTTCCATTCCCAATTTGCTAACCTCAAAAATGAGCCCTCTAGCTCCTTTTATAGTTTTAGACTAGCTTTTGGTCTTGTCCAAACCTAGTGCGTAGCCTAGTTAAAAATTAGGTTCCTAAGCTATTTCGGAGGCTCAAACGAGCTGTAAAAAATATTTAAATTGATATGTAGGTACTTCTAATCCTCCTCAAGCTTGAGGACTCCTCCGCTTGAACAAAATGGAGTCTAATTTACCAAAAACATTATTTAAAATGTTGATGTAGTGATGAAAATCACTATTGAAAAAGATTTATCTTTTAAAAATTGGGTATGCCTAGTTGCCAGATCTTCATTGACTGCTCTGCTTGCTTGGTCTTGCTTGACTCTCCTTCTGTTCAGACTCTTTTTTATGGCTTCCCTATCTTGTAACACCTTGGCTTCCTTAGCTTCTACCAGCGCCCCCCCTCTCTCGTGTCTATCCTCCCTGACATACCCTTGTTGTAAGGAGTGTTTGATGTAATATTCGATGACATCTATGGCTAGATGATGTTCTTGCAATCACAGTCCTCGTGCTAGATCTATCATCAGCTCATCTCAATCTACTAGACCTAGAACATCTAGATGTGGTGGTCATAGCTGATCGGCATGGATGGCTTATTCTATTACAAACAGATGCAACATGTGGGTGGGTCTGGAAATGAAAATTTCATAGTGGTATTCCTAGAACCCTACTGAGAACATCTCCTCAAACGTCTGCTTGTAGCAAGCAAGTAAGTATTCGATGCATGCATGACAAGCGTAGATGGTGTTGATGGAGGGGGTTTAGCACATATAATATGTGAGATCACAATTTCCTTTAGAAAACCTTCGGGTCAAAATATATGGAGCTTGGACTTTCCCGAAAGTTTTGAGCACTACTCTCATTAACTCAAAAATCTTGATACACATATTTACAACAATGTTTTACACATTCTTGAGTCTTGCAAACTAGTGGTGTATAGTAGATATCATATAAGCCACTATGGGTGGCCCCCTAGGGGGGAGGGGAGGTAAAATATTGATAGTTTATCCAATCTAAACACACTTTATTATTGTGAGCTTTGATTGCAAATGCCTACTAAGATTGGCGATGGGCAACAGGACAGTAACAAGGGTTATATTTTATGTATAATGGCATATTTGACCATATGCACATCATTTCAAGATAATCTTCCCATAGTCATGTGCGCCAATTTGGTTGAAAAATAGATCTACCTCAGCTAAATCATTTGGTTCGAATTGAGTTGCAAACATAGGTTTGTTTCCTATATGCCTCTTTATTTTTGCATTATAATCTTCCAACAATACAAAATATGGCATGTATTGCTGTTCTGATGTGGTGATGGGGCATTGATGTGATAAGTTCTGGAAATAAGAGGACTTGAGAATAGTGTCTTCCAGATTGGACATTGATTGGATTTTGGCCGCTACCCTATCATCATGAGTTTGTCCTATCTATTCAACTCGCTTGAGCCGATCTGGTGCTTTGATTTCAAAAGTATTTCTGCCCTCTTTAGTGATGTGCCCTCCAGGTACACATTGGTTCGTACAGTTCGTCAAAGGATTCTTCAATAGGGATTTCCACTATTGTGTTTGGCTCTGGTTCTTGAATCGAAGAAGGTGGCTTCTAGTATTGCAAAAGCCTGGCTCAGAGTTCTTCAACCTATTTCCTAAGGTTTTCCACTTCCTTTGTGGTCTATGGGAGGGTAGTAGCCTCCAACCTGGATGTGCTTATAGTGGTTAACTACTTCTTGAGGTCTACGCACTTTGTTTCCGGCTTTTCACATAACTCTAAAAAGTTAGCATGTTCCTCGAGTAAGATCTTGATGTCTTCTGAGGGGATAGCTTGAAACCTTATAGGACTGATAGTTGTGCGTGGTGTTCCTTCCATACCACCCTCGGGATTATCTTGGTTCTATTATTGCACTCATGTATTCTCTTTCAACATCGTGGACATATGCGTTCAGAGAAGCCCGAGATTCCTTTGTTGTTTTGCGTTGGTTACAGTTTGCACGTGTAGCATGTCCTCCAATTCTTTGATGGCTTGAGCATCCACATTTGATATCTTGGTCTCTAGTTCTGTATGAGCTTTTTGTAAGGTGAAGTATTCCGCTTGGAGTGTTCTATTGTTTGCTTCTAGAGCTATGACTCGTGCTTGTAATCTTTGAGATTCCACTTAGAAGGCCGCATTCCGATCCTCTAATCGTTGATAATCTTGTTGTAGTTGTGTTACATAATGAATCAACGTGTTGAAAGTATTATTTATAGTATTAGATGCAAGGGAGGTAGGGTGGAGTGCAAGGGGAATGGGAGTGGGGATGGGAATGGTAGATGTAATGCATGATAATACCAGTGATGTTGGTGGAGGGGGGATGTCACTCTAGCACAATGGTGAGTACCAACGTGAGGAGCTTCACCTCATAAATGTCAATCCGTGGAGACGTGAGGACCGGTATGAAGACCATGAGCAAGTGATGGCACAAGTGCGTGAGTGAAAGCACAAGAGCATGCACACACATACACACACACGCACACAAAGTAAGAGAAAAGAGTGGAACAAAGGAAGATCTTCGATTGCGAAAGAAATCTCTTACAAAGCTGAAAACTACAACAAGCTAACCTCAAAAATGAGCTCTCCAGCCCTTTTTATAGTTTTTGAGTGGTTTTGGCTCTGTCCAGACCTAGTGTCCGGCCTAGTTAAAAAATAGGTTCCAGGGCTTATTTGGGGGCTCAAACGAAGTCTAAAAATTATGAAAATTGGTAGGATGGTAGTTCTAATACTCCTCAAGCTCGAGGACTCCTCCGCTTGAGCAAAATGGAGTTACAAAAATGGAAAATGGTATTTACAATAATTTTTAGTGATAAAAATCACTATTTTTGTAGGGATTTCTTCTGTAGAGTTTGACAGGTGCTTCTTGGAGCTCCCTATTTGCTCCTTGTTCTTGTGTGTCCACTTCCTTGATGCACTTCCATGCTTTGTCCTTGACCTTGAGCTTCAACACTCCCCCCCCCTCTTGAGTCTGTCGTCCCTGACAGACCCTTGTTGTGGTGCTTGTCCCAGGTAGTACGTTGAGAGGTATTGTCGTTCGTGTATCAACAGGAGCGGTCCCTCTTTCCAATGTAGCCTAGTCATTTGTCTAGTTCTTCACTTTGCCACTGCTAGCTCTTGCAGGTTGTATTCCCTTTGTATGTACGTCTTCCGTGTATTCCATCTTGATGGTGCATTTGTGAGCTTTCCAAAACTGCTAGCTGCTCAAAGGAGGTGGTCAGTGTTGATTGTGAGCAACTCTCGGTGGTGGATGGCTTCCTTGCTCTTGTTGTTGTCATCTTGATGTTGTCTGGTTCTTCCAAAGATGGCTTTCATAGTTTTCATGCCAAGTACTTGTAACCCATAATGAATGGTGGGTAAGTGCATTAGTGCATGGGTTCAACAAAATATGTGCCTTGTGCATGGCCATGTAATGTGGCCCTATGGATGCGTACTTGGAAAATGCATGGGAAGAAGTCTGGTGCAAGAGATTGGATCTTGAGCTAAGTGCTCAAGGGTATGCTGACGAAGAGGCATCCTAATCTATCATGGTGAGCCTATTGCCAAAGTAGTTGGTGCTTACCATGGTGAAAGGTCGGTCGATTTTTGTCTCTTCTTGTTGTGTGCCCATGACAGTGGTTGACGATTGGCTTGTCTTTCTGGTTGATGAACGTCCTTGCAAATGGTTCACCGATGAGTGTCGTCGAGCGCATGGAGGTCTCTTTTTTTTTTTTGGAACAATTATAAAACAAGAAGAAGGAGGTTAGGATCAATAAAATATATTACATATGTCAAGTCTGTCTCATGTGCCTGGGATTTCTCAATTGTGTCTATGCACGGCCGTGTAATGTGGCCCTATATGGATGCATACTTTGGAAATGCATGACCTGAATGGTGCAACAGACAGGGTTATGCCAAAGGCACATGGTTGTTGCTGGTCGAGGCTTTTGATGTTACTTGCATACTTGATGCATTCTTTGATTGGAGGTGTCGATTGGATCTCGAAATGATGTAATCCTCGTGATTGGAACCCATTTTAGAATAGGATTTGGCCCTGTAGAGATCACCTCAGGCCACTTCATCTTTGGATGCTTTCTCAACTTTGGTATCCAGTGTGGTTGGCCCTTTGGTTCTATGGATGTTGCTGGTGTTTTTGGCTTCCAAACCCATATCCTTGATGATTGCCTGCTTACTTTTGCAGAAGGGTTGAGTTTATCTTCTTTTGGTCTTTGTGTTTTGTTCTTACCCTTTGCTTTCCTTGGCTTCTTTGTTGAGACCTTTTGCATGGTGGGGAGCATAGGCCGTTGTGTATGTAAGAGCTTCTTGGGTACCCACATCTGTAATTGCCCGTGTTGAGCTGTAGCTAATTTTTTAGGCACCCAAATGTGTACTTGATTGTGGTCAGCCTTCTTTGATAGCTTCGGTACCCAAATTTGTTGGATTCTTCATGCTTGAGCCTGTCATAGGTGCTTGGTCCTTCTTTTTTCATGGTCAATCTGGTTGGGTGGGAATCTTTGAGGCAACATCGATGGTTGCACTCCTTTCTTTACCCAGATCTGCTTCATTCCCATAACTTCTTTCTTCTTGAAGGCTCTTTGTCTATTTGATAGACTGGCTATCTTGCACTGTTTTGTTTGCTTCTAAGGTTGAACTAATGTGGATGCTTTACTCTATGAAAAAGAAGAAGGTTCTTCTTGCCTTTGCGACTGTCCTTCCATGATTGTGTCCGTCTGGATCATAGAGCTTTTGACATCTACAACATCTTGTTCGAGAAGATTAGCCTTAGAGGAAAGAAGAGAGCGTGTGGTGTCCTGGTCAATGGCCATGCAATTCTCCAATTCTAATGTAATGCATTGTTCAGGTACCCAAACATGAAGAAGTTGACTTCTTAGGTTCAACTTGACATCATGGTCGTAAATCCAATCTTGACCCAAGACAAGTGGCTCTGTGAGGTCCTCATCATGACACACTAGCATTTTGACTTTCATTGGAACATCGTGAAGGTAAATGGGAAGTTCCACCTCGCCCAAACAAGGGGTTTCCACACCTCCCAATCCTATGAGATAGGCTTCTATGGGCTTGATGTCCAATTGCAGGTCTTGGCAGTATGAAAGTCTAACTGCACTAGTTGCTGCACCTGAGTCAACCAATGCTCTCACAATCTTTACACTCTTTCCGTGTCCTACCTCTATAGTCACAAAGGGCCGTCGATCAATTATTCGAGAAGTAGTTATGCCCGATTTTTGGCACATGTCCATGTGATATTTGGGAGCTTTTGTGTTGACATCTAGGCCTAGTCACCTCAACTTATTTCGCCTTATGCGCTCTCTAGCCTCTGCCTGTGCTTCTTCTCTAACCCTTAACTCCTCTTCTTTTCGCTTCTTAGTAGTGTTGAGTCTCATTAGCATTTCCTCTGTAAGGGGTTCTTGATATAACTTGACTCGACAACCACTGATATAGTTCGGCAAGATATCACCTTCTAAAGTGGCCAATTGAACTGCACCACTAGTGGAGATTCTATTAATGATCATGGGTCCATATCCTCGTTTCTCCAATTTGTGGGCATGTTGGTTTAGCGTATAAACCAGCACCAGATCTCCTTCTTTCAACCCTTTGTCCTTCACATGGGCATCAAAGTATGCCTTTTGCCGTTTCTTTGCAGCATAGATGCCTGCTGCTGCTCGTAGCCTTGTCTCACCTAAACGTTCTAGATCAAAGATCCTAGAGGACAATTCATGTCCATTCCACTCATGCTCTTGTGCTACTTTCAAGGCGGGGATTAGGAAGTCCAATGGTAGCACAACATTCTGTCCAAAGACCATCTAAAATGGGGTGGCATTGAGTACCGTTTTGTAGGCAACTCTGTATACCCACACAGCATGATGAAGTTGTTTGTCCCAATCAGAGCGTTTATTATTTACGAGTTTTGTCAATACGTTACATAGGATCTTATTCGTGCTCTCGGCCTGTCCGTTGGCTTGTGGGTGATAAGGGGCAGACTTCTTGTGTATCACCATGAATTCTTGAAGGAGATTTTCAATGACCTCATTCAAGAAGTGAGTACCTCTATCACTAACCAACTCTATTGGTAACCCATATCTAGTGAACACATTTTCGAATAAGAACTTAGCCGTCGTTTGAGCATCATTCTTTGTCGTGGCTTTTACTTCCACCCACTTTGTAAGGTAATCTGTGGCTACAATGATGTATTCTGCATGGGAGTTTCTAGCTGGGGGGTTAATAGGACCAACAAAGTCTATACCCCACTTCAAGAATGCGCGCCCTCCCATCATTGGTCTCAAAGGCATCTCATCTTTTCTTATCGGATATTGGGCACGTTGGCATGTGTCACATTTCTTCACATAAGTATGTGCATCCATATGAAGAGTAGGCCACCAAAATCCTGAGAATAGAATGGTCTTGATTACCCTGTCGGGCCCAAAGTGTCCACCTGCAACACCACTATGTGCAGTTTCTAAGACTTTCAAATAATCTGATTCATGAACACACAGTCTTAAGTATCCATCTTTGCCTCTCCGATATAGGTTGTCTCCTACTAATGCATAGTCTTGAGCCTCTTGCTCCATGCTTCTTCTTCTTGATAGACTAGCCTCGTTTGTTAGTGTTCCTGATCTCATAAATTCTACCAGTGGAGCGCTCCAATCTGGAATTAATGACACGTGATAAAGACTGGCATGCTCCACTGGGGGTCTCTTCTGGCACACTGGACAATTCTTAATCCACTCATGTATTTCTTTGTCCATGCTAGGCCAATACACTCCTAAACGTTTTAGGTTTTGCAATGTTCGTTGTTTAGAGTAGTGATTTCCTAGCAATCCCTCATGGGCTTGTTGCAACCAACTAGTATGTTCATTGTCCTCGACACAACAAGCTAGTACGCCCTCGGTATCTTGCTTGTACATACTACCTGCCAATATTTGATATTGTTGTGATCGTACAATTTCTTCTTTGTTTGTTTTTACATTCTTATTTGCAGGTCCGAAGGTTAGGACAGGTACCAACTTATTTGCCCATTTAGGAACAACTTCTAAATTGAACAAATAAGCATCTGGTAGCTCATCCGACACTCCTTGCGGTGGCTCTCCTGAAGTGATGCGAGAAAGATGGTCCGCCCTAAGATGGGTCCTTCCTTTCCTGACAACAACTTCAAAGTCGTATTCCATTAGTAAAAGGAACCATCTTACCAAGCGGTCTGTATTGCAAGGTTTATTGACCAAATATAGTAAAGCTTGATGATCAGTGAAAAACTTGAACTTATTGGCCAATAGATAGTGTCGAAACTTTTTCACAACATATACCATGCCTAAGCCTTCTCTCTCCGTTGTGGTATAATTTCGTTCAGCTGCATTTAACTGCCTACTAGCATATGCTATCGGCAAATCTAGGTTTCCTTCACCCGTGGGTTGTGCTAACACACATCCAATGGCATGATTGGAGGCATCTACATGGACATGAAAGGGTTTGCTCCAATCCGGAGTGGTCAGTATTGGTGCTGTGCACAAACGCCTTTTCAGCTCATTGAAGGAATTCTCGCATTCGTCGTTCCACTCAAAATTTGCCAACAACCCATAAAGAGGTTTAGCTATGATGGCATACATGTGGATAAACCTACGGTAATATCCACAATGGCCCATAAAGACTTGTACCTCTTTAACATTCCTTGGTCTTGGCAACTCTGCTATCGCTCTTACCTTGTCTTCATCTGTTGAAATTCCATTCTTAGAAACAATGTGACCTAAGATTTTACCTTGTCGTACCATGAACACACACTTCTCTGGGTTCAAACACACTTGATATTCTCTACACTTGTTGAAGATTTGTCTGAGCTCAGGGATGTGGTAACTTCTTTCTTGGGAATGAGCACATAAATCATCCACATATACTTCTAAGCTCTTTCGCAAGAACTCTTTGAAGACATGACACATGAGCCTTTGGAATGTTGCAGGTGCATTGGTGAGCCCAAATGGCATCACGCGAAATGCAAAGATTCCCCATTCGGTGGCAAAAGCTGTTTTGTGTTGATCTTCTGGGGCAATGGCTACTTGGTTGTAACCTGAAAATCCATCAAGGAAGCTATAAACTTCCTTGCCTGCAACGCGCTCCAATAAATGTTCGGTGATTGGAAGGGGATAACTATCTCGAATGGTAGCAGCATTAACTTTTTTAAGGTTAATACACACACACAATTTTCCATTTTTCTTGGGCATCACTACAATGGAGGACACCCATTCAGTATGCTCAATCTCATATATGAATCCAGCTTCAATCAACCTGTCAATTTCTTCTTTTATTTTAGCAGCATAAGTGTCATTATATGTGTAGGGCTTTTGTTTGGTGGGCTTGGCATCAGCGGTCATCGGGATCATATGAGAGCAAATCTTTGGATCTACTCCCTTCAAATCTCTATAGTGCCATGCAAACACGTCCCTATATTCCCTTAATAGAGCTATAAGCTCTTCTTCTTCTTTTGCACTTAGGTCATCTCCTATGTATGTACACCGTTCTTCATTCTCTTCAATGATTACAACAATTTTTTTGGTCTTTTCTTTATTATCATATGATTCTCCTATAATGGCCTCTCTCTTAGGCATTCGTACCAGAATTTTTCGGTTTTCCACTTCATATTTCTTGAAATTTTCTGATACTTCAAACAATGATTCCTCCTCTTCTTGTTTCACTACTTTTCTTTTCATTTTCTTTTTACTACCTTCACTTCCTTCCTTTGAATTTTTTTAATACTCGTGAGAGGTTCTTCTTCTTTTTGAGTCAATACTCCTACATCTTCTAGATAGTGCTCCTCTGAGACGAAGCAGCTATCCATCACAATGGACTCTAGATCATCGTCATTCTCTTCTTCTTCTATGACCTCACTAGGATCACACTCTTCCAACAAAGGCTGACACATGAACACTGAAATATCATAACCCTCCTCATCACAATGAGGTGTCCATTGTTCTTCATTGACTGCTATGTCCATGGTGGCTAAGATTTCTGCCCAACCATGAGGCTCAAATTCCTCATCTGGAAATATCATTGGTGTATAGGCTGGGTCTTTGATTGGTCTATCTCCTGGGGAAGTTCCTTCTTCTCTTGCTTTTAGGCACTTTTCCTCTTCCTCCGCGACCTTGCACATCCACAAGTGAGTATCTTCATGCAGCCAGGATGGATCTGGTGAACTTTCAAAATGCACGGAGATAGAATCTTCTTTCGCTTTGTGGATAGGATTCCACTGTAGGGGTGGTACATCTCTGAAGGTGTAATCCTTCAAATTGACCTTGGTAGTGACCCCTAAGTGCTGTAAGTACAAGGAGTTGGTTCCCCAATCCTGTACTATTTGCAATTGTCGTAGGAAGGGTCTTCCTAGGATCATCTCATAGACATTATTTTTCTCAAAGTCACATATAGCAAATGTGTGTTCAAACTCTACACCACAAGTGGTTAGAGTTATCCCTTCGAGCAATCCTAGAGGTCTTTCAAAATGACCATCTGCCATTTGAGGCTTCATTCTAGTTGGTCTTAATGTAGGTTTGCCCCATCGCTTCCACAAAGAAGTGGTCGCAATAGCAACACCAGCACCTGAATCTACGATTGCTTTGGTTGTGTAGCCTTGATAGGTGATTGGAAGATAAGTATTACCTTCTTCACCTTCACTCATGTCTCCTATCTTGTCTAGAGGTATCTCTGGAACTTTTTGCTTAGAGCTTGCTTTGTGCATAGTGGACTCAAGTTCTGGAACTTGATCCTTCACATGATTCCATAGCTCAGGTTTTGCTTTGAGCAGCTCTTCTACCGTTAGATGGCACTGAACCTTGGTGTTCTTCGTGACAACATCAGTGTTTCTTGGAACCACTGAGTCTTCATTTCTTACCAATATTGTGGGAGCTCTGATCTGAAGAGATTTAGATTCCCATGGGCCTGTGAATTGAGGCAACTCTTGTAAAGAATTAGATTCAAAATCTAATCTTCCATCTTCTTGTTGCTCTGCTTGGTCTCCATAAATAGACGGAATGTCTTGGGGAAATTGGTCATGAAGATCATCAATCTCAGGAATAGGGGGGGAATTACCCTTCTCCTTGGCCCATTTCTCTTCTTGTATTTCCCGCAAGAACTCTTGAGAGTACTGTTGAATTGAAGGAGGTATTCCAGCATCCGTGGAATTAGGAACATAAGCTCCCATTGGTGGTGACCTTCCTCTTTCAATAACTGGTTGAGCCTGTGGAGGTAAAGAAACTTGTGGTTTGTTTACCAACTGCTCTAATCTTTCTAGTAAGCCTTGGAAATGCAAATCTGATTTGACAGAGTTTGTCTGATTGAACTTTTGACTAGTCTCAAGTATAGCTTGAGCTTGTTCTACCATTTTCATGCACATTTTCATCCGTTCAATCTCTAAATCTGCTCTAGGGTAACTCTTGTCTAGGTTTGCAGCTATTGGCCCTTCTTGAAGTCGAGCCTGGTAGGCCTTGAACATCATGTCCAAGCCTTCTGGGGTTGCATCTGCAAGAACAGACCCTGGTTGTGGGTTATTTACAGTGGGTGGTGGGGTGGGATGAAGCGGAGCGGATGGAGCTTCAGCATGCGAGGGGCTTTGAGATGCAATGTCTTCTATTTTTGTTTTGGTATCCCTTAGGCTTTCTTCTAGCTCGGATAGCTTTCTGTTCCACTTGTGATTAGCCTTCTCTCTGGTATCCTTCCATGTTCTTGGTTTCCTCTTACTAGGCTCTCCTGAGTCACTTGGTTCTGGCTGCTCAGCTGTTTTATCTTGTTTTAATGCTTGTGCCCTAGTAACTGCATGTACAGGAGCCACATTACTACTACTTGAACTTGACTCGGCCACTAAGCCTACCACATTGATGGGTGTGACCTTGGGTGCACTAGAGGGATTCCTGGGACACTCTCTAGGAAGATGTTCCTTGCCGCACTCAGGACAAAAGCCTTGTATTGTGATGTTTTGTCCTAGTCCCAGAGCTGGTTGGTGGGGACATTCACGAATGAAATGGTCGCCATGCCATCTAAAGCATGGTCCTCTAGGGGCTTGTGGTCTTACTTGTCTCAATTGGGGCCTAGGATTTGGATTCGTATACATGACATTGGAGTATTTTGGTTCCCAATTTTGCTCCATAAGTGGTGCCTCATATTGATATTGAGAAGTCTCACTTTGCTCAGGTGACTCTATGTAATAAGCATGTGGACTATCTTCATGGAAGTAGTCTGAACCATGAGCGTGAGAGTCATTTTCTGAGACCAAAGGGGTTAGTGGCACCAATGCTCTATTAGGGTTCTCCTCCGCCATCGTATATTTAACTGGGATCACATTGGCAGGAGCTGGTGGTTGGTTTCCTAGGACTGGTTGTGGCCTGTATGGTGTCTGATATTGTTGTTGTGGCCTGTAATATGGCTGTTGGTATTGGTTCTGATACCCACCCTGTTGGTAAGGTTGCCGATAACTTGGTCTGACAGCCTGCCTATTGTATGGACAATCCTGAGCCGTATGATTTGTATATTTTCTCTCAATGGTGCAGTATAGAGCATTAGGGTTTCCTTGGGGTTGAGCCATTATTGGGCACACATTAGCCATGTGATCTCCTCCGCATGTATAACATCGCTTCAATGAGGTGACCCTTGGCATTTGTCTATTTTGAACTCCTAGCTTTTTGGCCACTTGCTCAGCTATCTCATCTATCTCATTGGAGGCTCTCGAGGTATGACTAGTAGAACTGTCAGAATCTTTATAGAGTTTGGATAGTCCTAACTCCTCACCCAAGTTTTCCTCTATGTCAATGCATATCCGCACACACTCTTCTATGGATCTAGGCTCTTTCAAGTACACGTATGACCTTAACTTTGTGCTGAGTAAACCGTCTAAAAACAAGGCCACTTGTTTGGCTTCTGTGGGTAATTCTGGCATAGGACATCTTTCCAAGTACTGTCTAAACCTTCTTCCTGCAAGTCGCACTGTTTCTTGGGTTGTCTGCTTAAAGCTGTGGATCAAGGATGATGTGTTATGCCTGATACCACTCTTGGAAAACTCTACAATGCATTCTTCTAGCAGTTGGCCTATGCCTCGATAGTTGCGACTATTTAGGGGTTGAAACCAAGCTAAGGCAGCACCTTTAAGAGTCAAACCAAATGCCTCGAACTGGGTGAACAAGTCCTCTACTTGTTCAGCTCTTAGCACTTGTTTGAACTCGGCCACATGATCATAAGGATCTCCTGACCCATCAAAATAGTTCTTCATTGTCTTAACCACTTGAGAAGTTCTAAGGGTTCTTGAGTGCTCTCGGGGTCTGGGCAATGGAAAATCATGCTCATCTCTTTGATGCCTATGTACTCTATGTCTCTCCCTTTCAGGTCTTTCCATTCCATATCCTGATCTGTCTCTGCCCACAGTTTCTACAAAGCTTACCTCCGGTCTCTCTCTAGTTCGTTCCCTCTGGGTTTCATGAGCCTTGGATGATCCGGCTCCTTGGAGGCCATGGGAAACATTAGATCTTGGTGGAGGGAAAATTGATTCACCTTGCCACATGTAAGCATGTCTGTCATGATCTGATACCAAGAATAGTTTCTCAGAGGTGTGATCTAGATAGACAACTTTCCCTGGTGTTTGTGGATCTTTGAATTCATAGATGGTGACTATTGGGCTGGGTTGATCTGGCCTAAATCTCCAAAAGGCTTCCTCCGTTTCTCTATTCAAGAATAGTTCTATGCTTTTATTATCTTGAGGAATCCATTCTGGAGTGAGAACTCTAGTCAAGACTGACTTACCTCTAGGAGTCTTCGGTTCTCGTCCTACGTCTCCTTGCTCTAGGTCTCCTATCTCGTTCTCAGGAATGATGTTTCCAAACTCATCTGTCCTATCTGGTAAGTGGGTAACCACATACATGGTTCCTTCCTTATCAATGTAAGCACCCTCTTCGAACTTGACCACTGGGTGTTCAAGTCCAAAGGGTTGGTCAGGATTTTTGAGTTGAACCACTGATCATCTTAGACCATCCTCATAGATGCGAGCACCTAATTGGTTGGTCCTGATATACTCCAATTGGGTCTTATAGGGACCTTCTGGTGTCTGTAAATAAGCAGTACCTGAGGTATGTGCAAGTCTTTCCATGCTAAAAGACATTTCTGAATCACTCGTGTCGGAACTTAGTGTGTAAGGATAACCACTAAGCTGTTGAGCCCAAGACTTGGCTGTATGGTTGACACTAGCCTCAGATGACCTAATGCTTTGTCTATCCTTGCCTAAGTGTCTGCCAGATCTCAGGTTCATAAGCTTTGTCTACAAGTCCACAATTTCCCCTTGTATTGCTCAGAATTCTTTGGAACTCCTTGGTTTCTCAGTTCACCTGAGGGTCAACTTAAAAATACCCTATCTAATAATCCTGGTATTAACTTCACCGTATTAATTTCCCCACGAGCTTTCCAACAAACTCAAAATCACTGCAAACGGATTTCGTATGAGAAAGTTATGCCAGTTCAGGGTTCTGGGGGTTAAAACAGGGAAACATGATCTCTCTGGGAACTCAGGACAGGCGAGACGATACCAAATTTTCACGAGACGATACCTTAGTTTTACACGATACCCCTTCAGACGATACCAGCTTGGACGATACGATACCACCAAGGCGATACCAACTTCCACGATACGATACTGCTCTCTTAAATGATACGATACTGAAAGTGGTCACGATACGATATCTCTAATTTGCACGATACGATACCACTTAACCTCGCGATACGATACCTGTAATGACACGATACGATACTGAGTTCTTGAGCGATACGATACCACGGGATTGGACGATACGATACCAAAAATTTACGCGATACGATACTTGGTTGGCCCACGATGCGATACCAATTTGCAAGCGATACGATACCACTCAGTCAACGATACGATACTGAAATTGGAGGCGATCCGATACCAACTTGGCCGCGATACGATACTGCACAATCCGCAATACGATACCAAGAATGGTACGATACGATACCAGGTGGACCACGATACGATACCACCGGGGCGACCGTGATCGCGATACCAGCACTTGACGATACGATACCAGAATGGTATTGCGATACCTCAAGTGGGCATGCACGATATGATACCTCAACAAGTATCGCGATACACGGGAGTTCTGGTATCGCGATACCAAATCTCAACCGGACACGATACTTGGAGATTTTCACACCCAAATTCAAAAATTTTTGCAGATATGTGTACCTTGTGTCCTCCTTGTCACTTCTATCAGCTGTAGATGCAAAATCTAGCTCCAAAGTCACACTACCACCGTCGCGATACCAAATGCAGGTCGCTTCATCCCGCGCGATACTGAATCAAATTTCTGGAGTTTTGAGAGGTTTTCAAGAATGTTTCTTCAGCGTTTTTGCTCTGAACAGCCTCCGCACTTGTTCCTCACAACCGCAAGTGAAAAACGAGATGAAGATACAGACGAAAATGGAGAAAATCAGAGAATATGAAGAGGGAACAAAATGATGATGAAGGTGAAGATGAAAAGGAAGAAAAACTCAGAAACTAAACTGAAAATGGTGATTTTTTTACCTTCCAACGTCGCTACTCTACGTCTTACCATCACACGCTCGTCCTCCAAGCTCTCTCCCCGGCAACGGCGCCAAATTTGGTGTCACTCTAGCACAATGGTGAGTACCAACATGAGGAGCTTCACCTCAGAAATGTCAATCCGTGGAGACGTGAGGACTGGTATGAAGACCGTGAGCAAGTGATGGCACAAGTGCGTGAGTGAAAGCACAAGAGCATGCACACACATACACACACACGCACACAAAGTAAGAGCAAAGAGTGGAACAAAGGAAGATCTTCGATTGCAAAAGAAATCTCTTACAAAGCTGAAAACTACAACAAGCTAACCTCAAAAATGAGCTCTCCAGCCCTTTTTATAGTTTTTGAGTGGTTTTGGCTCTGTCCAGACCTAGTGTCCAGCCTAGTTAAAAAATAGGTTCCAGGGCTTATTTGGGGGCTCAAACGAAGTCTAAAAATTATGAAAATTGGTAGGATGGTAGTTCTAATACTCCTCAAGCTTGAACAAAATGGAGTTACAATAATGGAAAATGGTATTTACAATGGTTTTTAGTGATAAAAATCACTATTTTTGTAGGGATTTCTTCTGTAGAGTTTGATAGGTGCTTCTTGGAGCTCCCTATTTGCTCCTTGTTCTTGTGTGTCCACTTCCTTGATGCACTTCCATGCTTTGTCCTTGACCTTGAGCTTCAACAGGGGAGCAGGGATGGTGGGAGCGTGGGGGAGGGGGAGGTGCAATGTGTGGAGAAATTTCCATAGGATCAGATAGTGCAGTGCTTGTGAGAGCTACCATGTAAGTGGGAATGGTAGGTGAAGTGAGCGTGGTATATGTGTATAGTGAAGTGGATGTGATTCTATATGAACTTAGCATCTGTGTGGTGGGGACATGAATGAAAGTTTCCATGAACAATACGTAATGGGGTGGGGCTATGGTCATGATTGAGGTGTAGGGGAAGATGGAGGAGGCAAATGGGAAGTATGGATCACGAGGAAAAGGAAGGTGTGGGCTATGCGAGGATACCTAAACTTCTTTCAGTGGGTCTTGGATGTCCTTCTATATTAGATATAATGGGATGTCCAATGGCAGGCTCTACAGATAAAAATGGGGAAGTAAAAAGAGGGTTAGCCGATAGAAGAAAAGAGGCTTGCCTCAAAGGTTGGTTCACGGAAGGAAAAGGAGGTTGATGAGGTAGGGGTTTGGGTAGTGGTTGTTAATACCACAGTGGTTTCATTAGTGGTAGGAGGCAGAGGTGGGGGCGATGGGGGAGATGGGGGGTGCTGAGGTGAGATAGGCAAGGTTTGTACAAAGGTCTCTGCAGTAAGATCTATGGTGGTTGTGGAGGTAACCATTGGTTCGATGGTTGCTTCTAGTTTAGATATGGGTATACATATGTCTTTTCCTACACGTGGCCTTGTCTCCATTGCATCGGTCATATCGGATTGATTGTCATAGTGCAATGTGCACAACCTCTTAGACTCCCAAGGATTTTGTTAAAAATGTGTGTATTGATGAACTGAGGGTCCACCCCTTCATTTGCCACGATCTGATCTATGAAGTCTTGTCCTGATGCAAATGAGACTCTATGCCGTTCTTGCCCTGCCTTGATTGTATCATACAATCTTTGTAACTGGGGTGTATACGCTGGAGCACCTGCAAGTTTAGGTAGTTCTTGTTTCTCTTCTTGATGTCTTCCTTATTGTTCATCATCACCTTCTTCAGATTCTTCATCCTCATCATCATCTTTGTCGTCTTATTCATCCTCATCAACTATAGTAACCGACTTTTTGATGTGGTTGCTTGTGGTTGAGAGCGTTCCATGACTTGTTCCTCACAAGACTTAATATTTAGATCTCGTAAGATCTACTCAAAATCCTCATTGGTGAGCTCTTCCAGGTGTACTCCTCTAAGGAATTCAAGGTTTGTGGGGATTGGAGGAAATATCAAGCTTGGGTGCTCATAGCTACATCTTGGGAGGTGTAGTATGAATGGGCGTACACATCGAGGTGGAGGAGTGACATCTGGGGTTAAAGTGGCTCCTTGTGGTTGAGCACATGGTACTCCTCCCCGCATCCTCTTTGATGGGGGTCCTGTGGATGTTCGGCCTTTGAACTGTTGTACCCTATTCCATATTAGAGCCCTCTGAATTGGAACGTCATAAGCCAAACATCAATAAATAATCCTGGCCAGGGCACAACATCCATACAATACCGACTTGTGTGGCCATCATTTGTGTGCCAAGTGGATTTGATCAATAATCTAGTGAGGTAGGTTAATCGTTAAGTTTTGAGTTTCTACAAGGTATAAAATGAACCATACCTTCTTATGTGGCATGGTGAACATGTCTTGTTCTAGAAAGGAAAAATGTTGCATGCACATTCTAAGGTGAACCACAATGTTAGGCATCATGGCCACCATATCTTTGAGTTTTGTGAGATTTTTGTTCTTCATGCTCTGGCACTATGTGCATCCCTATCATATCTAGAGCATCACATACTAGGTTATTGGTTAACTTAAATTTCTTCAATTTTTTTCCTCTGGTTATCGATGGGAGCACAAACATGCTTGATGCTTTGGGATTCTTACTAGGAGTCAAGGTGGTTGATAAGATAATAGCATTGCATGAAGTCAGTTCTAGGAAGCTTAGCACCAAAGTACGCATCTAATCCTGCTTTCTACCATATTGGGCATAGCTCTTATGCATTTTGTAACTTCTCAAACTCCCGTGTGAAGAAATGGTACTTTTCCCACTTGCCATTGAACTCTAGCTCTACCTCCCAAAGGTATGAGCCCTCTCCCAATGGTCCTACTACTTCACTAAACCAATGGGAGGTTTTGCCTACAAGCATGGTATGGCCACTTGGGGGATCTTGTATGGGTATTATCTGTATGTCCAACAAGTCCTAAGGTCATTCATTCATCTCAAGAATCATGATGTGTAAGCTCTCCATGTCGACCACTTGCTGACTCGTGCCTGCCTGAGAGCTAGTTCCTACTACTTTTGCCATGAGATTGTTGGTAGTGTTTGATGATTGCCTATCTGCTGGAAGAACAAAGTCGTATTAGCATTTCATAGGACACATGATAATACCGTGTTCCATTTACAATACCAATGTGATACCAAAGTGGTTAGGGAGTTAGTGAGTGAGATGTTCCTTGCAATTGTGAGTGTTGGCTACTAAGTTAGTGGTCTGTTCCTAGATGCATACTCTGGATGTGCATTGTACTCGAAATGCATCTATTCTTGTGCACAATAGTTTACATGGTTGGGTCGGGGGGTTTATTGCGGGGTTTAACTCTCCAAATTTTCTTTGT
>CM035438.1:73892011-73897011 GCA_020310875.1 Ceratopteris richardii | reverse complement strand
AGTAAGCGATGGCTTACGTTACACCTTACACATGTCGTCTATTCTTTCTCTATCTTTGTCTCATCATTTGTATGATTAAGTTGTGGTATGTTCATGTTTTGTCAATATGGAAGATTGCTAGATTCTGTGTTGTATATGCTGGACCTATGGAACCACGGACATGTGACATGAGCCAAGAGCCAAGGGCCTATCTCATTTCCAACATTTGGTATCAGAGCACTAAGGTTTTGGTTTCAGAACTTTAGATCTTTGGCATCAATGCATTAAGGCTCATTCAGAATCCCAGGTTCCCAGACTTCCAGGTTAACAACATATGATTTAAGGGCATCTTCTAACATTTGACATATACACTTAATCTAGATGAGTAGCGATTTGAGAATTAGACAATTCAGTTACATGTGTATTCATCAGTATGGAGTATGAAGTTGATGATCTGTTAGCAGCCAAATAGTTTTGGAAGATATGCAAATACTTTACAAAAGTATTGTTTGAAGAACCAGACTTGATGAAGAGAAGGCTACTTCAAATTCAAGGAAGAACAATGGTTTAGAGAAGATGAAGGAATCAGATCAACATCAAATCACAGGTATCAGTTTCTACTATCAGATTATCATTTGCTGGTCATATCTTAGAAGAGCAATTATGAAGAGATTTGAAGAAATTCAAGGAGTGCTTTTATACACTTTCATCATTTGAAAGTTAAAGGCTACATCAAAACAGGTATCTAGAGGTTTTTTTCTAGAGAGTTTTGAGAGATCTCTTTCATGGCAAGAAAGTTCATCTAAGAAGACAAATGTAAAGATGGGATGAGTTTTATGTTTTCAGCCAATTTTATGTTGTAAGTTGGTTGGATATCAAGGTACAAATGTGATCTAAAGTGGTAACTCTAGAAGGGTAATTCATCATTCAGACAAAAGATTGGTGAATTTAGTCGTTTCAGACATTTGAATCGGAATTTTGATTCAGAGATATGAGGAGATGATAAAACATGTTTCTATATTCGCTTCCATTTGGATACCATGTTTGTTTTATCTCTTACTCTTAGTACTAGAGAAAGAGAAAAGTTCATTTGAAGAGGTCAAGAGTGTTTGCTACTTCAAGATGAAGAGAACAAACGGTATGGAAGAGAAGTGTGAAGATGTTAACATCATCATCAGGTGGAAGAAAGATGCAGAAGAAGAAAGTCCATCATTTCCAAAAGAAAAGTAAGGCTTCCTTTTCTCATATTTTCCATATACTTTTCCTATTTTATCCTCTACATCCAAAGACAAGTCTACGAAAATATCTTGTGTGAAGAAGAAACAGTTTCTTGTTTTGCATTACACTTGGTCATGATTTAGTAGATTTGACAAAGAATTGCATTGAGAGAAAGAAAAGAAGCAGATTTTAAAGACAACTTGTATGTTTTGACTCATATGTATGAGTTATATATAAGTTGAAGTTTTTAAGCAGGCAACTTATATGTTCCCTCAAAGAATTCTTGGAGTGTCAATACAGAGCTACTTGGTATATGACAATTTGCAGAGAAGTATATTTCTTCTTTATCTAACTCTTGAGGTAAAAGAGTTTTTGTAGCAGATGTTGAAGACTTGGGTTGAGGTTTTTTGTTTGGAAAAGGTTACCTCATATTCAGTATATTCAATATTTTCATAAACTTCAGAAAATTTAGTTTGTTGTTGTACAAGTCAATGGAGAATCTACTTTCTATGATTGTCTAGACTTTTGGATACATGTTAGTATTCAAAATGGTGTTCCATCAGATCCTATCACTTGATTGAGAAGTGGAGTTAGCCAAAACAAAATCAAGCAGATACTATCACATTTCACCCAGGTAGAATATGAAAAGATGAAGTATCAACTTGCAGCTTTTGGAGTTCTCAAGGTGAGAAGTTTGTCCACTTAAATTTCAAGTAGGAATTTCAAATTCTTGGAAGGATTTGTGACATGACCCAAGAGCCAAGGGCCTATCTCATTTCCAACATATAAGCCGAGGAAAAAAACCTCCTAAAGAGGGAAAAAAGTGTCCCAGTGGTCCTAGTGTGTTCACACACATCACTACCAAAATATATCAACAAATCCCCCCTGGGAGTGATGCGATGAACAAGAAGTTGGCACTCATGTATAGACAAGTGCCAAGCTATATGGGATCAATCTAGAAAAGTAAGTAAGCCCAAAGCTTTAGGAAAAGCTTCAAACTTCTCCCTAGGCAAAGCCTTTGTGAAAAGGTCTACAATGTTCTCCTTGTGGGAACATATGCCAAATTGATCTCTCTAGCAGAGAACCTCTCCCTGACATAATGATAGTGTGCCTCAATGTGCTTTGTGCAAGCATGGAGCACACGGTTGCTCGAAACTGCGAATGCGCTCTGACTATTAGTGAAGATGATGGTGGTAGAAGATTGACCAACACCCAAATCAGCCATAAGGCATCTGAGTCACACACACTCAACATTCACTGTGAAAGCTACCCTATACTCAGCCTCACAACTCGAAGTGGCCATTGTAGGTTGTTTCTTGCTCAATGAAGATATACATGAGCTACCAAGCATGAAGCAAAAGCCACTAATGGACACATGACTGTCATACAACTAGCCCAGTCAAAGTAAAAAAAAACATGTAAATCTAGCAGTAGTGATTCCCCCTTGGGATAAAACAATCCAAGTAGCTGGGTACCACTCAAGTAGCGAAAGATGTCCTTAACCACTTGCCAATGCTTGCCACCTGGGCAATGCATAAACCTTCTCATCTGTGAGATAGCAAACTGAATATCTGGCCGAGGAATGGATAAGTAAATCAAGCATCCAACAACCTGTTGATAGAGAAAAACATCAAATGCATCTCTAGCATCATGAAGACTCAACTGTAAACCTCTTTCCATAAGAGTGGCAATAGTTTTGCAGTTTTCAAGGCCAAAATGCTACAACAATGTGTCAATATATATTTTTTTTAACAAAGCTATTCTGCCATCAACTTGCATAAACTAAATGTCCAAATAATGATGCAAATGCCCCAAATCTGACATCTCAAATGAGGCATGCAAATCGGCCTTAAAATCGGCAATATGCTTCTCAATAGGACCACTAAGCAGCATGTCATCAACATAGAGAACAATGATCAGAAGTGCATCATATGCACACTTAATGTATAAGGTGCTCTTAATTGGATTGGTCTCAAAACCATGTGCAATCAAGTAGGCATGTATTTTTTCATACCAGGCATGTGGTGCTTGCTTCAAACCATATAATGCCTTTTTCAACCTGCACACTTGGTTTTCATGCCCTTTTTGCACAAAGCCACGGGGCTGAAAAACATAAACTTCTTCATGCAAGTCACCATTCAAAAATATAATTTTAATGTCCAATTGATGTACATTCTAACCATGATGAGCTGCAAGTGCACAGATGCTATGAGTAGTAGTCATTTGGCATGTAGGAGAAAAGCTCTCATCAAAATCAATGCCCCTTTCCTGAGCATAAACCTTTGCAACAACCCTAGCCTTATACACGTCAATTGTTCCATCAGGCTTGCACTTCAACTTGTATTCCCACTAATTTCAATTGGCCTTCTTGCCAGGAGACCAGGTACCATTTTTCACAATAGCATCATATTCCAATTGCATAGTAGCCATCCAATTTTCTGAATTTTGTGTTTCATCAAACAAAACAGACACATTCTCATCACAGAGACTAGAGGTAGCCATAGCATAGCAATCTGATGCAAAAAAGGCACTATGAGAGCCTGAACGAGTACTACCCTCAAGCCAGAAATTATGTGGTAAAGTCAGACTCTTGACCATACACCTCGCCATCTCTATGAGTGACATGTTCTTCCTTTAAGCACCTCCATTTTGTTGAGGTGTATATGGCATTGTACACTGATGTTTTATCCCATGTTTAGCCAGAAATGCATTAAAATCATAAGACACATACCCCCTCCCCCCCCCACGATCAGAATGGAGGGTGCCCATTTTACATGCTAATAGATCTTCAACCAAAACCAAAAAATTTTTGAAGCACATAAACACTTTGGACTTTTCTTTCAATGGATATACCCATGCATGCCTGGAAAAATCATCGATTAAAGTCACGAAGTAAAGATAGTTCCCAAAAGAAGGTGTCTGCATATGAACAAGCTTCAATTTCTGAGTACCTTGAACTAAACCATCTTTTGAGAAGGAGGAACGTTGCGTTTTGTCCAAAATATAGCCTTCACATACATTTTTACCAGGTGCCTCAAGTTTGGGCAAAGAGGACACCATTTCATATTTATGCAAGTGTAGCAAAATAGCAAAATTCATAAGAGTTTTGGACAAAATAGCAAAATAGTAAAATAGCCAGTTTTGGACAACTCTTTATGAGATGATCATTTCCTTTAGAGTATTTGCAAAACAATTTTTGCTTTTCTATTTTCTTCTCGTTTCTGTCATCTTTTTTTTATTGTGCAGAATTGATAGATTTCTGCTTACTAATAGATGAGCTCCATTTACCTTTGTCCTTCTCACTAGCTAGGAAAGCTTGGTCTGGAACACGCATAATGGACCTGTTTTGCCTAGACTGGTCTTCCTGCAATAGAACAGAGACTAACTCCTCAAATGTTAATGCATTTGGATTGCCTTTCATCATCAAACAAAGAGTCGAAGCAAAACTCTGATTCTGGAAGACCATTCAGAAGAGTCTACACAAATAAACTATCAAGCAAGATTGCATCAGCAGAAATCAATTGTTCCTTCAAATCTTTGATCTTTGTCAGAAAACTATCCATGGAATCTCATTCATTCATGTGCTCACTCTCCAACTATTTTCTAAGGTAAGCAACACGAGCCTCATTCCTTGTCTCGTATAAAGTGGTAAGTGTATCCCAAGCATCCTTTGTTGTTCTGCAAGAGTGAATGAGAGGAATAATGGCATGTTGGATAGACAAGGCTATCAATGCATGTGTCTGAGCATCTCTACCATCCCAACGAATTTTCTTTGTAGTAGGTGCAACAAGAATTGCAACACG
>CM035438.1:73792011-73887011 GCA_020310875.1 Ceratopteris richardii | reverse complement strand
TGGAATTTTGAAGATAAAAGGAAATTATGCCATCTTCTACTTGCCTATGATGAACTGATCAAAGGGCACATCATAGCATGTGAAACATCCAAACAAGCATGGGACACCTTAGCATCCTTATACAAAGATAAAATACCCTTGAGGATCTATGCTTTACAAGCAGAATTCCATAATCAAACTATTCGGCTGCAAGATACAATCACGAATGTCATAGCTCAGTTTGAAGACTATCAGCACAAGTTACCACTTTGTGGTCGATAGATTTCCAATGAAGATATGGCCATCAGGCTACTTAATAAACTATCTAGGTCATATGAAACCTTTGTAATGACCTTGTACAATCGAAGGCAAGTTCTAACTTGGGAAGAAGTCGTCGTCTTCTGCTCCTCCATGACTTGCGAGCTAAGTCGACCTCCTCCCAAGAGACTGCAATGAAGGCCAAAGATCCTTTTAACAAAGAAAAAAATACAAGTTATCATACGAGCAATGGACCCAAGCCAGGATTGACTACTTCCTCCAAGAAGTATAGTTGTAACTTTTGTGGAAAATCGGATCATTTAGAGAAATTCTGCTATAAGAAAAAATGAACCTTGAAGGCTTCTGGTTCTAGGCACTCATCCAAAACTTTGCAACACAGGTTACATTACTCTAGCGAAGAACTCTTTATCTCTATCGAGGTAAATGCCCTAGTTACATCTAGCTCCTCTCACGAATGGATCTTTGACAATAGAGCGACCTCGCATAAGTGTAAAGATAAAGATTCTTTTCAAGAACTTGAAGAGCACACAAGTGAAGTGTACCGTGGAAATAACAAAAGTCTACCTATTGAAGGGAAAGCCAAAGTATAGATCACTAACACTCAAGGGGAATGCAAATCACTATCAAATGTGTTATTTGTTCTCAATTTATGCATGAACTTGCTGTTAGTAAAAGCAATTACCGATCATAATAAATAGGTGTTGTTTGATAACATCTATGTCAAAGTCATTGATCCTCATATGAAAGAAATAATCACCCAAGGCATTGAAGAGAAGGGCTTATATAAATTATCTTATTTTCTATCCAAGGAATCACTATCTAGTTTGTGGCATCAACGATATGGCCACACCTCCTATTTACCAACAATTTCTTCATCACAAATAGTGAAAGGATTGCTCAAGCTTGGGCAACTCAATGATATTTGCTAGGCTTGCACTGAAGGAAATCAACATAGGGCTCCCATTCTAAAAGAAGCATCGACAAGATCTAGGAACCCTGTAGTCCTTATCCACATGGACCTTTGTGGATCCATGAAGACCGCGTCTCTTAGTGGATCACTCTACTTCTTTCTTTTCGTAGATGATCACTCTTGATACATTTTGGTATATTTCTTGAAATCAAAGGCAGAAACTTTTACTAAGTTTTGTGAATGGATCATCCAAGTGGAGAATGAAGCTTTCAAGTCCATTAAGACCATCCGATTAGATGGAGGTGGTAAATTTATTAATCATGACTTTGATAACTTCTTAAAACAAAAGGGGATAAAACAAAAAGTTACTCAATCACACACTCCATCCTAGAATGGAGTAGCTGAGTGAAAGATCCGAAGTGTGATGGAAATGGCAAGAACCATGCTTTATAACAAAGACTTACTCTACAAGTTTTGGGTAGAAGTAGTGCATACTATTGGTCACATACTTAATCGAAGCTTCACCACTGCATTGCACAACAAGATACCATTTGAAGCATACTATGGAAGAACGCCTAATGTGCATTGCTTTCAAGTATTTGGCAGTGAAGTATTTATCCACATGCCAAAAGAAGATCGCAACAAGTTGCAATCCAAGTCTAAGAAGCACATTTTCATAGGATATAGTGAACAATCAAAAGCATGTCGCTTATATGATCTTGAAAACCACTCCATCACAATATCTAAGGATATAATATTCAATGAAGCTTCCAAATACTCCAGCAAGAATCCAACAACAAGTCTTAGTCCACCCATCCACACTACAAAGGGGGACTTAGTCTTTTCCAAACCCAACTCAGAAGCCAATACTTCAAGTCAATCGAGAAGATCTCAAAGACTTATTAACAAGAGATAGCAAGAAGAAAGTCATTATGTCAATTATGCCTTGATGCATTAGATTCAACAAATCCCAGAACCTTCTAACTACAAAGAAGCTCAAGGACAACCAGAGTGGGAAGAAGCTATGCAAGTGGAAATGGATGCAATAGAGAAGAACAAGACTTGGACTCTTGTTCCTAAACCCATAAATCATCAAGTTATAGGATTCAAGTGGCTCTACAAGGTCAAATACAAATCAGATAGAACATTAGATAAGTAAAAAACATGGTTGGTAGTTAAGGGATACAAGCAACAACATGGCATTGACTATGAAGAAACCTTTACTCCTACTACAAGATTCACAACCATAAGAATCATCTTAGCAGTAAGTGCTCAATTTAAGTGGCCCATTTACTAGCTGGACATGAAAAGTGCATTCCTCAATGGAGATCTTCAAGAAGAAGTATACCTTGAACAACCTAAAGGATTCAAGATCAAAGGAAAGGAAGACCATGTATACAAACTTCACAAAGCATTTTATGGACTCAAGCAAGCTCCCAGGGTCTATTATGAAAAGATTCACAAGTTCTTTAAAGCTAAAGGATTTCACAGAAGCAATGATGATGCTAATCTCTATATCTATCAAAAGGAGTCCTTCCTTTCCATCATCATGCCTCTATGTAGATGACTTGATATTGATAGGTTCAGATGATGAACACATCCAATTCATCATCACACAGCTTGACCTTGAATACTCGATGACAGATCTTGGACTACTTCACTACTTCTTGGGTATGGAAGTTTGGCAAAAAAAAGAAGGTATATTCCTATCACAAAAGAAGTAATACTCTGTTCTTCTTTCTAGATATAACATGGACCAATCTCGCTGAGTATCTACACCACTTGATCCAAACATCAAGCTCACACAGGAGGATTCATCATCACTTGTCGATGTGCATACTTATCGACAGCTTGTTGGCTCATTGCTCTACCTTGCCAACACTAGGCCAGATATTGCCTATGCAGTTGGTATACTCAGTCATTTTGTGCATCGGCCTTGACAGACACATTGGGATGCTACTCAGAGACTACTTTGCTACCTTACGCTCACCCAACATCATGGTCTTTGGTATAGAGGGGGCATCAAACTCCCTGGATATTCACATTCAGATTGGGCTGGTGATCTTGATTCTCGACGGTCCACTTCCGGGTACATATTTTTGTTTGGCTCAGGACCTATCTCTTGGGCAAGTAAGAAGTAGCCTATAGTTGCTTTGTCATTCATGAAGTCCAAGTACCGTGCATTCACCTTCGCCGCATGTGAGGCCATCTGACTTCGATGTTTATTATCTGACATTCGTGTTTTGCAGGATATTCTGACATGCATTTGCGTGAGCAGTTCGTCAACCTTGACCGTTGCCAAGAATCTAGTGTTCCATGCTCGAACAAGGCACATCGAGATCCAGTACCACTTCATTCGTAAGAAGTTAGTCTCTCAAGAGATTACTCTGGAGCAATGTACCTCTCAAGAGAACCTGGCGGAAATGTTCACGAATGCTCTACCTCCAGTTCCGCTCCAGCGCTTGGTGGACCTCTGCAGCATTCAGCTTCTCCAAAATGGAGTTTTAGAGGGGGTGTTGATGACATGATTGCTCCTACATCATCTACATTTGTATCTGTATGAGTGCATCTCCATTTTGTATCTAGGAGGCACTCCATTTCTAGTTTATTTCCATTTTATATTGTATTTCTTTTGTATTAGGGTATCTTGCCATTTGCTTCTACCAGTTGTATTCATTCTCCTTTCAGGGGAATTATCCCACATGAGATGTACTTTTGAGAGCTCTTCCCAAATCTATATAATGAGGGCCTCTCCCCTCATTTGTACTTGGTTAGAATCTTGAGGAGCCTACTCCATGCTCTTGGCAAGCTCATTTCTAATCCACATGAGTTTACTCATTTCATGGTCTACTCATTTTGAGTCTCACACACTCTTTCTTTTGTGAGTACACTCTTCTTTTCATTTTGCTTCTGCATGTGTACTCTCTACATGTATGTATGTATGTATGTATGTATGTATGTATGTATGTATGTATGTATGTATGTATGTATGTATGTATGTATGTATGTATGTATGTATGTATGTATGTATGGATATATGTATGTGTTGCAAAGCTAAGAAGAGCACAAGACAGAGAAAAAGAAGGGCCCCAAAATTTTTTCGATTTGGACACTATTTTTTTGTATCATAACCATCTTGTAATATATTTTTCCGATGTAAATGCACTAGAGGAGTCCTTTAGATGCATACCCACAGAGATTTGTAGCCTAACCTTGTAAAATATTAAGAAATTAGCCTCTTAGTGAATAAAGTGCCGGTCTCTTGTGTGAAAGGACCATTTTTAGGGCACATGTATATAAGTCAATTTATGACTCTTTGCAGGGACTTTTTTGCCATTATGAGAATCAAAAGCATAGAATTTCAAATTTGTGTCTTTTCCTCTCTGTATCATCTTCTTTGTGAGCTTGTATGCATGTGTATTGCTTGAAAAGAGTATTAGGAAGTGTTGCCTATCCATGAAAGTGTTTATTTATTGTTATTAAGGTGTGTGTGAAGTGTAGGAAGGTCATTCCTGCGACTCAGTATTTTGCTCATAACTTGAAGCAGAAGTGTGAGAATTGAGTGAAAATACCACCCTTGGATGCGTTTTCACGAGAGCTTCAAAATGCATATGCCATTTGCTATATTCGGAGTTCGGAGCTGAGAGAAAAGCTCAATTTACTGTTGGTTGTTGCTCCAAGCATCGTGACACCATGACTGACAGTTGAAGCTTGTTTGGAATAGTTTTAGCCCTGTTTGCACTCTTTGGGAAGTTCATTTGCATTGATCGTCATTTGAATGCATGTCTTCATACACTTGGCTAGGTTTTGATACTCCTTGGACTTGAGGGGGATCGAGGTATGGTCTCTTTCTCCACAAGTCCCTAGGTTGGATCTTAGGTACACACGTTTTTTGGCACCATTTTCGGAGAAAGTTGAATCAAACCGAGGCATTGGTGTGATAGTAAGTAGCTCATAGCATTGAAGCGAGTAGAAGAGTTGTGAATTTCTCTTTTTTGGTAAGTCACACTCATCCGCACTTACTACTTCTCTCTTGGAGTGTGTGTAGTGAGTTGATAGTCTAGGGAAGTGAGTGGAGAGAGTAGAGTAGGAGGAAGTAGGCAAGTAGGTTAGGAAGTGAGAGTAGTATCCAACCTTTGTGCCAATTAGTCTTTTTAGTTAGGAAGAACTTTCAAGAGTATAAAAGCCAAAAAATTATCTTGTTCAAGTCACTTGTTTTCAAAGCAAGTATCGTGAGAGCTAGAGAGCAAATATCGCGATCGAGAGCAGGGTTGTGAAGTTACTCAGAGCTATAAAGGGTTGTAGAGGAGTGAAGAGTAGTTTCCAAGGTAATCAGACTCACCTCTTACTCATGAGTTCAAGTGAAATCAAGTATTCCAGTCAAACGATCTGCGGTAAGTATCGTGAAGGTCATCCTGGGGTGAAGAATGTACATTTTTTAGGTTCAGCCTGAGGGGAAAGGGTAGATAAGCTCTAGAAACATTTGTATGCATTTACAATCCACAAACATTTGCTAAAAAGTGAAAAAATGCTAAGTATCGTGTCCTCCCGCGGTTGAGTATCGTGATCTTCTGTGGTCAAGTATCGCGATACGCGGTATTGTGGAATATCGTGTATTATTGAACCTTTTTCACGATACCTGGCAAGTATCGGGTATCGTTGAATTGGGTCTAGCGATATTTGTCACCTATCATGTATCGTTGAGAAATCCTTACGATACTAGTCAGATATCGTGTATCGTGAAATTTGTGATCGCGATACCTGTCGAGTATCGTGTATCGTGAAATTCCCATCGCGATACCTGCGCCATATCGTGTATCGTGAAGGCAGCTTTCCACGATACTTGGTGGATATCGAGTATCGTTGGAAATTTCTCACAATACTTGTGAAATATCGAGTATCGTGTATCGTATTTTCTCGGAATATCATGTATCGTGGTCTGTCTAGTGGTTGAATATTGTGTATCGTGTTTCCTCAAGTATCGTGTATCGTGACCTTCCAAGGCGCCTAGTATCGTGTATCGTCATGCTCAAATATCGAGTATCGTGGTTTTTGTTGGGTTCAAGTATCGTGTATGGTGACTTCTTGGTCAGTCTTATTTCAACCAAATATCCCTTAGAATTTAGACCCTCAGAAAAGAACTCTAGGATTTGGAGGTTAACCAAGTGAGACTAGAAGTTGTCAGTTGAATGAACCTAAGGTCTGGGAGAACCCTAGGAAGCCGAAGAAGTGTGATTTATTCTAGGAAGTGTAGCCGAACCAAGTAGTCGTTCACATTACTTTGAAACCTCGAGTGAGTCTGAAGAAGAAATTCCCATGGCTTCAGAGGATATGCAGAGTTCTGTACCAATGATTGGCATGATGTCAATTATTGAGGGTGAATATCAGACATCTTTGGAATATGTGAACACTAACCAACATGGGATACCTATCTACCTAGATGGTCTAAATCGATCAGTGGTCAGATTAAAGAAAGCTACAGATGCTTACATAGTACCAAAGCAAGCAGTTAAGTATGCAGGAGGGTTTTATATGGACAAAAGAGATATTCAGTATGTTGTTACGGAACACCATGAAAACATCAATGAACATGGGGAAGAAGACAACGCTCATAACCTTAATGAAGAGGCACATGAAGAGCAAGTGACCACCCCTAGAGGGAGATCCACTGTTGTTAGGATTTGGAGAGGAGACCTAGTTCCCCAAGATGATTCCCTAATGGATGTGTATTTGATCAATGGAATGGAGCATCTCCTCAGAGCCCACTCTTCATTATGGGAAGTAGCCACTAACCCAGTTACTATCTATGAGTTATAAGATCCTGAACTCCCCACCATTATCACATATTTGGACAAAAACCAAAGGAGGTACCGGCCTCTAACGGAGTTAGAAAGAGCAGGGTTGAAATATCAGAACATTCCAGTGTTCCCTCCTGGCGATCAAGCTACTACTTCTCAGAACCCTCAAGGAACAAGTAGCCACTAACCCAGTTACTATCTATGAGTTACAAGATCCTAAACTCCCCACCATTATCACATATTTGGACAAAAACCAAAGGAGGTACTAGCCTCTAACGAAGTTAGAAAGAGCAGGGTTGAAATATCACAACATTCCTGTGTTCCCTCCTAGGGATCAAGCTACTACTTCTCAGAACCCTCAAGGAACTTTTCAAGATAATTCATATCCACAGTCCGTACAAACACAACGAACACATATACCTGTCCGACCACAGGTGCAGTTTGCTATGCCGGCCAATAATCCTAACTATCGGCCTCAACCACCTGTTGGGCCAAGGAATAGAATCCCTATCCCAGATAGACCACCTGTAGTAAGAGGACCTGGTATACCCATAGGGAGACCAGTTTTCCCTGTGATGCCTAGACCACCTGAAGCAGGAAGAAGATTAAGACCAATTCAAGTTGCTAAATGCATAAGGAACCACTATGATGGCTCTAGCGAACCGTACAATCATATAGCTGAATTCAAGCAAGTAATCAGAGCTTAACAAGTGGAAGATTTCTTGACCCAATATGAATCCTTTGGTTTAACTTTGACAGACACAGCTTTAGCTTGGTTCCAGCCATTATACCCTAATAATTTTCAAAACATGGAACAAGTCTATCAAGAATTAATTGAAGAATTCACCAAATCTGGGATTAAAAACAACTCTTCCTCATTGATCCATAGTTTTAAACAAGCTCCTACGGAATCAGTGAGATTGGCAGCAAGAAGATTTAAGCAGTATGTGGATAGATGCCCAGTGGAAGAGAGACCCACCCAAAACAAAATGGTGTCATTGTTTCTGGAAGGATTAGTGAATGGATCATTAAGATCTCTGGTATATGTGAAAAGATTGCAAACTTTGCAAGAATGTATGAAAGAATGTATTGATCTAGAGGACAATCTAGCAGAAGACCTGAAAATACTCCAGGGTAGCGTGAAAAGTGAAGATTCTGCCAGCAGCACATCAAACTCAAAGAACAATGTAGAAGAAATAGCCGACTTAGTAGCAAAGAAATTGAACGTTCAAGGATAGAGGAATTACCCCAACAACCCAATGAGAGTACCCATGCTTAGAAGATGTATGCATTGTGGAGGTGATCATCCTTCTCATTTGTGCACTAGGGGAGTAGTCTCGCCACCTGCGTATGCTTACACTAGACCTCTTGTCCCAGGCCCTCTACAATATTGCAACATAGAACAAAAATACACCAATCACAACACACAAAATTGTCCTTACAATAGACAATCAAGACCAGTACAACCTCTCATGAGACCTTATGGATACCCTCAGAGAGATCAAGGAGGAGAAGCCTTTAGATATCCCACATACCAACAGCAGGGACCAGTGCCACGACTTTATGCTTACCAAGGGTACATTCAACCACAACCGGTGTTAGGTCAACAACCGCCCCATCCTCAGAATGTTGTCCCAGTGAAAATGGCTCAACCAAAAGAAAACTTAGAGAGAGCAATAGTTCTAGCCATGCCCTTGGCTAGTAACGAATCATATGACACATCCTATGACCATAGTCAAGGAAATTATTCCGCTTATGAGAGCTCTATGATGGAATATGGACAAATGTACGAACCACATGCATATGGCATGGAAGTACCAGATAGTTCTTATAGATATGAGCAGGATTATGTGTCATTGATGTACACAGCTCCCAGAGCACCCATACCCTCCCGACCTATGAATAGACCGCCTGTACCTAGAGGACCATGTTATAGATGCGGAGGTGATCATTATATCAGAGAATGTACATTACCAAATCCACTACCACCACAGCGAGTTTGGGAAGGATACTGTAGTGATTGTGGTAAAGAATACATTTTTAGAGATTGCCCCAAAAACCCCAACAAAGTTAACTCTAACGTGCAAATCAATGTGATAGAAGTGATAGAGTCGTCAGGGAGTGATACGGAGTACATCGTGCCATTGAAAGCAATCACAAGAGCAAAAGCTAGAGAGACCTCAGAAAAAACTGAAGTGAAGGATCGAGTTGACAGAGAAGTGAATATACCTACACCTCAAATAGTTGAAGACTCGAAAGAGCCTGGGAAAAGTATCACGAGTAGACGAACACAAAGATGGAAGAATCGTACAAACAGGATGAAGGAAAAGAAACTACAACAAAAGAAGGAGAGTGAAAAGAAGGAACAAGTTCAAGGAGAAGAACAGAAGCCTAAAGGAGAAAATCAAAAGGGAAAGTATAAGAAAGAAGAGGTAGGATCAATTTTAGCAGATCCCATGCCAGAAGAGTTAGCTATGTGGATTCAGGCGTACAAGGCACGAATAAGAGCAGGACCGACCATTGAACAACATGAAAAAGAATATCCTAGAGGTGACTTAGAGAAAGAAAGGTTGGAGATATGCAAAAAATTAATCGAAGTAGCTCAACAAACCCTAGAAAAACATGTCTTTCGACTACACAATTCACGAATTCCCGAAAAAGAATTCCAAGAGTGTGTCATCCCTAATGATCCCGAGAAAGGAAAAGAAGGTGAGACACATAATGGAAATTACTACGTGAATAAAAGAGAAGGATCCATTGTCCCCAAAGTAGATGGGGAATTGCCTAAAGACTTGTGGGCAAGAGTCCAAGAAGACAGATGGAAGAAAGTGGAAGGAATTGAACCACCCTTTGAGGAACTAGAAGCAGAAGGTGAAATAGAAGATTCAATACCTGAGCTGAATTCAGAAGGATTATTACAAATTGATCAAAGGGACAAAGAAAATGACAGTGTAAAGGCTTTGCCAAATTACACAGGGGAATACGAACATAATTCGGAATTATACTGCATTCCCTCAATAAGAAAAAAAGAGCAGAACCCCTCAATCCAAACATCGGACATCATACAACACCTTAGAAAGATAAAAATCCCTTGTACTCTGACATTGGAAGAACTTTTGAAGGTCAAACCACATTTGAAAGAGAAACTAACTAGCCAATTGGGGACCAAGTCAGAAGAGAAGGAGATGCCTGATGAAGTAACCACAGTAAAAATCCCAGTAGATAAGGTTGGAGATTTCAGCAAGGGAGATGAAGGAAACACATGCCTTCCAATTACTTATAGGGGTTACACCACTAAAGCCATCTTAGATTCTGGAGCTGGAGTAGGAATTGCTACTAAAGAAATCTGGGAGAAATGGGGAAAACCAGCTTTAAGACCAACACGCATGAAGATACAAATGGCAGATGGACACACCGAACGACCCTTGGGATTATTGGAAAGAGTAACTTTCACCACTTGCAGAGTTGAATTCGAGCACACCTTAGCGATCTGTCAATTTGAGAGGGCTAACAATTATGAAATGATACTTGGAAGACCCTTCATGAGACAGTTAAAGGTAGTGCAAGATTGGGGAAAAGACGCGGTATACGTACAGCATGAAGGAACTACAACCAGAATAAATCTTCACACTTATATGTATCAAGATGTTCCCCCCTTGCAATGGAATTAGATTCATAAGGAGGAAGACGATCAGTCTATTCACAGTATAGGTTCAAACGGCCAATCGTGGATGAACGAAGACACTCATCTATGGATATGCCAAACTGTGAAAAAGGAAGAGAATAGACAGAAAGGATGGCAGCAAAGGCAAGGAGTTGCTAGGTCTGTATAGGATCCAGCTTACATGCCCCAAATATTCCTAGATGAAGAATTCGAACCTCATGGTTGGATGGAGATTTTAGCTACTCTAGATTTGTGTGTAAACGAGGAAGTGATAACCATGAATGAATGCATTGACGAGGAAGGATATGACGTTAGCCTATTCGTGGTAGTTCTTCAAGAGGCTGAAGAAGGAGAAGTAATTGAAAAAGAATGGAAGGAGGATTATGAGAGCATTGAAATGGAGCAGGAACAAAAGGAAATAGAAAGTGGAAATCAAGCAGTAAGTGTCATAATTAATGAATTAGATCAAGAAAGGACACAAGAAGAAGAGCCTGGATTAGATAAAGAACAAGAAGATGGAGAAAATAAACCTCAAGATCAATTTGAAGTGCCTGCCCACTTCAAAAAATATAAAGTAGAAGAGAGGAAAATTGCTATTCAAATGCCAAAATAAGAAGCACAGCCAAGAATAGCATATGACAACAAAGAACAGATCAAGAGAATAGTAGTAACCTTAGAGGAAGGAGAAGAACGATGTACTTTTATAGGTCAAGATGTCTCACTAGAAGAACAGCAAGAGTTGATACGACTCATTCGAGAATACAGGGATGTCTTTGCTTGGACATATAAGGATTTGAAAGGAGTAGATCCTTCTATTTGTGCACATAGAATCCATATGACATCTGAAGCTAAACCTTCAACGATGTTTACTCAGCTAAAATCAAGGAAGAGATAGATAAGTTGCTAGATGCTAGGTTCATTTAGGAGATCGAACACACGAAATGGATGTCACCATTGGTGGTCGTATCGAAAAAGAATGGCAAATTAAGGGTATGCATTAATTTGAAAAAGGTAAACGCTGCCACCATAAGGGATAGTTACCCATTACCCATTACGGATCATCTTGTGGAGAGAGTAGCAGGGAAGGAAGTTTATAGTTCTTTAGACAGCTTTTCAGGGTATAATCAGGTAGCCATTGCTCCTGAGGACCAACATAAAATAGCCTTTGCAACTGAATGGGGAGTATACGCCTTTAGGGTTATGCCTTTTGGTCTAACCAATGCCCCAGCCACGTTCCAAAGATTGATGTGCCATGTATTCAAGGAGTTCTTCAGAAAGAGCATGGAGGTATACGTGGATGATTTATGCACTTATGCAGCTATACGGTCATAACATATCCCTGAACTAGGAAGGATTTTTGCCAAATGTCGGCAATATAGAGTGTGCCTCAATCCACAAAAGTGTGTCTTCATGGTTCGCCAAGGAAAGATATTAGGACATATTGTCTCCAAAAATGGAATTTCAAATGATGAAGACAAAATTAAAGTAATTCTGGATTTGCCAAGACCAAAGACTGCTAAAGAAGTGCAAGCATTTATGGGACATTGTGGATACTACCGAAGATTTATACATATGTATGCCATAATTGCTATACCCCTTTATGCTTTATTGTCTCAGTTTAATTGGACAGAAGAATGTGAAAAGACCTTTAACGAATTAAAGAGTCGATTAAGTTCAGCCCCAATCCTTCGAATACCTAATTGGAACAAACCATTTCACATTCACGTGGATGCTTCCAAGTTTGCCATTGGTTGCATCTTAGCCCAACCTGCGGACACAAGAAAGTTAGACCACCCTATAGCTTATGCCAGTAGACAATTGAATCAAGCGGAGCGCAATTATACCACAACTGAGAGAGAAGGCCTAGGGATGGTGTACGCAGTGAAGAAGTTTCGACACTACTTATTGCCAAATAAATTCAAATTCTTTATCGATCATCAAGCTCTACTGTACTTAGTCAATAAACCTTGTAATACGGGACGACTAGTACGATGGTTTCTATTGTTGATGGAATTTGATTTTGAAGTAGTAGTCAAGAAAGGGAATACACACATCAGAGCAGATCACTTATCGAGAATGACACATGGAGAGCCCCCCACGGGAGTACCTGATGATTTGCCAGACACTTACCTATTTAATCTCAAAGTATGTCCCCAATGGGCAGAAAAGTTGATCCCTATACTCACATATGGACCTAAACATGGAATCACACCAAACCGAAACCAAGATCTATGGAAGACTAAAAACCTCCATATCATTGTTGGAAGTTTATATCATCAAGACTCAAGTGGATTACTCATGAGATGCGTGGAAGAAGAGGAACAGTAAATGTGGCTTCAAAAAGCACATGTAAATCAATGGAAAACTCATTCAAATGCGAGCGGAACATGGCAAACACTGAAGAGATTAGGCATATATTGGCCAACCATGCAGAGGGATGCACATAACTATGTATCAGCCTGCCCAACTTGTCAAGAACGAAATCCAAAAGAGAACTCTATTCTATGCTACTCCACAGTGGCACCAAGATGGAGCATGCCTTTGGTGAAATTCTTGAAGACCCAAGAGTACCCGGAAGGAGTCACTCTAGCAAGGAAACGTGCGTTCACAGAACAAAGCAAGGAATATGCTCTCATAGGGAAACAACTCTTTAAGCGAGGAAGAGACAATCATTTACGAATGTGCATTCATGAAGATGAATATATTGCTGTTTTAGAGACGGCACATACAGGAGCTGCAGGAGGACATTTTTCTGCAGATAAAACTGCAAAAATGATTCTCTTTGCAGGAATGTGGTGGCCAAATCTACATCAAGATGCAGCCACATATGTTCAGCGATGTGATACATGGAAACGAACAAAATATCCTATTAGAAGAGATGAAATGCTACTGAAACCCATGATGAGTGCTAGAGCCTTTACTAAATGGGGAATAGACTTCATAGGACCTATTAGCCCACCAGCTAAAGGATCCCATGCTGAGTACATAATCGTAGCCACAGACTATTTAACCAAGTGGGTTGAAGCCAAAGCAACCAAGAAAAATGATGCAAGGACTACGGCCAAGTTTCTCTTTGAGAATGTGTTTACTATATTTGGACTACCTATAGAAATTGTGAGTGACAAAGGAACCCACTTTGTGAATGAAGTGATAGAAGCCCTACTAAATGAATTCTTAGTAATTCACAAGAAATCAGCCCCATATCACCCACAAGCCAATGGACAGGCCGAAAGTTCAAATAAAATCTTGCGTACAGTTCTCACGAAACTTGTCAACAATGGTAGATCTGATTGGGATAAACAATTACATCATGCTTTATGGGCATTTCGAGTAGCTTACAAGACTGCCATAGGAACTACTCCTTTTAATTTAGTGTACGGATAGAATGCTATTTTGCCAATTGATTTTTTAATACCCACTCTCAGAGTAGCAACAACTTACGAGTGGACTGGACATGAATTGTTAGCACAATTGGATCAAATAGAAAAGTTACACGAAACTAGGTTACAAGCGGTAGTAGGGATTTATGCTGCTAAAAGGGGATAGAAGGCATATTTTGATGCTCATATTAAAGATAAAAACTTGAAGGAAGGAGATTTAGTTTTGGTTTATACTTTGAAACAACACGCGAAGAAACTGCAGAAAAGGGGATATGGCCCATTGATCATTAATCCTATATCTACCAGTGGAGCCATCAGTTTAGCAACCCTAGATGGAGAAGTATTATCAAACTATATCAGTGGATGTCGATTGAAAAAATACTTAGAGCCATTGACAAAAGAGTTACTGTCACGACTAGTAATGGGTAAACAATAGGTGCATAGAGGAAGAAAGAATACGAGAAGAATCCAGACAAGAAGCGCTAGAACGAATCAGGAAACGAAAAGAGTGGATGAGAGAGAGAGATGAGAGATATCGACTAGGAGAGGAACTCATCCCAATGGCTAATTTTAGAGCCACTGAAAACCTAGTTCAGCAAATGACGCAACCTTATTTGAATCTAGGGGCTGGAACAAAAGAGTACCATTTAGTGGATGCACTCATTGACACAGGAGCCGTTATAAGTTGTATCAAATTTTCATTGACCCAGAAACTCAAGGAAGAACTACGGCCCTCTCAGGCACAATTGATTGGAATAGGAGGAAAAAGTACTCAATGTATAGGTGAGATTACCTTACCTCTATATCTCGGAAACAACACAATGGAATAGAAACTCTTAGTATGTCACGATCAAGACTTATTAGAAGAGCTCGTGTTAGGTCAAGACTGGATATACAAATATGAAGTGACTATTCAGTTGGCCCTAGGATACATCTCGGCCAAGATAGGACATCGTGAGGTATTCAGCATGCTAGACGAACGGCCGGTCAAAGCCAAAGGTATAGACCCGAGAGCTCACTCAAATGAACACGATGATGAATGTATGTTCACTCGCACTATGGAATCCCCTTCATCAAGTACTTCATGTGAGGATGCACCGAATCTTGATTGCACACAATCTTCTAATCCAGTAAATCACATAATTAGTGTTTTATCCAATAATAGCCTCGGTGAGGAACTGAGCACAAGAGAGAATAGTCAGCACGACTATTATGAACCTGCACACATTAAAATATACCCCATCCCTTACACTAGACAAGCTTGGATCCGAAAAGATCAAGTGACGGCATATCTTCAACAATAGAGCCACTATCGATATCGGAAACAACAACGGAATAAGAATCCAAGTCATGAGGGACATCCAGTTCCACAAAGAATTGCCAGAGTATGGATTCCGAAGAAAGTGGTAGCTTTCCAGCCGGCCCAAACACAAATATGGATTCCCAAGTCATGTGCCCAAGTGAAAATCATCAAAAAGGACAATCCAAGGCACAAGAAGAATCAGCATGATCTAAAGGTAAAATGACAGGAGATAAACCACTACGAGACAGAGCAGGAAACTCAACATGCAACAAAAATCATTCAAAGATTCGAACAGAAGACGAAGCAAAAGTACTACATGAAAAGTATGACATTCTCCAGGAATGCTAGGGATACAAACTGTCCCAATGGCGTCACGCAGATGTGGATGCCGACAAGCAAGACAATCTGTATGCATCAACCAAGTAATCTGAGTTGCACACATTTGGAGTCACAAGAATCCAAAGTATGCATAATAGGGCCACATTACAAGGGCAGCATTCGGCACATTTTCTTCTACATCAGGATAGTGAAGCACATTTCCCTCTCGGGAATTAGGAGAGCACTTGTACAAATAATCCTAAGGAAAATAACTAATAATTCAATAACCGCTTCGACTATGAACTAACTTTTCTATCTTCTTTCAGGCACAAACAAGAAAATATATAAATAAGTGTGAAAAACTCCACGTATTACCTTTCTCACACCCACAGGGAAGGGATGACACAATACACTTGGAGAGTCGCCAATTCACGAAGGATAGATGAAGGATGATTCTTGATAGAAGCTTGCCACTAATTATTGGTATATATTGAGTGCAGATGGCATCCTCTAATTTTGAGGCTATGCAAGATAGGGATCACTATTTTCCTATCATGTCACAAGATTTTCAGACTATAGTACAAGGATTACCGCACATGACAGATGTCTGGACACGAGCAGGTATTGATGCATTCCTGAGGCTGCCCATATATCTGCCCGATTTTCAGAGATGTACACAAGTGATGAATACACTCCAGTCGGCATCAGATAAGCCCTCAGTCCCAGAAGCAAGAGTGCTGGACAAAGTTGGTACATGGAAAACAATTCAATTCACGCATGAGCTAATCAACAAAGCTTTTGGATGGAGCCAAGATGGTCTCACCAATGTCAAGGACGAATGTCATGATCCCAAAAAGAGAACGTTTTTGGAAATCAACAGAACCGACATTGAAGACTCTGTTCGATTGGTACACCAACATTTTTGTTTCCCTAGTATGCATAGATATACAGCACCCCAGAAAATCGTAGTGCAATTACTTTCACATGCAATGCGACAAGTGGGAAACAAAGTAAATATGACTCCATATGTTCAAGACCGCCTTTTTGAAGCAAAGAAAAAGTGGGGTCAGAAGAATTTCTTGAATGGAATTTTGGCATTGACATTACTCACTTACGAGGCACTTGAAATGAAGAATTGCTTACGTTTGATGCCTACATCAACAGAGATCGGAAAATATGCAAAGTCAGCAACGGTTCCGAAGAAAAAGAAAACAGTCATCTCTATTGAAGAAGTGGGAACCAGTTCAAAGAAACCCATGAGAGGGACTAAACGCTTTAGGGAAGAAGAAGCTCAAGAGACACCACAATCGAAGAGCACACATTGCCAAAAATTCCTTTGACACAGCATCCGATTACAAAAAGGGACCTCTCCGCAGCACTAGAAGAAACGCACATGTATATGCAAGGTCAGGTGAATTTGAATGTTCAAGGTCATCAATACAGACAGGCAAGCAAAGGAAAGAAACAAAAGGATAAAGAACATACCTCAGATCAAACTACCAAATATAAAGAATCGGGCTTGGAAGATTCGAGCTCTAATGAGGAATCTAGCCCTGAAACAGACACTTTGGACACTGACATAAGAATAGAAACACACAATGAGGAATGGACAGAGATCAATCAGGTCGAAGTTACACCGGACAATCAACAGCCACAGGCAAAAAGCATAGTAGCATCCATTGAACCAGTGCACGTTATTCAATTGAATGATACATCCAAGATTAGCATCAAGGAAGCTCCTATAACAACTAAAGATGCAGTGCCACCTGTAAAGGAAGAAGTACAAACATGCATAGATAAAGAAGGAAGTTTCCCTCAAAATAAGGAAAAAATCGTGATCGAAGTACCTGATGATATGCCACAAAGCAAGATTGACCATAGGGAAGCTGAGCCACGAATACAACTCCATATTAGGCAGCCCCATGATACTACATTACATGTTGCACAAGGGAAAGATGTTACAACAGGTGAAGAACCTAGCATCCCTACCACATGGTTAAATGTTGATATCTTTGAAACCTATTGTCAAGCAAATGATACAAACGGCCATGAACACGCAACAACAAATGATGGAAACGGATGCAGATTACGATAAGGCCATGCGGGAAAAGAATCAGCTTCAAGTAATGAGTAAGCAATTGTCCGCACAGCTCATCCAGGCCCAACAAGAGATTTCAGCTAAGGATACGGAGATAACCGTAGTTAAAGAGCAATGTAATACATTGATGAAACAGCATCATCAGCTACAGACACAACTTACAGATTTACAAAGACTACATGAAGCCAACGAAGCCGACAAAGAGAGGATGAAAGCACGAAGTAATCTGCTCGAAACATAGCTCAAAGTATATATGGAAGAAAATGATAACTTATGCAGCAGAAACAAAGAACTGATGAAAGCATTACTGTATGATCAACCTATAGAGAAGCCAGAGACATCAGTCACTGACCAGAAGGAACTGAAAGATCAGATTGAGAAATATGCAGATTTGTTGAAACAAGAGAAAGCCCTAAGAGAAGAATGGGAACATAGGTATGTTAACGAAACCATTGAACTTAAGAAACAGTTGAACACTGCCAACGGAAAACTTGAAGTGAGTTACAATGAAAACATGGACCAGGTCGCTGAAATCGGTAACGAATTACTTGCAGCCAAAGAGGCACTCAGGGCAGCTATGCAAGAAGTTAAAGAGAAGACTGAACGCGTCGCACAATTAGAAACTAAAGTAGAAGCGCAAGTACCAATCGGGACACCAGTAGAGCCAATGCAAGAGAATCCTTCTGACGAGGTAGAGGTAAGTCCTCTATCTCCCCCGATCTATAATTCTCCAATAACAGAGCAGATAGCAGAACCATGTGATGATCATCAAATGCCATATACTACAAAAATAGGTCAGAAGGAGCCGGCACTATTGGTGTCCCGGTTGACAGAGAATTTCGAAAATGAAGTAATCAAAGTAATGAAAGAAGCAAAAATAAAGGGAAAAGACTTGGACACAATAATGAAGCCATTCAACATTCCGTATGGATTATTGAAAGAAAATACAAGGCAATACATAAAGAAGATCACACAGAGAAGTCCAAACGAGCAGCTGCACTTCAAAGATGACACATTCAATTACACTCAAGAGGAATTTGAAGTGGCACAACCTGTATGGAGAAGGAAATTTTTGGAGAAAAATCCTACATTGCGGGTGCACTTGCAAGCAGCACCATATCTATTACAGGTAAACCCTTCATTTTGTCCATCACCCCGTCGTAGAGAAGCAAGAGAATTTTTGGACATGCAGAAGAATGGTGTGATCAATAAATAGTGGCTGAATTATCCGCTACTTCCAATTCCACCTCATAACTATCTACCAACAGAAGATTATATGGTAAAAACCATTGAATTTTGGCTGCATTGTTATGCAACAGTCCCCGATTTAACCATCAAGATGACAAATAAAATCCTAAGCATGATTCTTACAGTTTGGAAGGTGTTCAAGCACGCGGCTTATACATTTTTAAACTTCATTGGTATTAATCAAAGAACAGATATCCTCGTTTTTTATCTGTCTGATATGCCCAGCCGACCCACAATAATGGCATATTATTCTAGGCTTATATTTTTACTGAGTAAATATATGCAAACATTCGAAGAAGCCTTTTTCACAGGGTTTTTGAAATTGATTCAGAAATTTTCTTAAAGATGTCATCCAACTTGGATGCCAAATTAGTGGCATATGAATTAAGCTTCTTTGTTGATCACAGACAGCCACCACACGACGGTGTGAAAGCAGAACAGTGGAAGCAACTTATGATACGTGAAGCTAATCTACTTAATGCGATAGAGCAAAAAGTATACAGAACATACTCCCACCGACTTCCAAAGCCTGTCGGGGACGACAGAGTTCAGGAGGGGGCAGTGTTGAGGAAGAGTCCAACAAAAAGAAGAAAAGAAGAAGACAAAGGAAGAAGCTTCACTAAAAGATCATATTTGAAGATATATCTCTGCAAGAAGCCCCGCAGGGGCGCAACACCCATCTTTGCACAGAGCCCCGCAGGGGCACACATCAAGGAAAAGCATGTAGGAGGGAAGGAGGAACCAGGGCCAGGAAGTATCCATGAAGAAGTGCAAGAAGATGTCCGGCGGTTCCAGAACCACAAGAAGGTGCTTCAACCTCTTGACCTTTGGGAGGTCCAGATCAAAGGCTGAAGAACTACACCTTCATACCTTCCACTGGTGGCGTGCGTGGGAGCCTGACTTAACACAGCAACCTAAACTTAAAGATGTTATTGGTGAGCTAGAGTACAAATCTCAGGTACTCCATCTCCATGGGTTGCGGGTGATGAAAAGAAAAGAACAGGCAAAACGAATGCATCAGGCCTAGAGGATGTAAAAGAAGAATCAAGAACAGGGCCATTAAAATGGAATGCCAGTCTGACAAGTAGGCAGAATTGACCAAGAGATGCATGCGGAAAATAAGCGATAGACAAGGAGTAAAGCCTATCAAGGGACGACAGAGACAAAGAGGGGGAGAGTTGCAAAGCTAAGAAGGGCACAAGACAGAGAAAAAGAAGGTCCCCAAAATTTTTCCGATTTGGACACTATATTTTTTGTATCATAACCATCTTGTAATATATTTTTCCAATGTAAATGCACTAGAGGAGTCCTCTTTATGCATACCCACAGAGATTTATAGCCTAACCTTGTAAATTAGTAGGAAATTAGCCTCTTAGTGAATAAAGTGCCGGTCTCTTGTGTGAAAGGACCATTTTTAGGGCACATGTATATAAGTCAATTTGTGACTCTTTGCAGGGACTTTTTTGCCATTGTGAGAATCAAGAGCACAGAATTTCGAATTCGTGTCTTCTCCTCTCTTACGGGGGGCACATGGATGGTTCGACGACCCAAAACCCGGTAAGATATGCACTTTTTGCCAACAAGTGATCTGATGTGGAACATTTAAATCCAACGTGGATGGTTGGGCATCGGGTGACCCGAACGGACTGGCGCCCAAAGGCGCCAGTCCGTTCGGGTCACCCCATAGTTAAAAAGAACTGCATCCTCAGATATTTGCACTTTCAAAGACAGTAACTTTTTTTGTTGTTATGCACAATTATCAGTATCATGTAAAATGTGGATACACATTATTTCGTTGTGTTGCACGTACAGCTATTATTATTTCGTTGCGCTGCACATATAGTTACTATCTATACGATTTACCATTTATACCACATACAATTACTATTTACCTTTCGATGTATACCATTTATATTGTAGTACATTTGATACTTGCAGTACATTCGTGATATATACGTTTACCTTGCAATACATTCGTGCTATTATTTATCTTGCGATATAATGTGTTACTGTTTATCTTGCGATACATTCATGACTCAATAAACTCAGCACATTTACGATATTACATTACTATATATATTCATGACTCATTAATTAATTTGATATTTGCATATATTGTATCAATCGACTGAAACTTTGTGTATAATTGATGAGATTGTGAACGTGCAAGGAAAGTACAAGCAGCGTAGAATATTATAAATGCATAATCATGTAACCATGAGAACCTTGCATTATTAATCAAATATGATTTTAATTTTCAACCATCATATGTATCTCGTAAATATATTGGTCTTTTTTTTACAACATTTATTGATTTTATTCATCTCCACACCAATGCACGTTTGTTTTTCCAAATTTTTTACTTTAAAGCGAATGGAAGGTGAAAATTGAAAACAGTCCATGTGTTCTTAACTTTGGTCACAGATCAGGCGACTGTCATACATGTGCCCATGTTTAAGGTGATCGGAGGTCACCGGAGTTGGCATGCATGTGCCCCTAATGCTCGGTGGGGTCACCCAAAAACTGAAATTCGGTCACCTGAAGAAACTCTCATGTGCCCTCCCTATCTGTATCATCTTCTTTGTGAGCTTGTATGCATGTATGTTGCTTGAAAAGAGTGTTAGGAAGTGTTGCCTATCCATGAAAGTGTTTATTTACTATTATTAAGGTATGGGTGAAGTGTAGGAAGTGCTGAAGTGTAGGAAGGTCATTCCCGCAACTCAGTATTTTGCTCATAACTTGAATCAAAAGTGTCAGAATTGAGTGAAAATACCACCATTGGATGCGTCTTCGCGAGAGCTTCGAAACGCATATGCTATTTTCTATATTCGGAGTTCGGAGCTGAGAGAAAAGCTCAATTTATTGTTGGCTGCTTCTCCAAGTATCGTGACACCATGACTGACAGTTGAAGCTTGTTTGGAATAGTTTTAGCCCTGTTTGCACTCTTTGGGAAGTTCATTTGCATTGATCATCATTTGAATGCATGTCTTCATACACTCGGCTAGGTTTTGATACTCCTTGGATTGATAAATAAAGCGTGAATCCCCACTATATGCACTTGAGGGGAATCGAGGTATAGTCTCTTTCTCCACAAGTCCCTAGGTTGGATCTTAGGTACACAGTATGTATGTATGTATGTATGTATGTATGTATGTATGTATGTATGTATGTATGTATGTATGTATGTATGTATGTATGTATCTATGTATGTATGTATGTATGTATGTATGTATGTATGTATGTATGTATGTATGTATGTATGTATGTATGTATGTATGTATGTATGTATGTATGTATGTATGTATGTATGTATGTATGTATGTATGTATGTATGTATGTATGTATGTATGTATGTATGTATGTATGTATGTATGTATTATTATATATATATATATATATATATATATATATATATATATATATATATATATATATATATATATATATGTATATATATATATATGTGTGTGTGTGTGTGTGTGTGTGTGTGTGTGTGTGTCTATATATATATATATATATATAACATGCATACATACACGTATATATGTATATTCATATATAGGTATGTTAATTTATGTATATATTATGTATATATTGCATGAGTGTATGTTACTTTATGCATGTGTAAAAAATAAAGAATGTACAAAAAATTTTGAGAATGTACTTACAATAATTATCTATAATTTTTTTATGGATCAACTTCCTTGACAAGATGAGAATAATAGAAATTGAGCTAGAGAGAGAAAGAGAGGATAGATGGAGAGAGAGAGAGAGAGAGATTGTTTTAGCACATCTGTTTGATCAAGTGTTTGTTCTCTCTTCATTGAGACATGCATATATTCACATCTATGTATGTATGTATCTTAATTTATGTATGGAATTTGTATATATGCATGAGTGTGTGTTACTTTATGCATGTTTGAAGAAAAGAAACAATTTAAAATGTACAAAAACAATTTAGTATATACATAAAATAATTAGCCATAACGTTTTATCAATTACGTCTTTGAAAAGATGAAAATAAAAGAAATAAAGTTGGAGAAAGAAAGAGAGAAACAAAGAGAGAGATAAATTAAGAGAGAGAAAGATCATTTTTATAGATCTATTCAATCAATTGTTTGTTTGCTTTTCAGTCAGGCACACATAGAATGACTACCGAAGTGCAATGTTTTTTTTATTGTTGGGCGCAAAAAGCATCACATAAATGATATATGTGATCATATAAATTATTTTATGTGCACATCATATACACAATGTGAAAAATGTGTCATATATACAACATTGTCGCATAGATGACATTTTGATGCATATATGATGTTATTCCTAATACATATGTGTGGTCTTGTATATATCTTATAAATGAATAATTTTTTGTTGTTTTGATCACCATAAAGGACATTGTTTATATGATGGTGTGCACACGATGCTTTTAGCAATGGCACAAGGAGGCATCTAGTGATAATATTGTGTCGTGATAGTAGTTGCTATAGGGGGTCACTTGTTTTAGTGAGCAATCCCACATTACATTAATTTGTTTACTAAAATTGTTACTAAGAAATCTTCTAACCTTTGGAACTTCCATAGACATATCTTCTATAACATCACTAGTACTCTAAGAAAGTTTAGGATCTTTTTTAGTATGAACATCTCCACCATGGAATCTTATTTGTGAGACTAAAGCTTCACATTTTTTTATACATTCATATGCTAGCTTTGTGGTTTGATAGAGTATGCATAATCTAAATGAAGACGAAGGATTTTATCTAAAATCCTTAGTTCTACATGTAATATATGCACATTAGACAATTGAATTGGGAGTATGGGGTCTCAAATCATTAGTGAAGTTGAACAGCCTAACACATTCCTTGTTTATCTTGAAGGAATTTCCCCTACATTGTTTGTATATATCAAGCCTTTTATAATAGGACTTTCCATATAATATAAACAATAATAATTACAATTTGCATCTCCAATTATACCAAACATGCACTTAAGGATTTTTAGATCCCCACTCAGATGCCACTCACAACCTTAAATTGGCCATAATTTTCCATATATAATGTTTCACCTAAATGTTGCTTTTGTATAATATCTAGAATGTTAGTGTGAGTTAACAACCACTTCAATGTTTTGTGTGATTCATATGGAACTTGGGCACACCCAACCCACTTTTGGTTCTTTTAAATTTGAGCTTTATCAAGTTTCCAAAAAAAAAAGAACACCATCAAAACAAAATACATTGTTCCATAATATTTGACCATAACAACGTGGAGTCTTTTTATATGTATCCATATATTATTAAGATTATTGTAAGTAAAATGAAAGGTTTCTTTTCATATTTCATATGGCATATTAACTTCGATGTTTTTATATTACCCCAATTATACGAGGGATTTTGTCATTTAAATAGCTTCTTTAATCTATTACATGCAAAGGTCTTGGTAAAGTGAGATTTCTTAATTTATTGTACTTTAGAAATTTATAATTTCTTATCCTTTAATATGTCTTCAAATATAAATTTTTGGAGGAATTCATTTGCATCCAAGCTTAACAATTTTAGAAAACCATTTTGATTCATAATTTCATTCAAAAACATCCCTCTTTTATGACTATGCAACATGTCCAAACCTAATATATTTGTCACATGATCCCTAGTAATTTTCTTTTTTCCCCTTTTTGTTCCAACCCTTCAGTTAAGTTTGCAAATGGTTTAATTTGTTTTGATGTAAATTGCATTCCTATCAGTGTTCCATTTATTTTAAATGGTTTAGTTCAACATTCAAAAGTGTTAAATGTTTTTAAAGTTCTTGCAACTATAAATCCTTTTGATGCAATATATTTTGTAAGTAGATGTATTGAACATAGTTATGAGATGATTTAGAGAGCTTTTTAAACAATATTCAAATAAACCTTTTTCTCCATCTCCTACATATCCAATCAGATCATATATTGTATGGAAAGTAGGGGGCTTACCAATTTCAATATCCAATGGATAAAGAGTTCCATTTGTGCATAGATCATTATACTTCTTAATTGTGAGGACTTTGAAGTTTTATAGGTTGTAGAGCTTTCTAAAACACCTTCCTTTTTGTTGCATGCATGCAATCCATCATAATGTTGATATGAAATTTGTCGCTTGCATTGTTTCTTCCATTGATTTGGAAAGAAGATCTTGGAGCAGTTCAGTTTTGATGCTTGACTCCATCTTTTGCAAGAAGAAGGCTCCAAGAATACTTGATGCATGAATTCTTGAAAAGAGAAAAATGTGTCTTTGATGAGCTTGTTATAGATTCTCCACATATTCTAAAAAGGCACCCAAAATACGAGAAACTTACCCTATCGGCTCAACAAGCTAGAAGTCGCTTTGAAGAATTGCAACCCACAGCTTAACATGGAGAAGACGAAGAAAATATCATTCAACAGTTCGTAGAGGCCAAAGCAATTGCTTCGGAACCGAGCTCCAAGGGCAAATTCCTACAGCAATACCAATACAAAGTCCAAGCCTCCCTTCCAGCTGGAATGCTTGGAATGGAAGTCAATACATAAGGGGATGGAGATGATGGAAGAGAAGTGCCCATAGGGATTGCATCTTATTGAGCACATGCCATGGATTTTGGCAAGTCTCTCTATTCTTCTTCACAAAGATTCAGTTTGCTCAAGAATTCAGGCACATGTTTTATGAAACATATGAGCATGGTGTTAACCCTACAGCAATCTTGTCAACATGCACAAGCACATATTTTCTTTTATTCCTTTTCACGGTACTCACAAGCCCATTTCACCACTATGGAAGAGGATGCTTGAAGAAAGACACTCATAACGGAGACTGGAGTGTATCATAATGTAAGCATGTGTCACCTTTTTCGCAATCTGTTTCTTGCCAACATGCACAAAAAACATGTTCTTAGTCTTACGATCCTTTCCACAATACTTACAAGCCCATTTCACCATTAAGGAGGCAAGGATACTTAAAGGAAAGCACTCACAATGGACCATATGGCCCTCAAACACTTATGAGTGCGGACTAGTGAAGATGGAGAAAGTAGAAGAGAGCTTGTGAAAGAACCTAGAATACAGGAGAAAGAGGAGCTTGTGGAAGAAGGTGAGATGAGATACAAGCAGACGAAGGATGCAGAGTAACAGAGTCTGTAGAAGAGAAGAGATGTTATATAGATGGATATTCTGAGGAAAGGTTCTAGACAGTAGAGCTTGTGGAGAGGAGAGCGCATGAGTCACATATATGAAAGAGTGTTCAAGAATCAAGGGTTTATAACCTAAAGCCTTCAGACCATCGAACTTAAACATCTACAATCAAGTTAGCATTAACCAACCAAAATGCCCAAGCAGCCAAAAGCTGCAAAGAAAAACGAAAAGAGCTTCCAATTTTGATGGCAAAAGCATTCAAGAATATCAAAAACCTTCCATTTCAGCCACTCACTACAAAACACACAAACGACATTCAAGTGCAACCATGAGAGATACAATACATTATTGACTATCAAATGTAACTACTACTAAAAACGCTTTTTGCAAAATTTATATGCATACTGACTTTTCATGGACTTGTAAAAGAAATAAGAGTTAGATTATCCACAAGGGAATTATAAGCTTTTCATGATTTCAATATTTCAAGCTAAGAAACATGACAATATTGAGGACCCACAGTTGGTTCTTGCTGCCTACTCAAATCAACTGTTGAGATTCTTTACAACATCCACATAAAATAGGTAACTGGCAAACAGGAAAAATGGACACTTAAACATTGGCCTTGAACTCATTTTATCATAAATATTTGAATCATCCCCTCCTAAACTCATCCAAACTGAGATTAGAAACAAATCAGGAAAATAATCGCTCCAAGAATACTCACCTAGCAAAGCTATCTGTACAATCCTTATAGATCTCAAGTTTGTGCAAGAAATACTGCAGCATTTTGGAAGTCCAGTGAGCAATATGTAGCCGAAAAGTTGATTCAGCATCTGAAGAATGAGAAAATTGTAGGAAACTTAGTGAGCAACGGAGCCATGCTGTCCATGTGCAAAAATTTATTGGTTGGACTCACTATGACCAATGAAAAACAAAGCAATTGATGACAGCAGTGCATATGTATATTCAATGTATAAATATAGGCATACCCTTTCTTTGCCAGCAGGTAAAGATTCACATTTACTTAATTGTACTCTACTGAAATCCATGTTTCCTTTCCTACACAACAGGAGAATACAATTAGTTAATGAACAAATCAATCGAAGGCTTCTTTGAAAACTTAACATTTTTGTCTCAAAAGCTGTCTCGTGATACATTTCCACCAGTTTAAGATCTTCCAAAACCTTATCTGGTAGAAATTCCATGTCTATAAATGTTCATGTGTCACCACATCCGATAGCTGGCAGATACTGGATGCATATGGCATCCGGAGCCCTTGTAGCCAGTGTCCATCAATAATGCGTTCGTGGATTGGTGATTTTACTTAATTTTAACCTGGTGAAACCCTTATCTGGTAAAAGTTCCATGTCTATAAATGTTCCTGCCCCACCATATCCAATATCTTGCAGGTATTTGATGCATATTGCATCCAGAATCCTTGCAGGCAGTGTCTATCGATGACATACTCGTGGATTGGTGATCCAATGATACACTCATAGGAAGGAGAGTGAAAACTAAGACACTTCACTCCCAGCAACCAAATATGAAGGAAGACCAAAGAAACTGCTGATGTTCTCTGGACAGATGTGTTCAAGGCTAAGAGCAGAATCGTTCTTTCCAAGCATGATCATCATCCTCCTCCTTCCCTTTCAAGCTGTCACTTTCAAATCACACACACATTATCACAGGTTTAAATCCTACCTCAGCCACAGTTAAACATGCATTCATCAAGGCCTTTATGTATAGGTGGTTGTGGAGTATATCCCTCTAACTTCAATTGAATATTCAGACTATGCATTTTCAGATAAACTGATTCGATTTGAGAATGGGTCTTATCACCAACCACGAATACATGTGCAATTTCATCAATTTCAACACAAGCTTTCCCTGGTTTCTTCCACGAATTCAGGAATTGCCTCCAATTTTCTACTCGATCTGCACCTCTCCACATTCCGGCATCAGAATACATATCTGCCATCTGCTGGAAACCTGCCGCATCCCTATTATCCAACGAAATGACTTGCTCAAAGCATCTCTCCCCAAGGTCAATGTTACCATGCGATCTGCATAATAGTGATGTCCATCCAATGATGTCTGCTGGAAATGGCATTGTTTGCAGCAAATCTTCTGCCTCATTCCAGCATCCTGAGTTGCTTATAAGGGAGACCAGGCAATTAAAATGATCAAGCTTTGGAGTGATACCAAAGTCTTGAGTCATAGATGAGAAAAGTTCACAACCCATGTGCAGTAAACCCATTTCACAGCATGAAGACAAAAGACTAATGAAGGTGATATCATCTGGCTTTGAGCCTGTGGCATGCATAAAATTTAAAATTTCCATAAGTGATCCAGGATTGTTCTTGTGCATAAACAGTGTAGGACACTCCTGATCTGAGCAGTTTTTACTTTCTTTATAAGCATCTTCCAAGTTGGCAGATACTTGTTGTATGCAAACAGTCTTGCTTGATATGGAACGGCTTTCAGATGGTAGAGCACAGTTGAGTTCTTCCCTTGTAAGAGCTACGATACCAGAACATCCTGAAAAGGAATCCATAATATTGAACTCACTTGGCAAGGTGGTTTTACACTGCAGCTTCTCAGAACAATTTCCAGTGTCTACTTGATTGAGTAGATTGTCAGGGTACCCCCCCAACAGTGCATTCCAAGCCTCTACTTTTTGCTTAGGCAAGGTATTAAATAAACTCTTCGCATGGATAATACTGCCACACTTCACATACATGTCAATGAGTGTGTTGCAAACATGTACATCATGCTCTAGACTTGTTTCAATGATAATGTGATGAGCAATGGAACCTAAATTAAGCAAAGCTAAGTTCCCACATGACTTCACGACACTTACAAGGGTCATTTCATCTACTTCCACACCTCGTTCTTGCATTTGTTGAAAAAGATAAAGGCACTCCACATCATGGCCATGGTCAGCAGTTCCCGCAAGCATCGCATTCCATGTAAAAATATTTGGTTTTACACCATCTTTTTGCATGTGCTTGAAGAGAGAATCGGCCTGTTTTATGTGTCCATTCTGGGCAAAACCTGCAATTATTGCAGTCCATGCCACTACACACTTCCTTGGCATGTTATCAAAAACACTGCATGCATCCTCCAAAGTTCCACATTTTGTGTACATGTCAATGAGGCTATTACACACAAAAGTATCCATTTCAAACTTAAACTTGATAATGTGGTCATGAATAGCCCTAGCCCACATTAATGATGCTTGATTGGAGCACCCTTTTATCATGCTCAGAAAAGTAACATAATTGGGCTCCACGCCATAGCTTTTCATTTGTTCAAAGAGAAGAAAAGCTTCTTCATGCAGTTGTCTCTGGAGATACGAACTAATCATCGTAGTCCATGATATGACATTTTGCTTTGATGTACAATCAAACACATTTCGGGCATCTTGCAGGCTTGCACACCTTCCATACATGTCAATCAATGTGTTGCAAACTGTAATATCCAAATCATGATGCATTTCAATGACATAAGAATGGGTAACCCATCCAAGTTCAACTGACTGAACGACAGAACATCCTTTCAGAACGCTTATAAAAATTGCTGCATCAGGTAGAATCCCTTCACCTAAGAGCTTCCAATAAAGCTGAAGTGCTTGTTGAGCTTGTCCCTGCTGAACCAACCCCGAGATCATTGCATTCCATGTCAGATTAGATGGTTGCATACCATCATCTCTCATCACTTGCAAAAGATGAAAGGCCTCCTGTTCTTGCCCCTGCTGATGGGAAAATGCAGCAATCATTGTGTTCCATGTCACAAGACTCCTCTCTGAATTGCTTTGAAAGAGGTTTCTGGCATCTTCAAGGCACCCATACTTGGCATACATGTCAATGAGGGTATTGTTGACAGTCAAAACCTTTTCATGGGCTGCCTCCACAACTCTAGCATGAACCAAGTAGCCCTCATCTAGTGCATTAAGACTTGAACACACTTTTAAGACACAAACAAAAATAGTTTTGTCAGGCTCTATTGTACCCATTGACTCCATTAGCCAGAAAAGCTGCAAAGCCTCCCAACCCAATGCATGTTCTGTGAAACCCACAATCATTAAAGTCCATGTCACAACAGATGGAGTTGGCAACGCATCAAATACTACCCTCGCATCTTTCAAGCTTCCACACTTAGCGTACATATCAATCAAAGCATTGCCAACGTATGTATCAGCCTCAAGACCAATTTCTATAGAGTAGGAATGAACCAACGTGCCATTTGTAAGGGATGTCATGGATGAACATGCTTTCAGTATAATAACAAGAATGTGCTGGTCCACTTGCAGGTTTACTTGCTGCAACTTTGCAAACAGTTGAATGGCCTCTTCATTGTGTTCATGCATAGTATGCGCTGACATGATTGCTGTCCATGATAAAACATCTGTTTGAGGCGATATGGCAAACACCCAACGAGCTTCCTGCAACCTTCCACATGCAGCAAACATGCGGATCAAAACCGCTCCAAAAACCACATCTGGGAATAGACCAATTTTCGTGATCAAAGATAGAGTATTTCTGCCTATGAAAAAATTCTTCGTTTTCACACAAGCCTGCAAGAGGCAATGATATATGCTTGGAGAAACATATACCCCAGAGTTTTGCAACTCTTGCAGATTTTGCATTGCCTTGCAAAGATGTCCATTCTTGCAGAGCGTTTTAAAATGGGCAAAACAATTCGGGTATCTCTTGCTTTCAAGCATGCAAGGTGGTAAAGCCTCAATGAGGGGGAAGTAGTCAACGAGCTCCACTTGCTAGTAATGCAGTCAAGAATTCAGACAGATGCACATTCGTGCTTCTACTGCCGAAAAAATATGAAGGGACAAATCACAGCCTGTTTCTCTACGAGTCTGCCTCGACTAGAACTTCACTCTCCATTCGCCACTCTTCTTGATTTCTCTATTTCACCACCTTCGACCTGAATGCTCCATCATCACAGCCAACAAAACATAGATTAGAAACCCATAGCGATTGCTTCCTTACCATCCCTTGGCTTAATTATATTACTCTCAACTCAAAAACGAGGATCTGTTTCTGAGTTACATGGATCGAAAGGTTTATGATGGGTTTGGAGCAAGTCACGTGAACTGCGTATACAATGGAGAGTCCTCACTGTCCATCCCATTTCGCCTTTTTTTTTCTTTCCGGTGAACTTTTAGTGGTAGAAATAAAAGAATTATCGAGAGAGGGAGGGGATACAAAGACATAGAAGAATCTTTGATCTTATGATCGGGGATTTTAACTACTTTCATTTCTTTTCCTGGAAAAGAAAGGATTTTTCTGAATGCCTACAAGGGGAAATTTCTACACTTTAAAATTGTATTGTAGAGGATATGAGGAATGCAAGGAAAACAAAAGAAAGGATAAACAGATAGAAAAAAGAGAGTAAAAATGTAGATCAAAATTGACGTTAGAATTATATATATTCAAGTATCCTCTTATATATTTTTGAGAGTTTCTATAATGATTGGATGCTTAAGGAATGTTTTCCACACTTTTTGATATGGGGCACTTTATTATATAGGTCATAGTACATCCAGGCTTACTTATCATACATCCTAGTCAATCACAATTTAATTGCACAAAGCTATAGTTAGGAAAATTTATTTCAAGAAGATTCCCTCTATCATTGAATTCAAGGCTCTTCATTGAATTAAAAGTTATACCATTGGCCATTCAACACCATAGACCCAAACGACATGCTCAAGGGTTGCATGGAACTATCTACTCCATAAATGTTATGTTAGTGCTACGTAAAAGCAAAAAAATGGTTTTCAAATTTGTATATGCTCTTTAATAAAGCATATAGTGTTCTCACCAATCATGACATTGTAGTTGTCCACGCACTTTAGGTTGGTTGCTTGGGCCTTTCGCCTCTTGAGGCGATGATGAGGGTTCAACCCTTCTTTACGACAGGAGAGTTGTGGGCCTTAGGCTAATGTATTGCCTCCAAGCATATTCAAACTAGTTAAACCAGTTGCCTTCGGGCAGTCCTTTCCATGTGTCACCTTCGAACAGTTTAACGTTTGCTTTGTAGAATAGGGGGGGTCCCATGGATACTATGCCCGTTCACTTGTACAGTTGTTTTTTTAATTAATTCAAGAAACGGAAGATCAAGCTTCCGCAGAACTTCCTCTTTACAAAAGAAAAATAAAAATCATAACAAACTTCCTCTTTAAAAAATAAAAATAAAAATCGTGAAAGTATAGTTAGACCGCCCATTGTGAAATGTGTATATTATAGTGTTTTGAGTTTTGCGTCCTTTTGTTTATTTTGTGCGTTCTTTATAGTTTTGTATACGAGTTCATCCAAGTACTCTACAAAATGATTTTCCACTACATAAGGAGCTCAAAGCTCATCTCCATTGGTATCATAGTTTTTTCACACATGAATGTATTGGATGACGATAGCGTTGAGTTTGTGCAACCCACTAGTTGTAGCTACTCCAAGATGAGCAAAGACATAATTAAAAGTTTAGAACTCGCTATTGCTAGACTCAAGGATGGTTGAACCACAACTCTGAGGGAGGATTAACGTGATAGGTAGGAGATGGTTGAACCACAACCTGTGAGGGAGGATTAGTGTAATCCTCTCTTTTAGAGTGTGGTTCAACCATCTCCTACCTCTCATTTCTTGATTCTAACAGCTATATTACGTTAAGTATCCTCATGTATGTTTTTCCATAGTGATTGAGATAGACGTCGGGTATAGTGATCTACATACATATTAGATGACTAGGAAATCTTTCTTGCACTCTTTAGTAAAGAAGCCTTATTTCTATAGGCGACAATAGAGTTAGGATGACCTATCATAGATCACATTCAACCACCACAAGCAAAAATAAAAATATTTTGATAATATTCCCTTTAATGCCTAAACAAAGGCTTGTAGCCCCGAATGCTTGCCTAGATGACCACTAGCCCGTAGTCCCCCAATTAAAATGATGCCTAGATTCTAGCTACATGCTCAAGCACTGCTTGTAGCTCTTTATCTCATAAGTATTACCATTAATGTCTATGTGAAAGGTCAAATATCCATATTCATATATTATTTTTTCTTTGATAGAAAATATAGTGGCTTGATTAGTCACTCTTGAAATTTGAGAATCAAAAAAGAACGAAAACGACATGAGGAAGAAGAAGAAGCTTGGAGCACAACATAGAGCGCATTACTAAGTGAATGTAGATAAGTATCATGCTAGGGTTATTGACATATATAGTTTTGATGTCCAATTGATGTACATTCCAGCCATTGTGAGTTACAAGTGCATATATTCTTTTCCATGTCTATTGCACAATCTAAAGTTGGCTATGCATTCTATTGAAAAGAATGCATTATATTAAGAGGAAAACGGATAGCCTTTTTCAAAGGTAAAAGTCAACCTTATTCTATTTACTCTCTTGTAAATACAAGAAAATGTATTTAATTTCTTCAAGGAGGTACATCCCTACACCTCTTAATTAACCTAAGACCTAACTCTCAATGGTCTTATCTTTGAGACTTATCTCGATGTTCAGATCTCGGGTCTGTTTTCTCTCTGGCCATCAGAGAAAATTCTCAATAGGAGTCAATTCCCACTGTCCCATACCAGTGAGTTCTTTCTCCAATCTATAGAACTACACCCTTAATCTTTCCACTTGCTTTGTCTTCTTAATTCTCTCTCATCATTTTCTATGATCCAGAATTCCATCTTTGAATTATTTGGTGCCCTATACATGAGGTGTCTAGTTATTATGCTAATCAAAGATTTCTTTAATCAACAATCAATCTTTCCTTAGCATGATTTATCAAATCATAAAAGGTTTGGCCTCTTTGATCAATCTAGGTCATTTGATTTATCTGAATTCCCTAGAGAAGTTAAGTTAAGATAACTCTTAGATGCATTTTTTTTATTTAATATTTACCCATGGGATTTACTTGGGATCTTCAACGCATAACTTCATGATTTTACATCGTTAGTTCAAATTTCAACATCCTTTTGACGTTCTTGAAATCTTTAACTATTCTTTTTCTAGGGATTAACAATCATATGTCATCCCTTTGACCTAAATGAGTTCTTATTGTTACCTATCCAATCTTTCTTGGTCCATTATTCTCAAGTACCTTATTATGGATATGCTTCAAGTATTACACTAGCTTTTACTTTGGTTATCGTCAAATTGGAATTCCTTCATGAATTCCATCCATGCATATCCATTGTTACTTTGTTTTTTAGTTTCAATCTCAAACGTAAGGTACTTATAGAATGTACTCCTTAACTTTCATTAACTAGTTAAAAAATGCATGCTTTGAAGTATCATATCAATGACATCTTTCTTCTCCCCTTCAAAGAGGTTTTTTCCTCAAAAATTGTAACCTTTCAAGAAATTTATGCTTACTCAATTTCCAAATTATAAATCCAATTGGATTTCGATATTTCTTTTAAGTTGACTAAGAAAGCCATTAAATATCCTTGAGTTCAAGCTTCTATTATCCTTAAATCCAGTGCCCCATACCCTCGAATCCACTTTAGTGATAGTGTAAGCCTAGACATGCCATACCATCCGATTTACACTCTCACCTTAGTGCAAACAACTTTAGCCTTTACTCCAGGATTGCTTATCAAGAAAATTTTGTTTGTCTTAGTCTAATCAAGTATAGGCCAAATACATATAAGTTACTTGGATTAAATGATCTTTATGTGCATGTTAGGTTGTTGCTGATGCGCATTCTTAAAAGCCACATAAATTATAATTTAGTAGAACTTTTATGGATACTTAACTGTTTGTATTCCTATAACCGTTGTAATTGAGAAGCGAATTCGATGCTATCAAGTACATTGTAATTGGCTACTCAGAGAGCCCATAAGTGAATATACACTCTTGTATGTTCTATCAATGCCTATTCTTTATTGTGTATATGTGTATTGCTCTATCTAAGATAGGAAGGCTGTAAGAGTAATTAGTCACAAAGGGAATAGAAATGCATTGATTACTATTAGTAATCCCCATTCTTCGAACCCCATTGTTCCTAGAATCTGATGTAGAAAAAATTTTGGTGACCATGATGGGATTGGGTGTCATTGACAAATTCTAGGGTAAGCATAAGCAATTGCTAAGTTCTTTGAAGATGATGGAGGAAGACCATGCCAACTCAATCTAGAGCTGAGTTTTTGTGCAATTATGAGGATCAAGAGCAAATGATGAATGCGGGAGAGTCTGTATGGGGAAATGTTGAAGGAACTATTGCTCATGTGGCAAGGAGTGTCTGCATTCCTGAATGAATATTATCACTTGTGGAATGTGGCATGAAGTTACAAAGTTGTAGGCAGAAGGTGTTGAAGGTAGGCACTGTATGAGAGAATCAAAGCAAGTAGAGGAAAAGATTGCTAAGGTTTTTGAAGTAATGCGTGATCTTCTTGATTTCACATGGGCAGAGTAGTTGCATGATTTTTCGATTGAGCAAGAGGTGAAATTGGAGATGGAACTTTCTTCAATATATACAACTAACGTAGGGGTGCAAAGGTAAATTTTGCATCAAATGGTGGTTTCGACATAGTGTATTAGCGACATGCATTTTAATCCATTTAATGGCAAGATAGATGGCGATCTAAATGTCCATGTTCAGTTATTGGAAACATAGTAGAAGGTGGGAAAGATGATGCTCATAAGTGTCGAGTATTCTAAGCTACACTGGGTGGAAAAGCAGTCCACTGGTTAACTGAATTCGCACGAAATTATTTTGTGATGTACGATCATTTGCACTGAGCATTTTTCTGAAGATTTCTAAAGGGAAAAATCACATAGCAAATTTTTCTTACATTAGAGTATATGGTTCAACAAGCAGCACAGATGATTGCAAACTATGCATCAGTTTTTTGGAGCACTTTACATCAGATCCCTCAATAGGAAAGACCACCAAATGATGTAGTTAGAGGTTGGTTCATGGATGGTCTTGATCCTATTCTTAAGGAGAAGATTTTCCTTTTTGCTCTGGATGGGACACAAAAATTGGATCAAATTATTGATGTGACTAAGAAATTGTAAAGGAACCTGAAAGTGGCCAATCCTTCTTTACAACATTCCTTAAAAGTTGCAAATATGAAAACAATACCCTTAGTAGGACCATCGAGGGCTTTCAACTAGATGTATTGCACTAAGTGTCAAAGTGCAAGCCACATTCATGCAACTTGTGATGTGAATCAAGTTGATTGTGCGATATGTATTGTGATGAATCATAATACAAAAAAGTGTATATATAACTCACGTAATAAGGTGTTGGCCACTAATCAAGTTCAACGAGAATTGATGCATCCTCAATCGTGGTATCCTACCACCTATGTACATAATAATGTAAGAGAGGTAGGTAATGTTCAGGGGAATATAGAGAATGTGGTATCATCTCAACTAGGTTTCAATAATTTCAGTTATTAGGGCATTGGACAAGGAAGATGATTTTTTATTGCAATCGGAAGGATGGTTGTAATTTTTCATAAGGCAAGGGTCTGCAATGCTTGTTTTGTATGGAACTTGGCCATGTGAGGGATAATTGTAGAGAAGCTCAAGACCACGATCAATGGAAGCAAGAAGCCAAGTTGAAAGCTCCTATGACTAGTATGGTTTCATTCATTTGAGGACCCAATAGCTCCTATAATTACACAATCAGATAAATAGTTCTACACAATGGAATCCTCTCTTCAACCTATAGTGCAAGAGCAACACCAAATATATACTCAAGTTTAGGGGTGGGCTAATCAATTACCAACTCATTTTGTTCCAAACCCCCAAATCAAACCCATTCATCATTTTCACATGAGCCTTTGAAGGATTTGCTTGAGCTTGAGGTGCCCACAACGAATACCAAGGATCAAATGGTCCATATGGTGTTTGATATACTAACGGGAGACCATCTAGATTCCTTAAATTCTTTACCTACCACCTAGAAGAAACCTTGGAAACTTCTTTGTAAATCTACTATTGAGTTAGTATTGGGGGATTCATTAAATCTTGTACTTGATTTTGAAGCTTCTCTATTTTTGGATGAACATGTGATAGTTCCACCTTTGTAGCATATTACACAATCGATGCCAATCAACTAGGTCAAAACTATGGAAAATAAATTAGTTGATTATGTTGTCCCTTTGACAACAGTTTGGTATAAAACTAAATCCATTCCTAGAGTTTTAGTTGATGGTGGTTCGGGGGTAAATATTTCCACTGTAGCAATTTGTCTTCGGGTGGGGTGGACTGATCTACAACCCACTCCTTTCTATATTCAGATGGTGGATCAATCCTAGGTCCAACCTATTGGCCTCCTTAAGGATATCCCTATTTGAATTCAAGATGCTACTTTCCAAATTACTTTTGTGGTTATCAAAATATTGGGTCAAAAGGCATACTATAATTTATTTTCGGGTCATCCTTGGTTAAAGCATGCAAAGGTTCAACAAGATTGGGGTTCTCAAGTACTCACTTTCCATAAAGGACATAGGAAATATTATGCCACTTTGGATGACAAACAAATTTTCCCTAAGGATCAAAAACCTATGTTATCCAAACCCCCTCATATGTTAGAAGGACTTGATGATGATGAGGGGGTTTGGCTAACATATGTTAGGATCCTAATTCCTAGAAGCCAATAAAGAATTATGGTTGGTGGGTGTTATGGATATTCTTGAATTGTTCATCCAATATTCCAAACAAGCTCAGATCACAACTACAGTTCATCTGGAATTGCCATTGACTAATTTTCCCCAAATCTTAGTATCTCCATGGATGATAGTTTAGAAGCTACCAGTGTACATGTTCAAGAATATTAGACCGAAATGGTTAATTTGGGTCTTGCATCCAAAGTTTAGATGGTGAAAATTTGTGTTGGGTTACCTTCCTCATTCTCAAGTGAGCTAGTCTCTCTTTTAACAGAGTTTAAGGATGTCTTTGCTTGGGATTATTTTGAGATTTAGAGGTTAGATCCACACACTTTTCAACACAAAATTCAACTCAAACATGATGCATGGACCATCATTCAGTAGCGTTATCACATGAATCCAAATTTTGCTAAGCAGGTGAAGGAAGAACTAGATTGATTGCTACATGTAGAATTTATTGTCCCTATTGAGTATCCAAAATGGGTTTCCTTAGAAAAACAAGCAACTACAAATTTGTGTTGATTATTGATAATTGAATTTTGCTATTGTTCTGGATCCTTTTCCCTTACCCTTTTTGGATACCATGCTTGATGATGTAGCTAGATGAGAGATGTATTCAGTAAGGATGGTTGAAGTAGATGTCCCTAAAACTTCTTTCATTACGAACTATGGGGTTTTTGTCTGTATGGTAATGTGTCTTGGACTTTGGAATGCTCCTAGTACTTTCCAGCTCTACATGCATCAAATTTTTGCTTCTTATTTAACTAGTTTTATGTGTGTGTTCCTTGATGTTTCCTCCATATTTGGAGACCAAGTGGATCATTTACAACATTTACACGTGTTTTACACAGTGTTGGGAAGTTCATCTCTACCTAAATTTGGATAAGTCAATTTTCAAGGTGAAATGTGGAAAGCTACTAGGATATATCATTTCTAAAGATGGTATTGTGGTGGGTCCTCATAAAGTAAAAGTGGTTTTGGAAGCTCCCCACCTCACCCTTCCAAAGTAGTTCTTTGATTTTTGGGTCATATTATATCTACCAAATTTCAGTGGGATGTGGAGTGTGATCTTGCCTTTCGATGGCTCAAACTTCTTCTTACAAAGGTGCTCATCCTCCAAGCACCCAATTGGAATCATCCCTTCCATGTTTTTGTTGATGCTTTTGATGTTTTTATAGGCTCAGTTTTTATGCAAAAAGCAAGTCATTCTTGGTTCCATCCCAAATATTATGCTAGTTTCCATTTAACTAATGCCAAAAGAATTATTCAATGACTAAACACAAATGCCTTGGTCTAATCTACTTTATCAAGAAATTTTAGCATTCTTGTTGGGTCGTCCTTTTATATTTCATGTCAATCATTCAACCATGCTTTATTTGGTGAAACAACAAAATTTGGTCGGATTGCCTTGTGTGGTGGGTATTGTTGTTACAAAAGTTTAACTATGATCTCATTCATTACCCGAGATCTTCTCATATAGTAGCATATTTTCTATCTCGAATGGATAATGGTGAGCCTCTGATGGGGATCAATGACTCCTTTTCGGATGCTAAACTCTTTCACATTACTAGTGCCAAAGATTTGGAATTAAGGGTCCCTACTCAATATATGATCTCATTCATTACCCGAGATCTTCTCATATAGTAGCATATTTTCTATCTCGAATGGATAATGGTGAGCCTCTGATGGGGATCAATGACTCCTTTTCGGATGCTAAACTCTTTCACATTACTAGTGCCAAAGATTTGGAATTAAGGGTCCCTACTCAATATGAGGAAATGATGTCCTTTCTGGCTACTATTGTCTCTCCCACCCATTTTTGGTCAATTGCTAAAAAAAACCTTGATTTGAGCAATTAATGTTTTTCTATTATCTTGGGTCAACTTTATTACAAAGATCTTACAATTGTTTGGCTCAATTGCATGCCTCCTCAAGAAGTGTCTACAGTTATTCTAGAAGCCCATGCTAGTCCCACAGGTGGACATTTGGGTGTTGAGCTTATAGTTCAAAAGATTATTTATAGTGGTCTTTGGTGGTATATGTCTATTGTTCCATTTGAGAGAGGTAGGTTGTAGCACTAATTAGTCGAATAGGGAATAGAAATGCATTGATAACTATTAGTAATCCCAAATACATAAACCCGATTGTTTGTAGAATCTAGTGTAGCAAGCATGCATCACATTGATGAGAAGGATTTGCCCATGCATCACATTGATGCATGGGCAAATCTTGATCTTTTTTTGGTTCTAAGGCTAGATCTTTTAGAATCACCCTCATTATGAACTTGTTTGATCTCAAAATGTAGCCCAACTCCTCTGTTGCATCCCATAATAACTTCTTTGAGAGTACAAGTATTCAACTTGTTGACATCGACAAGATGCTCAATGAATTTGTACTCATTGCCTTACTTCTATGACATCTTCCCCAGGATTCATATGGCCACATTATCACCACACTTAGGATTCTTCCACAACCAAATCTCCATGATGTTGAATTTGCTCTACTAGATGAAGAAAATAACCTCAATTCCTCTAAAGAGAAAGCCCTCTTTAGCAAGAAGAACCCTCCACATAAAAAGTACAAATCATGTTGCTTTTGCAAGGGAACCCAATCATCCTAAGAAATGATACTATAAATCCAATAAATATGCCAACATTAGTGAGGCAATAAGTGATGAAGATTCCCATTATTACCCCAAAGCAACTATTTGTAAAGAATATCTCTTTTAAAGCCCTACCCCATGTTGTAAACACTTTTTCATGTCTAGGGATCCCATATGTCCCTAGATCCCAAGGGATGCCATATGTCCCACATTTAGATCCCATATGTCCAAGTTATGTCTAAGGATACCATATTCCTTAGATTTAAAAACCCAATGAACTAAGTGATGCCATATGTCCCTAGTTCTCCATATTAAAAGCAAAAGTGTCATCACATGGAGGAGGGTGCTAAGATACCCTTATTTATTCACATGCAAGGGCCTTCTCACAAGCTCTCATGCACTTTAAAGAGGGCCGCACTTCACGTCTGCTCACTCACTCATGCACTACCATAAGGCTCTCTCCTTGAGGAGAAAGCTCCTTGCTTCTTTTGTAAGTTACTCATTTCTCATTTAGTACATTTCTATTTATTGCAACACCACGTTATTTCTTGTGCATTGATCTTGTGTTTGTCTTCCTTCTTTGATTGTGCAACACTTATAGGTTTTTGTTGACTAGAAAAAGAGCTTTCTTTACCCTTTCCCCTTTGAATAGCAATAAAGCTTGATCTACAACATGCATAATAGACTTGGTCTTCTTGTAGGAAAACAAATACTAACTCTTCAAAAGTCAAGGCATTTGGGTTTCCTTTCATCATCAATTGAAGAGCATTGAAAAAACTCTAATAAGAATCAGGTAAACCATTAAGGAAAACAGTTTGTAGAACTGAACTCTAGCCAAATTTCTTCTGTAATAATCAACTACTCCTTCAAATCTTTTATCTTTGTGAGCAAGTTGTCCATAGAATCACCTTCATTCATATGCTCACTCTCCAATTGTTTTTGGAGGTAAGCAACATGAACCTCATTTGTTGGTTGATATAGTGTGGCAAGAGTATCCCAAGCATCCTCTATTTTTTTGCATGAGAAAATATGAGGGATAATTACACCCTTGATATATAAAGCAATCAAGGCATGTGTTTGTGTATCTCTGTCATCCCATCAAAGTTGCTTTGTAGTGGTTAGGGGTGTTGGTGGTGTACTTCAAATCACCAAAATCTGAGTTGCAAGGGTACTTGAAATAGGAAATGCACCAAAACTCGAAGTTGCAACATCCTCAACATCACTTGCATCACCTGCATTTTGAACATATGTAGCTATGATAGAAAGTATTTCAACACCCTGCACAACATTCCAAAATCCCTTTGCAACCAATACATGCCTCATCATGTATGCCCATAATGGATAGTTGGAAGCATCTAACTTATCCTTAGCAACCAACATGTGAAACAAGTCATTGTTTTCAGCCATGGTTATTGACTATATATTGATGCAAAAATTGACTATTTCTCAAAAAAGTTGAACAAAAGTACCCAATGAAGCTCCAGTGGACCTATAGCAAACTTTGAGACACTTTATTGGAAAGGCAAAAATTATATATGTGTTTGGCACAAAAGCAAAAAATTGCATGCACAATATATGTGATAGTATCTTTAGAGGCCAAAACAAGCCTAGATCAATTTTTGAGTTGTGCATAAATCTCTTAAGCGATTTTTTATGAAGTATGCACCACCAAGAGTATGCTCACCAATTTTTTTATTGATCTAAGATTGTGAGCATGGGTATGCCAACAACATGCCTTTGAAAGAAACAACTTATTCTCATACCAACTATTGGAGTTTGGGAGTCGAGAAAGCACAAAAACATCATGAGGAAGGTGAAGAAGCTTGGAGAACAACATAGAGTGTTTTAGTACGTGAATGTGTGAATGTAAGTAGCCCCTTAAGGTTGCTGGTGTATATAAAAGCAAGGAAAAAATCTCCTAATGAGGAAAAAAGTGTCCCCATAGTCCTAATTGTGTCCACACACATTACTACCAAAATATACTTATAACAATCACAACACTATAGCTAGATTTCCCATTATGAAACTTGTGCATTATGTGCTCTAATCTCTAAATTGTGATTTCTTTAATGAATTTTTTATAGGTATGTGTACACTATTATACATGTCATTTACATTGCTCCACAAATAGATAATCCAATGTGTGAGAAGCTAAAAATATTCCCCTCATTGGTATTAGAGCTAGTTTACACAAAAACAAATAAATTGGGAATGTTAGGTCTAGTTTTATTGCACTCTATAACGCAGTATATTACCCATAGGTGGTCTAAGATGGATGAATAAGGTGATGGCCAATGCATAGGCCTTGACATATTGTGTGATTTCCTTTTCATCCCTTTGACCAAATTCAACATTAGCAAGCAAGAGGGAGGATGTCACTAGTACAACATCACAAAGGAAAGACTTTCACGAGATATGATCCATCTAGGTCTTGTGTTCACTAAAGCTGAATTAACTAGATTTTTCCATCACTAATTTATGCTTTCTTAGTTATTATAGAGAAGAAAAAATGGTTTTTGGCATAATTTGATTGAGTAAGACATTTATCTAGCTCTCTACTTCAAAGTTTGAGAGCATTTTGCACATTCTAAATTAAGAATTTTTGATGCATTGTTTCACCATATAATTTCAAAGGATTACAAGAAGATTATTTTAAGTAGCACATAGTTCAAATTTAGTTTTATTATTGTAGTGAATCTACTGTTCTTCAAATATGTTCTCAACCATTTTTTCATCTTGGAAAAATTATTGGATGGGTTTTAGTTGAGGTGGGAATGGTGTTGAAGCTCAAGGTCAAGGACAACGCATGGAAGTTCATCAAGGAAGTGGACACACAAGAACAAGGAGCAAGTAGGGAGCTCCAAGAAGCACCTGTCAAATTTTCAGAAGAAATCCTTATAAAAATAGTGATTTTCATCACTAAAAACCATTGTAAATACCATTCTCCATTTTTGTAACTCCATTTTGTTCAAGCCGAGGAGTCCTCGAGCTTGAGGAGTATTAGAACTACCATCCTACCGATTTTCATAATTTTTAGACTCCGTTTGAGCCCCCAAATAAGCCCTCGAACCTATTTTTTAACTAGGCCGGACACTAGGTCTGGACAGGGCCAAAACCACTCAAAAAACTATAAAAAGGGCTGGAGAGCTCATTTTTGAGGTTAGCTTGTTGTATATTTTAGCTTTGTAAAAGAGATCTGTTATAATCAAAGATCTTCCATTGTTCCACTCTTTTCTCTTACCTTGTGCGTGTGTGTGTATGTGTGTGCATGCTTGTGTGCTTCACTCACGCACTTGTGTCATCACTTGCTCGCGGTCTTCATACCGGTCCTCACGTCTCCACGGATTGACATTTATGAGGTGAATCTTCTCACGTTGGTACTCACCATTGTGCTAGAGTGACACCAAATTTGGCGCCGTTGCCGGGGAGAGAGCTTGGAGGACGAGCGTGTGATGGTAAGACGTAGAGTAGCGACGTTGGAAGGTAAAAAAATCACATTTTTAGTTCAGTTTTTGAGTTTTTCTTCTCCTTCATCTTCATCATCATCACCATCTCCACCCACCTTCATCTTCTCAGTTTTTTTCCATTATCTAGAGTACATTCACCTCGCTTTTTACTTGTGGATGTGACAAAGAACCTTAGAGAGGGTGCAGAACAGAGGCGCTGAAGAAGTAGTACCAAAATAGCTGAAAATCTGAGTGAACAACCCCGGACATGACAAAACCTGCACCAAGTATCGTGAGTGCAATATCGTGGGTTTGAAGGAAGATTTTGCATCTACAGACAGATAGGAGTGACAAGGCGGACACAAGGTACTCATATTTGCAAAAATTTTTGAATTTGGACTCCAAAAAATCCAAGTATCGTGTTTCTCCCGTGGTTGAGGTATCGTGATACCTGACAAGTATCGTGATTTCCTGTGGTTGAGTATCGCGATACTTCACAAGTATCGTGTATCGTGTTTGCCCGATCGCGATACTTGCCAGAGATCGTGTATCGTGTTTGCTGACCAAGTATCGTGTATCGAGTATCGTGAGATCTCTGATCGTGATACTTACCAAGTATCAAGTATCGCGTTTACTCAAGTATCGAGTATCCTGGTCATCCCCGATCGCGATACTTCCTGTGTATCGTGTATCGTGTTTCCTGAATATCGTGTATCGTGGAGTTTTGCTCGCGATACCTGTTGAAGATCGTGTATCGCCTACTTCAAGTATCGTGATACTTACCAAGTATCGAGTATCGTCTGCTTCCAAGTATCGCGATACTTGATAAGTATCATGTATCGCCTATTTTTAAGCATTTCCTAAGAGGCCCTGTTTCCCTGTTTTAACCCCCAGAACCCTGAACTGGTATAACTTTCTCATACGAAATCCGTTCGGAGTGATCTTGGGTTTGTTGGAAAGCTCGTGGGGAGTACAACAAAAACATCGATTGGTTACGATAAAATTAATACCAAGATTATTAGATAGGGTATTTTTAAGTTGACCCTTAGGTTGGACTAGGAAGCAAGGGGTTCCACAAGATTTTGAGCAATTCAAAGGACAATTTTGGACTTGTAGACAAGGCTTATGAGCCTAAGCTCAAGTTGAAACTTAGGAAGAGGAAGGTAAAGTACCAAATCACTTGAAACTAAGGTCAACTACACAACCAAGTCAGGGACTCACAACTCAAGGGATAACACTACATGCTGAGTTCATAGAAAAGTGGGTCAAAAATGTCACTTAATTGGGAGAGACTCTTGGATTCTGAAGACATGCATAGTTCCATACCTAGGGAAGGCCTTATGTCCACAATGGAAGGGGAATATAGGATGTCTCTTCAATACATATCCACCAACTTACACGGAATACCCATCTACCTTGATGGTCTACAGAGGACGGTAGCAAGAATGATAAACACCACAGAATCCAAAATAATTCCAAGACCAGCTGTCAAGTATGAAAGTGGAGTTTATAGGGACAAGATGGGCCAGATATATGTGGTAACTGAAAACCCTGATCGGATGAATGAAAGAGAAGAGTTAGCTCGAGATCAGGCAACTACCTCACAAAACCCATTTGAGACCCAGCAAAGAACAGAAAATGTGATGCTAGGACAAACGAGCCAAGGTAGTATACCCAATGGGCCACATGAGCAATTCACTATGCAAGGAATTAACCCCCATAGCCACTATAGTCAACGGATGGGAAATATGAATAGACCTACCTTTAGGACAGAACCGCCTCAAGGTGTCCTCATTGTAATTCGACCCCCAGAGCCCGACAAAAGACTAAGACCAATCCAATTGGCCAAATGTATGCGAGATCGTTACGATGGCACAGGAGAGCCCTATGACCACATTGCAGAATTCAAGCAAGTATTGCGAGCGGAGCAAGTGGATGACTTTTTCATGCAATATGAATCCTTTGGGCTAACTCTCACAGGAATAGCCTTAGCTTGGTTTCAATCTTTGGATCCGAAGTCCTTTGGCAATATCGAACAATTCTTCCAAGAACTTATTTGGGAATTCACGAAGCGAGGGATCAAGCACAATTTGTCATCCTTACTACATAGTTTCAAGCAAGCTCCTAATGAGACAGTAAAGAATGCAGCACTAAGATTTAAGCAATACGTAGCCCGATGCCCCATGACAGAGAGACCTTCTCAACAAAAAATGATATCCCTATTTTTAGAAGGTCTAACCAATGGAACATTGAGAATGTTAGTATACGTAAAACGATTACAAACCCTAAGTGAGTGTCTTCGAGAGTGCATAGACTTGGAAGAAAACTTAGCTGAGGATCTCAAAACCACACAAGATCCTACCAAGTCAGAGAATACAAGGAGCAATGAAGCTTTTAATTCGAACTATGTGGAGGAAGTGACAGAGTTAGTGGCTAAGAAATTAGGGGTACTAGGACAAATGAACTACCAGAACTCTTCCTTGAGAGTGCCAATGTTAGGAAATTGCACACTTTGTAGTGGTGATCATCCATCTCATGTCTGCACCGGAGAAGCATTAGGTTTATCACAACCATACCCTTACAGTAGACAACCAACTCAAGAGCCTAACATGTACTCTCATGGTGAGCAGAAGTACAGCAAATACAACACCGAAAACTATCCAATGAATAGACAGCCACCACCGTTTGTACCACCCCAAGGTAGACCATACAGGTACCCTCCTACAGAACAATGCAGAGAAGTTCCTAGATACAGCCCATGTCCAGAACCACGAGGAGCAACTAGACCATATGAACATGAAGGATATAGCCAACCTCAACCTATGCCAAGACAACAATCACCCCACCCACTAGCTCCGACACAAGGGGAGAACATCACGATACAAGTTGTTTGTCTAGAGTGTGGCAAAGAACAGCTTCTGAGAGATTGTCTCGGACATCCCTCTAGTGCACCAAAGGTTACACCCGTTAATGTAGTAAGCCTTGCAAGGGATTCAAGTTCCGATAGCGATAAAGTGGCTCCTATACATGCAGTAACCAGGGCACAAGCCTTACGAAAAGATAAACTAGCTCAGCAATTAGAGCCAAGTGAATCAGGAGAGCCTAGTAAGAGAAGAACAAGAACATGGAAGGATACTAGAGAGAAGGCCAATCGTAAGTGGACCAAAAAGTTATCCGAACTAGAAGAAATCCTGAAAGATGCAAAAACAAAAATAGAAGATATTGCCTCTCAAAGCCCCTTTGAGCTCAAAACTCCATCCACACCACCTCATCCCCACCCACCAACCAGTGTAAATAGACCACCACAATCAGGGTCTGTTCTTGCAGATCCAACCCCAGAAGACTTGGACATGATGTTCAAGGCATACCAAGCTCGACTTCAAGAAGGGCCAACACCTGCAAACCTAGACAAGAGCTACCCTAGAGCAGATTTAGAGATTGAATGGACAAAGATGTGCATAAAAATGGTGGAACTGGCTCAAGCTATGTTCGAGGCCAATCAATCCTTCAATCAGACGAATGCTATTACACCGGGTTTGCACTTCCAGGGCTTACTAGAAAGATTGGAGCAGTTGGTAAATAAACCTCAAGTTTCTTTACCTCCACAGGCTCAACTAACTATTGAAAGAGAAAGCTCATCACCAAAGAAAGTCTATGTTCCTGACTCCATAGATGATGGAGAGCCTCTTTCAATTCAACAACACTCTCAAAAGTTCTTGCGGGAAATACAAGAAGAGAAATGGGCCAAGGAGAAGGATAATCCTCCTCCAAGGAGAAGGATAATCCTCCTCCTATCCTTGAGATTGATGACCTTCATGATCAATTTCCACAAGACATTCCATCTATTTATGGAGAAAAAATAGAGCAACAAGAAGATGAACGATTAGATTTTGAATCAAATTCTTTACAAGAGTTGCCATAGTTCATAGACCCATGGGAATCTGAATTTGTCCAGATTAGAGCTCCCACAATAGTGATCAGAAATGAAGACTCGGTGATTCCAAGAAACACTGACGTCGTGAAGAACACTAAAGTTCAGTGTCATCTCACGGTAGAGGAGCTGCTCAAGGCAAAACCCGAGCTATGGGATCATGTGAAGGATCAGGTTCCCGAACTTGATTCCAAAATGCCAAAAGCAAGCTCTAAAGAGAAAGTTCCAGAGATACCTCTTGATAAGATAGGGGACATGAGTGAAGGTGAAGAAGGTAATACTTATCTTCCAATCACCTACCAAGGTTACACAACCAAAGCAATCATAGATTCAGGTGCTGGGGCTGCTATTGCAACACCTCCTTGTGGAAGCGATGGGGCAAGCCCACATTAAGACCAACTAGAATGACTCTTCAAATGGCCAATGGTCATTATGAAAGACCTCTAGGATTGCTCGAAGGGATAACTCTAACCACGTGTGGTGTAGAGTTTGAACACACATTTGCTATATGTGACTTTGAAAAAAATAATGTCTACGAGATGATCCTAGGAAGACCCTTCCTACGACAACTGCAAGTTGTACAGGATTGGGGAACCAACTCCTTGTACTTGCAGCGCTTAGGAGTCACAACCAAGATCAATTTGAAGGATTACACATTCAGAGATGTACCACCCCTACAGTGGAATCCTATCCACAAGGAGCAAGAAGACTCAATCTCTGTGCATTCTAAAAATTTAATACATCTTGGATGCATGAAGATACTCATTTGTGGATGTGCAAGGTCGCAAAGGAAGAGGAGAAACGCTTAAAGGCAAGAGAAAAAGGAACTTCTCAAGGAGATAGACCAGTTAGAGACCCAGCCTATACACCGATGATATTTCCAGATGAGGAATTTGAGCCTCATGGTTGGGCAGAAATCCTAGCCACCATGGACATTGCTGTCAATGAAGAACAATGGACACCTCATTGTGATGAGGAGGGATATGATATTTCAGTGTTCATGTGTCAGCCCTTGCTAGAAGAATGTGACTCTAATGATGTCATAAAAGAAGAAGAGAATGATGATGATCTAGAGTCCATTGTGATGGATAGTTGCTTTATTTCAGAGGAGCACTATCTAGAAGACATAGGATTATTTACACAAAAAGAAGAAGAACCTCTCACAAGCATCAAAACGGTAAATTCAAAGGATGGGAGTGAAGGTAGTAGAAAGAAAAAGAAGAGAAAAATAGTGAAACAGGACGAGGAGAAACCATTGTTTGAAGTGCCAGAAAATTTCAAAAAATATGAAGTTGAGGACCGAAAAATTTTGGTACGAATGCCTAAGAGAGAGGCCACAACAGGAGAAGCATATGATAACAAAGAAAAGACCAAAAAAATCGCAGTTGCCATTGAAGAGAACGAAGAGAGATGTACATACATAGGAGATGACCTAAGTAAAGAAGAGGAAGCAGAGTTGGTAGCCTTGTTAAGGGAATATAGGGACGTGTTTGCATGGAACTATAGAGACTTGAAGGGAGTAGATCCGAAAATTTGTTCTCATACGATTCCCATGATAGCAGATGCCAAGCCCACCAAACATAAGCCCTACACATATAATGACACTTATGCAACCAAAATAAAAGAAGAAATTGATAGATTGATTGAAGCTGGATTCATTTATGAGATTGAGCATACTGAATGGGTGTCCCCCATTGTAGTGGTGCCCAAGAAGAATGGAAAGTTACGTGTGTGTATTAACCTTAAAAAAGTTAATGCCACCACGATAAGAGATAGTTATCCGCTTCCAATCACTGAACATTTATTGGAGCGTGTTGCAGGCAAGGAAGTTTATAGCTTCCTTGATGGATTTTCAGGTTACAATCAAGTAGCCATTGCCCCAGAAGATCAACATAAAACAGCTTTTGCCACAGAGTGGGGGATATTTGCATTTTGTGTGATGCCATTTGGGCTCACCAATGCACCTGCAACATTCCAAAGACTCATGTGCCATGTCTTCAAAGAGTTCTTGCGAAAAAACTTAGAAGTATATGTGGATGATTTATGTGCTCATTCCCAAGAGCGAAGATACCACATCCCTGAGCTCAGACAGATCTTCAACAAGTGTAGAGAATATCGAGTGTGTCTGAACCCAGAAAAGTGTGTTTTCATGGTACGTCAAGGTAAAATCTTAGGTCATATTGTTTCTAAGAATGGAATATCGACAGATGAGGACAAGGTAAAAGCCATAGCGGAGTTGCCGAGGCCAAGGAATATTAAAGAGGTACAAGCTTTCATGGGCCATTGTGGATATTACCGTAGGTTCATTCACATGTATGCAATCATAGCTAAACCTCTTTATGCCTTGTTAACAAATTTCGAGTGGAACGATGAATGCGAAAAGTCCTTCAATGAGATGAAGAGACGCCTGTGCACAACACCAATACTGACCACTCCCGATTGGAATAAGCCATTCCCTGTACACGTGGATGCATCCAATTATGCAATAGGATGTGTGCTGTCACAACCAAGTGGTGAAGGGAAGTTAGATTTGCCTATAGCATATGCGAGCAGGCAATTGAATGCTGCTGAATGAAACTACACCACAACCGAAAGAGAAGGCTTAGGCATGGTATATGCTGTGAAGAAGTTTAGACACTATCTATTGGCCAACAAGTTCAAATTTTTCACTGATCATCAAGCTTTATTATACTTGGTCAATAAACCTTGCAATACAGGACGCTTAGTAACATGGTTCCTCTTACTAATGGAATATGACTTTGAAGTGGTTGTTAGGCAAGGTAAGACCCACCTCAGAGCGGATCACCTATCGCGCATCACTTCAGGTGAGTCACCGCAAGGAGTGTCTGATGAATTGCCCGACGCTTATCTGTTCAATCTAGAAATTGTTCCTAAATGGGCAAATAAGTTGGTACCAGTCCTAACCTTGAAATTGTAAAATCACAAAAATATCAAATATTGGCAGGAAGCATGTACAAACAAGACACGGAAGGTATTCTAGCTTGTTGTGTCGAGGACGACAAACATAGTAGTTGGTGCAACAAGCCCATGAAGGATTTCTAGGGAATCACTATTCTAAACAACGAACACTGCAAAATCTAAAACGTTTAGGAGTGTATTGGCCTAGTATGGATAAAGAAATTCATGAGTAGATGAAGAATTGTCCAATGTGCAAAGAGCGACCCCCAGTGGAGCATGCTACACTTTATCACGTGTCGTTAATTCCAGACTAGAGTGCTCCATTGGTAGAACTCATGAGATCGGGAACATTCCCCAAGGAGGCAAGTCTAGCAAGAAAACGAAGTATGGAGCAGGAGGCTAAAGACTACACCTTCGTAGGAGACAACCTATACCGAAGAGGAAAAGATGGTTATCTAAGATTGTGTGTTCATGAATCAGACTACTTGAAAGTCTTGGAAACTGCACACAATAGTGTGGCAGGTGGACACTTTGGTCCTGACCGAGTAATTAAGACTATTCTATTCTCAGGACTTTGGTGACCCACTCTTCATATGGATGCACATACATATGTGAAGAAATGTGACACATGTCAACGTGCCCAGTACCCAATTCGAAAAGATGAGATGCCTTTGAGGCCAATGATGGGGGGACGTGCATTCTCGAAGTGGGGCATAGACTTTGTAGGTCCTATTAACCCCCCAGCTAGAAACTCCTATGCCGAATACATTATTGTAGCCACAGATTACCTCACAAAGTGGGTAGAAGTCAAAGCCACAACAAAGAACGATGCTCAAACTACAGCAAAGTTTTTATTCGAGAACGTGTTCACGAGATATGGGTTACCAATAGAGTTAGTTAGTGATAGAGGTACACACTTCTTGAATGAAGTCATTGAAAATCTTCTCCAAGAATTCTTGGTGATACATAAGAAGTCTGCCCCCTATCATCCACAAGCTAATGGACAAGCCGAGAGCACCAATAAGATCCTATGTAACATATTGACAAAACTCGTAAATAACAAATGCTCAGATTGGGACAAACAACTTCACCATGCTGTTTGGGCTTATCGAGTTGCCTATAAAACGGTACTCAATGCCACCCCATTTCAGATGGTCTTCGGACAAAATGTTGTGCTACCATTGGATTTCCTAATCCCAACTTTAAAAGTAGCACACGAGCATGATTGGAACGGACACGAGTTATCCTCGAGGATCTTTGATTTAGAACGCTTAGGTGAGACAAGGCTACGAGCAGCAGCAGGCATCTATGCTGCAAAGAAAAGGCAAAAGGCATACTTTGATGCACATATCAAGGATAAAGGCTTGAAAGAGGGAGACCTAGTGTTGGTTTATACACTAAAACAACATGCCCGTAAATTGGAAAAGAGAGGATATGGACCCATGATCATTAATAGAATTTCCACTAGCGATGCAGTTCAATTGGCCACTTTAGAAGGTCATATCTTGTCGAACTATATAAGTGGTTGTCGAGTCAAGTTATATCAAGAACCGCTTACAGAGGAAATGCTAATGAGACTCAACACTGCCAAGAAGCGAAGAGAAGAGGAGTTAAGGGTTAGAGAAGAAGCACAAGAAGAGGCGAGAGAGCGCATCAGAAGAAATAAGTTACGACGATTAGGCCTAGATGTCCACACAAAAGCTCCAAAATACCACATGGACATGTGCCAAAAATTGGACCTAACTGCTTCTCAAATAGTTGATCGACGTCCATTTGTGACCATAGCGATAGGACAAGGGAAGAATGCAAAGATTGTGAGAGCATTAATTGACTCAGGTGCAGAAACTAGTGCAGTTAGACTTTCATACTGCCAAGACCTGCAATTGGACATCAAGCCCATAGAAGCATATCTCATAGGATTGGGAGGTGTGGAAACCCCTTGTTTAGGCGAGGTGGAACTTCCCATCTACCTTCAAGATGTTCCAATAAAAGTCAAAATGCTAGCGTGTCATGATGCGGACCTTACAGAGCCACTTGTCCTAGGTCAAGATTGGATCTATGACCATGCAGTCAACTTGAACCTAAGAAGTCAACTTCTTCAAGTTTGGGTACATGAACAATGCATTACATTAGAATTAGACAATTGCATGCTCACACATCCAGAGGTCACACATTCTCTTAGTTCTCCTGAAACTAATCTTCGTAAAGAAAATGTTGTGTGTGTCAATAACCCTACAAAGCAAAAGGACTCAATCATGGAAGCACAAGCTCAAAGGCCAGCGAATCTCTCTTCTTCTTCACATACTAATGCAAGTGTAAATCAACCAAAGAGGCAAGCAAAAATGACATCTACTATATCAAGTAGACAAACGGAATTCAAGAAGAAAGACGCTCAGGGCAGGAAGCAGATTTGGGTACGAAAAGGAGAACAACCACTAGCCTTGCCACAACCCTTCCCAGTCATGCAAGTCAACCATGCTAAAAGAAGTACCAAGAAACGAGGACCAACTCAATCCTACGGACTTCGACAAATTTGGGTACCAAAGCAATCGAGGGAGGCCGACCATAATAACGTACAAATTTGGGTGCCAAAGAAGTTAGTTGCAGCTCAAAAAGGGCGATTACAAATGTGGGTACCTAGGACAATCTTACATGCACAAACACCACAAATCTCCCTCACAAGCAAAGCTTCCACAAAGACGCCAAGGAGAAGCAAGGGTTACTGCCAAGCACAAAGAACCAAAACCGATCAACCCACCTCTTCGACAATCATAAAAAGGCAACCAAAAAGGGTATGGGTTTGGAAGCCAAAAGTATTAGCAGTGTCCACAAAATTAAAGAGCCAACCACGCTGGATACCAACTTCTAGACACCATTCCACGATGAAGGGGCCAGAAGTGATCTCCACAAAGCCACGTACCATTCTCAAATGGATCCCTATAAGGAGGATTACATCATTGCAAGATTCAATCGACACCTCCAAACAAAGATTGCATCTAGTTTAGAATTAACATAAAAAAGCCTCGACCAACAACAACCATGTGCCTTTGGCATAACCTTGTCTTTTGCACCATTCAAGTCATGCATTTCCAAAGTATGCATTAATCTAGGGCCACATTACACGGCCGTGCATAGACACAATCGAGAATCCCAGACACATGCGACACACCTGACACATGTAAAATATTTTATTGACACTAACACCTTTATTCTTGTTTTACGCCATTGTTCAAAAAAAAAAGAGAGAGAGAGAAGGGGAGAAAAGCAAGAAAGACAAAGAGAGGAGACATGACCATGCGCTTGAAGAAGCTCATCCAACAGCAAGGCCATTCCTCCACAAAACGACAAGTCAATGGTCAAACACGATGATGGAGTACAACACGGAGAGATGAAGATCAACAGACCTTTCAACATGGTAAGATATGCATGCTTCAACAACGCTATAACCATGATAGATTAGGAAACCTCTTCATCGGCATACCCTTGAGCACTTCGCTCAAGACCCAATTTCTTGCACCATACTTCTTCCCACGCATTTTCCAAGTACGCATACATAGGGCCACATTACAAAGGCCATGCACAAGGCACCTAATGTTTTCAACCCATGCACTAATATAGTTACCCATCATCCATTCTGGGTTACAAGTACTGGGCATGAAAACACGGAATGCCATCTTTGGAAGAACCAGAGGACATCACGGTGACAACAACAAGCGCAGAAGCAATCCACCATGGGAGTTACTCATAACCAACATTGACAATCTCTTTTGAGTAGCTCACAATTTTTGAAAGCTCACAAAGACACCATCCAGCTGGAATACAAGGAAGAAGTACATACAAAGGGACTACAAACTACAAGAGCTAGCAGTGGCAAAGTGAAGAACCAGACAAACAACCAGGATACATTGGCAATATGGATCGCTCTTGTTGGACGTGAAGGACACTACCTCTCAATGTACTACATGGAACAACCACTACAACAAGGGTCTGTCAGGGACGACAGACTCAAGAGGGGGGGGAGTGTTGAAGCTCAAGGTCAAGGACAAAGCATGGAAGTTCATCAAGAAAGTGGACACACAAGAACAAGGAGCAAGTAGGGAGCTCCAAGAAGCACCTGTCAAATTTTCAGAAGAAATCCCTATAAAAATAGTGATTTTCATCACTAAAAACCATTGTAAATACCATTCTCCATTTTTGTAACTCCATTTTGTTCAAGCCGAGGAGTCCTCGAGCTTGAGGAGTATTAGAACTACCATCCTACCGATTTTCATAATTTTTAGACTCCGTTTGAGCCCCCAAATAAGCCCTCGAACCTATTTTTTAACTAGGATGGACACTAGGTCTGGATAGGGCCAAAACCACTCAAAAAACTATAAAAAGGGCTGGAGAGCTCATTTTTGAGGTTAGCTTGTTGTAGATTTTAGCTTTGTAAAAGAGATCTGTTATAATCGAAGATCTTCCATTGTTCTACTCTTTTCTCTTACCTTGTGCGCGTGTGTGTGTATGTGTGTGCATGCTTGTGTGCTTTCACTCACGCACTTGTGTCATCACTTGCTTGCGGTCTTCATACCGGTCCTCACGTCTCCACGGATTGACATTTATGAGGTGAATCTCCTCACGTTGGTACTCACCATTGTGCTAGAGTGACAAATGGTCACCATATTTGTAGGCAATCTTCATCTTTGCATGCATCATTGTCTAGCACCAGTTATAGAGTGGATTTGGAAAATTTTTTGGTTTAACTTTAGGCATATTATGCAATTGGCTTGCATATGGATTGAACTCTCATGGAGCATCCACTATGTACACTATTGAGGATACTACTGTTGTGAAAATACAACTCACAAACCAAACTATCAAGACCACACTCCTAAGAGAGAGCACCTATCTACCCATCCAACTCCACCCATATATATACCTCTAGCCCAAGGGGGTGCATGTCCTTGAGATTGGCCAAGTGTCCAGCCAAGTGTCCCTCATGTGGACACTTTCCCAAGGGTGATCACATGCCTTCTAATTTCCCAAGGTCCATCACATGCCTTCTAAATCAAATGAGGATTCTTCTCTCACGTACACACAAGGTGGCTCATAGAGAAGCTTCTCCCAAGACTAAGGTTCCCACACCTTAGGATAAATCAAGCCTAAGGTTCTAACCATTCAATTGGGAGCTCATATGAATAAATACTTCAAGGGTTAAAACCAAGGGTTTCACCCAAAGGTTCAAGGCATGTTCCAAGGGTAATTCAAGGGCTAGACCAAAGCAAACATACATCATATTCTAACCTTAAGAATCCATATGTTAACCTTCTTAACCCATGAATTATACAACATTCTTCTCCCCTTTAACATTTTTGTCCTCGAAAATGCATGCAGGTATGATATGTGAAGTATTCCCCCATGCACCATGATCTATACTCTGAGCATGGTCATCTCTCTCTTTAGATCATTTTTAGTAATCAGATAAGGGCTCATCCCTACCTTATTCTGAAAAGAAATGAATCAAAATCCCTGCCCAAATCACTTTCTCTTAGTCCACCTGAATGTACATGCATGCCTTGTACCTATGGACTAGTGAAAAGGATGGAATTATTTGGTGGTCTTTTTCTTTTGGCACTTTCGCAAACCTTGAGCTCCATAAAATAATACATTTTAGTACACTTTGTACTTCCCTCGAAATTTATATTTTTAGGAGTCTATGATAGATATCCGATTTCTATCTTGAAAGGGCCAGTTACTAGATTCATCTTCCACTTTCAACAGAAAGGAGAGGAATCTTTAGATATTTTGAATTTCACTTATTCTTTTATAGTCCTTTTCAAATACAAATATACTTTATTTGTTTTTGATAGGATTGAGCTAAAGATTTGAACTTAGCAAAGTGGGTCTAGTAAGTCCCTGCCAAAATATGCTCAATAAAATGAGGATAAATACTATCTTCTCATTCCTTGGCAACTTAGGTGGACTTATTTCAATCATCCAGGTTTTCTTGAAACATAAAGTTCAAGTATTCTGAATGAAAATATACCCAATTTTGAAAGTTCATGACTACAAAAGAACCAACCTCGGCTACACAGTTTGCACCGGACGACATCCCAGCAAGTGCAAAGCAGGGCAATATACATCAACCAACATGGAGGATTCTTCTATTGGAAACCTACCCAGAGATGGTAAGAACATGGAATAACATGCCTTTGTACATCAAATACAACCCATGCTACTGCCCTGTATTTCGAAGAAGGTCATGGCCGGAATACACAAAAACTGTGCTGACAACCAAAGGATGCAAGAAATGGCTCAATTATGTCTACTTAACACCACCTAAAGGCCAACCTACCATAGGATATATGATCTCGACGATTCGGCATTGGGGGGTCAGGTTTAAAAATGTACCGGATGTCATGGCCCAAATGTGCCTTAAAATTTTTGAACTCATGTTGGTCACCTTCAGGACTTTCAAAAATGTCAAGGAACCTCATCTGTCAGCTCTTGGATTTAATGAAGTTAATCAGGACCTTGTCTGCGACATGAGCGCAACACCATCTATTAATGTTGTATATGCATGGCACGCGCGTATCAAGTATCTACCAGCCTGCTTCAAACAGACGTTTGAAGAAATGTTCGTCACGGGATTCTGGGAATACCATTCAGAGATATTCATTCCCAGACCATCACATTTATTGCAGTTGTTTGCAGTGGAACAAGCTCTCCATTCAGAAAAGTTACGTATACCACATCCAGAGGTTCCCGGGCCGGTAGATTGGGATGCTCTACTCACGGACTTGGCCAAAGGGTTGCGGATTGCAGAACATCACTTAGCACAAGACGTTGTGGAGTACTACATCCAACGACCCACCCAACAAGGGTCTGTCAGGGACGACAGACACGAGAGAGGGGGGGGTGTTGGAACTGAAGGACTCACCAGGCAAGGAAGCTTACGAAGGGAGTCAGAGAGAAGAGAAAGTACAAGCAGACAGAGGAGTCAACGACGATCTGGCAAGTAGGCCAATATTTTTTCAGGACACTAACACATATAAAAGAGTTGGACACACAAGGAGAAGGAGCAAGTAGGGAGCTCCAAGAAATGTATGTCAAAATGTTATTAGAAACCCCTACAAAAATAGTGATTTTCATCACTAAAAACCATTGTAAATACCATTTCATATTTTTGTAGCTCCATTTTGTGCAAGCCAAGGAGTCCTTGAGCTTGAGAAGCTTTAGAAGTATCTACCTGTCAGTTTTCACATTTTTTAGACTTCGTTTGAACCTCCAAATAGGGTAGAGAACCTAATTTTTAACTAGGCCGGACACTAGGTCTGGACAAGGCCAAAACCTAGACAAAAACTATAAATAGAGCTAGAGAGCTCATTTTCAGGGTTAGCTTGCAATAGTTTTGAACTTGTATGAGCTTTTTGAAAGTAATCTAAGAACTCCATTGCTTCTCACTCTTTGTCTTGCCGTGTGTGCGCGTGTGTGTATGTGTGTGCATGTTTGTGTGCTTCTCACTCATGCACTTGTGCCTTCACTTGCTCGAGGTCTTCATACCATCCTCCCGTCTTCCCGGATTGACATTAAAGGAGGTGCTACTCATCACTGAGCTACATTAAGCTTCCATTATCCTTAAGTTCAGTGTCCCATACCACTGAACCCACTTAAGTGACATTGTAAACCTAGATGTCCCATACCATTCGATTTACAATCCCACCTTAGTGTAGACAACTTTAGCTCTTACTCAAGGATTAAACTTCATTCATTTTAGTCTTATCAAATATAATCAAAATCTTTGTAAGTTACATTCTTACAGAGTCTTGATTTGTTCTTTGAAAAAGACGTTGAGCTTTCATTGAACTATTTCCTTGATTAGATGCAATCAAAGTTATCTTTGTTCATGTCATTTGATAATAGAGCTAGAATTCTCATACTAGATATCATCTATTGACATAAGTAGGTATCTGTATCAAAGGATATAGTCAATCATAAGCTTTGCTAAATGGTTACCTTGTTAACCATCTTGATAAATTGTTTCTTACTCATAGAGCACATTTTGGAGTAGAGTTCTTAAGGGTTTCTTTCAACCCTTTAATCTTCCTCTTCTCCAGATATGCTTAATGAATTACAATTCTTTCACTCTTGAAGCAATTTTCTCAAAGCTCCAAATGGCTCCTACCGCTTGTCAATGAAGGAAGAAGCTTATTGGGGAAGAAATGGATGCTTAAAAGGGTAAAATGGTTCAATCATTTTTTTCCTAATATGTCATTTGAAGACATTCTCTTCCCCTTTTAGTGTGATCATTGTCCTCAATGATCAGATGTTGAAGTTCCTCTGAACTTCTTAACATCATTCACAATAATAAATTATCCCATGAGTGTAGGGTCTCATATAGGATTCTCATTTCTCTTTTGGATGCCTTTTAGTCCAATTTCTTATTACTATCATTTATGGTTTAAAAAGAAGAGAAACTTGTTGAATTTGAAGCTTAAGTGCTTGGCCTTACTGATCAGGCATGCCATGGGTATTATGGAACTTGGGGGTCCATAAGTAGGACTCTAAACTTAAAGCTCCTTTTCCTAAGTTAAATTTTGTTGGCTTTTGAATTAAGCCAACATATAAAAAGCATAAAAGTTAATGGGCATAATCTCAACACACCACTAGACTTTTATGCTTTTGACTTCATATGAAGAAGTCATTTATCTATCTTAAACCTTAAACTTAGAGAACTTAATGTCTCTCTCATGTCTCACCAACCCATACATATGAGATTCAATTCATGCATACATGGTGTAAGCCAAGAACATGTACATCTTTCCTTGAGGATGCTTTAGCATGCATAAGCTCCAACGGTTGAACCCCTCCTTAAAGCATGCATGGAATTCACACTTGGAACTCCATTTAATGCATAAATAAATGCTTTTGCATTCCATTGGCGTTCATGCCATACTATAATGGACATTCTATGTCCCTATTATAACAATTCTTAGGTGGTGAGTTCATTGCATGCTAAAAATCCACTTTGTATTCTTTTGTGCCTCTAGTGCATCACTTCAATGATTCAATATATGCACCATTCAATGAGCATGAAAACTTCACCTACTCATTGAAATGCATCTCTATATGCATTACTTTTTGCATGGCAACATAAAATGAGCTGAAAGAGAAATTGTACTTATCTTCATTTTTGCTACGTCCGTCCTTTGATTCCATGAAGGGGGAAGCTTGCACATTTGAATAATTTGAAAGGTTGGGCCATTACATCTCTGGCTACCATGCATGTCTTTCAATTGAGAGGCCCGAGTTCAAAACTCGGTAATAGCTCAAAGGGTCCTTAAAAATGTATCTCTTCAAAATTTGTCTCTCTGTTGGAGTTAGATGTCTGCGGAAGCACGCGAACAGCACAAGGAAGAAGAAGAAGCTTGGAGCACAACACACAATACTGAATGTATTACTAGAGAATGTACAAAGATAAGTAGCCCATTAGGGCAATAGGTGTATATACAAGCTAGGGGAAAAAAACCTCCTAAAGAGGGAAAAAAGTGCCCCGGTGGTCCTAGTGTGTTCACACACATCACTACCTAAATATATCAACCAATCCCCCCTGGGAGTGATGCGGTGAACAAGGAGCTGGCACTCATGTATAAGGAAGTGCCAAGCTATGTGGAAATCACTCCACAAAAGGAAGTAAGCCCAAAGCTTTGCGAAAAGCTTCAAACTTCTCCCTAGGCAGAGCCTTCGTGAAAAGGTCTGCAATGTTCTCCTGCGTGGGCACATATGCCAAGCTGATCTCCCCAGCAGAGAACCTCTCCCTGACATAATGATAATGCACCTCAATGTGCTTCATGTGAGCATGGAACACAGGGTTCCTCGCAACTGCCAATGCGCTCTGACTGTCAGTGAAGATGGTGGTGGCAGAAGACTGACCAACACCCAAATCAGCCATAAGGCGTCTGAGCCACACACACTCAACGATAGCTATGAAAGCTGCCCTATACTCAGCCTCACAACTAGAAGTGGCCACAGTAGGCTGCTTCTTGCTCAACCAAGATATACATGAGCTACCAAGCATGAAGCAAAAACCACTGGTGGACACATGAGTGTCATAGCAACCAGCCCAATCTGAGTAAGAAAAAGCATGCAAATCTGGCGGTAGTGATCCCCCCTTGGGATAAAACAACCCAAGTAGCCGAGTACCACTCAAGTAGCGAAAGATTCGCTTAACTGCCTTCCAATGCGTGACTCCTGGGCAATGCATAAACCTGCTCATCTGTGAGACAGCAAACTGAATATTTGGCCGAGTAATGCATAAGTAAATCAAGCATCCAACAGCCTGCTGATAGAGAACAACATCAAATGCATCTCCAGCATCATAAAGACTCCATCGTAAACCTATCTCCATAGGAGTGGCGATTGGCTTACAGTCTTCAAGGCCAAAACGTTGCAATAATGTGTCAATATATTTCATTTGACACAAAGCCATTCCACCATCAACGTGCATAAACTGAATGCCCAAATAATGATGCAAATGCCCCAAATCAGACATCTCAAATGAGGCATGCAAATCAGCCTTAAAATCAGCAATATGCTTCTCAATAGGACCAGTGAGCAGCATGTCGTCAACATAGACAACAATGATCAGAAGCACATCATTAACACGCTTAACATATAAGGTGCTTTCAGTTGGATTGTTCTCAAAACCATGTGCAATCACATAGGCATGTATCTTCTCATACGAAGCACATGTTGCTTGCTTTAAACCATATAATGCCTTCTTTAACCTGCACACCTGGTTTTCATGCCCTTTCTGCACAAAGCCACGGGGCTGAAAAACATACACTTCCTCATGCAAGTCACCATTCAGAAATGTTGTTTTAATGTCCAACTGATGTACATTCCAACCATGATGGGCTACAAGTGCACAAATGCTCCGAACAGTAGTCATACGCAGCCGAGACTAGACGCAGCCATAGCATAGCAATCTGATGCAAAGGAGGCACTATGAGAGCCTGAACGAGTACGATATGACAAAGGCGCATGTAATTTACTATCACGCAAAGTCTGCACACGCCATTTTGGCATAGTTTTTGCCTGCTCAATATCAGCTCTCTCATCAACAAGTGCATCATGTAAATCTACATCAGAAATGGAATGATCTGCATCATCATATGAAACCTGCAAAGGCTGAGAAGTTGCCTCATTAGGACCAACACTAGATTGTCCACCTGTAAAAAGAGGCATCAAAGTATCATACATGTCTTTGGAGCTAACATACGTCTCCTTAGTACATGAAAGCAATGGCTGAATAGCATCTTCCACAAAGACAACATCACGGCTAACCAGAATGCGTTTAGTCTGTGGATGATATAGACAATATCCTTTACTTTCAGAACTGTACCCAACAAAAATACATTTTACTGCCTTATCATCCAATTTTCTGCGATGTTGTTTAGGCACTAGTGCATATGCCAAACAACCAAAAACACGCAGATGAGCAACAGATGGCTTGCGGTCATGCCAAGCCTCATATGGAGTGATAGACTGTAGCGCTTTAGTGGGACACCTGTTCAGTACATATGCTGCACACATGACAGCCTCAAGCCAGAAACTATGTGGTAAAGCCTGACTTTTGACCATGCACCTCGCCATCTCCATGAGTGACCTGTTCTTTTGCTCAGCAACTCCATGCTATTGAGGTGTATACGGCACTGTACACTGGTGTTTTATCCCACGTTCAGCCAGAAATGCATTAAAATCAGAAGACATATATTCCCCCCCTCGATCAGAATGGAGGGTGCCCATTTTACATGCTGACAGATTTTCAGCCAAAACTAAAAACTGTTTGAAGCACATGAACACTTCGGACTTTGCTTTGAGTGGATATACCCATGCATGCCTGGAAAAATCATCAATGAAAGTCACGAAGTAAAGGTAATTTCCAAAAGAGGGTGTCTGCATAGGACCACAGACATCACTGTGTACAAGTTGCAATTTCTGCGTAGCCCGAACTGAACCATCTTTTGGAAAGGATGAATGCTGCATTTTGCCCAAAATACAGCCTTCACAAACATGTTTTCCAGGTGCCTCAAGTTTGGGCAAAGAGGACACCATTTCACATTTCTGCAGGCATAGCAAACTAGCAAAATTCAGATGACCAAAGCGTGCATGCCAAAGCTTTGCATCTGACATAGCCTGAGAATCATGAACTGCACATGCCAAATCATTCACAGATCTTTCATAGTCTATGAGCTTATACAGCCCACGACATAAAATGCCAGAAGCAATAATCACGTCGCCATTTGATAGATCATGAACTGTACACCTGCCATCAACAAATTTCACAACCAAGCCAATCTTGGCTAATGCAGAAACTGATAACAGATTCTTCTTGATCCCTGGCACAAATAAAGCATATGACAAAGTGAAAGAACTACCATCAGCAGTAGTCAGAATGATCTTACCAACTCCCATAACAGGATAAGAGGAGTTGTTGGCGCATGTGACAGTATTCCCTGTAGGGGCACGCTCGAGTGAAGAGAAGAAACTGCGTTGCGAGGTAATATGTTTGGTCGCCTCACTGTCAAAGTACCAAACATCTGAGTCTACTGCAGACATGCACTGATCATTAGAAGATGGGTCAAAACTATAGACAGTAGTAAACGCCCATTCTTCTTCCTGCACAAGATTTGTAGACTCTGTTTTTGGTGTAGAGGCCTCTGCAAGAACCATTCCAGCCTCTTTCTTCTTTGCCTCTTTAGCAGCCAGTTTTGGACAGTTCTTTATGATATGATCATTCCCTTTACAGTACTTACAAAACAATTTCTGCTTTTCTGATTTTTTTCTCATCTTTGTCTTGGTTCTTCGAATGTGCAGCATTTGCAGATTTCTGCTTACTAGTAGAAGAGCTCCATTTTCCTTTGCCCTTCTGACTAGCCAGGAAAGCTTGATTTGCAACACGCATAATGGACCTGTTCTGCCTGGACTGATCTTCCTGCAATAGAACAGAGACTAACTCCTCAAATGACAAGGCATTTGGATTGCCTTTCATCATTAACCGAAGAGTAGAAGCAAAACTCTGATATGAATCAAGAAGACCATTCAGAACGGTCTGCACAAGTGAGCTATCTGGTATAACCTCGTCAGCAGAAATCAACTGTTCCTTCAAGTCTTTAATCTTTGTTAGGAAACTGTCCATGGAATCACCTTCATTCATGTGCTCACTCTGCAACTGTTTTCGGAGATAAGCAACACGAGCCTCATTCCTAGCTTGGTACAATGTGGTAAGTGTATCCCAAGCATCCCTAGCTGTTTTGCAAGAGCGTATGTGAGGAATAATGGCACGTTTGATAGCCAAAGCTATCAATGCATGTGCCTAGGCATCTCTGCCATCCCAACGAATCTGCTCTGCAGTAGGTGCAACAGAAACAGTAGCATGAACAGGAATCTACGGAATATCATCTTCGACACCATCTTCATCAGCTCTAGCACCTGTATTTGCAGTACCTGTTGTTACAGGTGTAACAGGACGTCTTTCAACACCCTGCACAATGTTCCACAATCCTTTTGCAACCAAAACATGTCGCATCATATAAGCCCATAATGGGTAGTTGGTACCATCCAACTTATCCTCAACAACCAACATACGAAATACATCACTGCTTTCAGCCATGGCCGGTGACTAAAATACCTTGATGCGGAAAATTGATTGTATCTCAAAAAGTTGAACGGAACTGCCCAGACGAGTTCTGCTAGACCTGTAGTAGAATTTGAGACGCTTAAATTGGCGAATAGAAATTGGTATATACCTTTGGCACAAAAGGATGAAATAGCCTGCACAAGCGTTGCGATAGTGCGTTCGGAGGCCGAAACGAGCTCACCCTGAGTATGCTCACCAAATTTCGTGCGAATCTGAGACTACAAACGGAGGAGTGTCGATGACGCCCTAGAAGAAGCGACGACCTGCTCTGATACCAATTGTTGGAGTTAGATGTCTGCGGAAGCACGCGAACAACACAAGGAAGAAGAAGAACCTTGGAGCACAACACACAATACTGAATGTATTACTAGAGAATGTACAAAGATAAGTAGCCCATTAGGGCAATAGGCGTATATACAAGCCGGGGGAAAAAAATCTCCTAAAGAGGGAAAAAAGTGCCCCACGGTCCTAGTGTGTTCACACACATCACTACCTAAATATATCAACACTCTCCATCATTCAAGATTTACCTACTTAGAGTATGCCCAAAGTATGTATCTATATTTTCAAAAGCTTTAAGGTTGCATGAATGCATAATTACACCTTTTATTGTGAACAAGCATATAAACAATTCTCATATCCCATAAGAGATAATCTCAAAGCTCATTCATAGTCATATATAGAATAACTTATATGCATATACTTGCAATAGATACTTAAATCGATACTTTCTTGAATCCAAAATAATAAAGTACTTCATGGACTACATTTGTGCATGCCATGCATCATATGATGTATTGATATAAGATGACATCAAATATATGCAAATAAAAGACACAATACTTAGCTTTCATCAATGCTTGAAGACTTCGCTTTGTTGATGTTGCAAATGACAAAAGAACCCTCCTTCCGTCAAGGGTCATATTTTTACTTTATCCTTCATCCCAAGAGTTGGGCTTGAAGTGTAGTGATCAGGATCTTTTTCTCCTCCATGAGATAATAAATCATCTTCTTAGCCTTCCACAACTCTCTCGTGGAACCATGTGTCTTTCAGAACAGCACCGCGGTGCATGAACTCTGCTCTGCGCTCAGATGATGACCGTCTTATCCCATATATGCAATGAAGCGCTTATCATTTCAGTATATAAAGAAAGAGGTGCTCAACTCATTCCTTTCACGAAAAGGAGGAACAGTGACTGTGAACGGCGCTACTCCCTCGTCCTTTCACACATGTTCACGTGTCCATGTGCTGATGGCTCGATGTGTTTCGGGACCATTTATGAGATCTACATCAACGGGCGGATCCTCCCTCGCAGGTGGGTTCATACCAACAATTTTGCTCTAAGAGAACACAGAAGTTCCTCGCATGGCTCTAGCAGTTAGAAGCTCACGAACTCCTCTCACGGACGTGCTCAGAGTCATAGCTTTCATACAATGGAAGGGAATTACCTAGCTCACGGTACCAATGTTGTGAAAATACAACTCACAAACCAAACTATCAAGACCACACTCCTAAGAGAGAGAGCACCTATCCACCCATCCAACTCCACCCATATATAAACCTCTAGCCCAAGGGGGTGCATGTCCTTGAGATTGGCCAAGTGTCTAGCCAAGTGTCCCTCATGTGGAAACTTTCCCAAGGGTGATTATATGCCTTCTAATTTCCCAAGGTCCATCATATGCCTTCTAAATCAAACGAGGATTCTTCTCTCACATACACACAAGGTGGCTCATAGAGAAGCTTCTCCCAAGACTAAGGTTCCCACGCCTTAGGATAAATCAAGCCTAAGGTTCTAACCATTCAATTGGGAGCTCATATGAATAAATACCTCAAGGGTTAAAACCAAGGGTTTCACCCAAAGGTTCAAGGCATGTTCCAAGGGTAATTCAAGGGCTAGACCAAAGCAAACATACATCATATTCTAACCTTAAGAATCCATATGTTTAACCTTCTTAACCCATGAATTATACAACATTTAGCTATGTATATTCATGTGGATTTGACATGGCAATTACATTTTATATAATCCTTTTCATGTATTAAATAGGAATGTGGTGAGGATAGCAAGGTCTTTATAGTGATAAAGATACCCAACCTCACCATTAAGGTTAGATCTCGTGTTTCTATATGTAGTTGCTTAGTCACTTAGACATTATGTAGACATGGTTCATTTTTTTTTGTGATGATGTTACATTTAGTGATATGATTATGGATTTATGTTTATATGTTTCAATTATAAGGAAGATTCTTTCAAAATTGTTCAAGTTTCATAATTGAGCCACATGAGGGTTGACTTTGATTTCCACACTCATCATTTGAAACTACTTGATAAGATAGCATTCAAGTCGTAGACACTTTGTGATTGATTTTTTCAAACCATCAGTTCATTTTTCTTTGAAAATAATTTCCTATAATATGTACTTATCCATATTTTAGTTTCACTTCTACTGGATCATATGTCAATTTTATTAAGTCTACATTGAAATCCCAATTAATTTCTTGCATCATGGCTTCATAGATATATGAGAAAACTAGTGGATCATGAGGTAATGCAAATCGGCAGGTACACCTAGAACTATATGAGTACAATATGGCCGATACCTTGCTTCATCGTATGTTTATGCTTGATCCCAACTTGTATCATGGTCATGCATCTTATATATATTTTTTCCCATTCTATTACGCCCTTACTTGGAGGACCTTGCAAACTTGTGCGAATGAACCCATGCCACATCATCATGGAAGCTTTTAGAACATATTCCATATCATCACTTACATCATTGATGATATCATCATGGGAAAATCTAAAAGACCCTTAGCTTCTCTTCAACATCTATATGAAGGTTTTCCCATAGAGATCTTCAATCTTGCCAATGCAACCCTTGGGAGCACTAGTCCCTTGTTCTAGTCTTATCTAGTTAGGCTTCTAGTATCGTTGCCTTGTCATCATGTAATCTCATAATATGAGATCTAGCTAGTCTTCTCTTGTATCTTGTTCAGCTTCATCAAAGGATATCTTGTGTTTTTTATATCATGTTTCATACCTATGGTCCCCCATTTTGGGATCTCCTAGATCTCGTCTAGTCCTATTATCTATACCTATGGTCCCAAACTGTGGGATCCTTTACATCTTTCTAATCTCTCGATCCAATATCTATTAGTCTTGCACTGCAAGACTTCCCATGCCAGACTGGTATCTTGCCCACAATGGTAATTCATACCATCCAACTTATCCTCAACAACCAACATACGAAATACATCACTGCTTTCATCCATGTTCACTGACTAAAATACCCTGATGTAGAAAAATAATTTATTTGAAAAAGTTGAATAGAACCACCCAAGCGAGTTTTGCTAGACCTGTGGCAGACTTCGAGATGCTTATATTGGCAAACCAAAACTTGTATATATCTTTGGCTTAAAAAGATGAAATAGCCTACACAAGCACTGTGATAGTGCGTTTGGAGGTCAAAACGAGCTCAGATCGTGATTTTGGCACCACATGTCGAAGCTGTTTTGATCTCCTAATCAGCTCAAGTATGCTCACCAAATTTCTTGCGATTCTAAGACTGCGATCAGAGGGCTATCGACGATGCCCTAGATGAAGCGACGACCTACTCTGATACCAATTGTTGGAGTTAGACGTCTACGGAAGCATGCGAACAGTACAAGGAAGGAGAAGAAGCTTGGAGCACAACACACAGTACTGAATGTATTACCACTAAAATATACAAAGGTAAGTAACCCATTATGGCTATAGGCATAGATACAAGCTAGGGGAAAAAACCTCCTAAAGAGGGAAAAAATAGCCCCAATAGTCCTAGTGTGTTCAGACACATCACTACCTAAATATATCAACATTCTTGAAGTATAATGTTCAAGTATTTTGAACGATGGAAAATACATCCAATTTTGAGAGTGAATCTCCTATTAAAGTGGACCCTTGTCTTGAACATCCTTGATTCTTCCTAGATTAATGCTTGCAACATTTCCCAGTTCTTATAGGTCAATCTGTCCTAAATATCTTTAGTCTTCAAGACTTTAATAGGCTACATATATGGATTCTAAGGGTAAGAAGATAATGTATATTATTCTTGGTTTAGCCCTTGGTTTACTCTTGGCACATGATTGAAATTTCCGTTTAGAACCTTGGTTTGAACCCTTTGATTTTCTATTCATATGAGCTTCCAATTGAATGGTTGTGATCCTTAGCTTCCATTTATCCTAAGTTGTAGGAGCCTTAGTTTTGGGAGAAGCATCTCTAAGTTCCACCTTGGGGTGTACATGAGGTACTCTATGATAGTTGTAACATATCAATGATACTTACTTGTCCCCTTATAGAGCTTTCATCCTTGAAAATTGTAGGCTTTAAGGATATTGATGCTCATCCATTTCCTAAGTATAAACCCAATAAGAGTTTTATTTATACTCAGTCCCCTTTCTTTCAAGCTGATCAAACACATCATCGAATATCCCAAAGTTCAATCTTCCATATCCTTATTCCTGCATCCCATGCCACTGAATCTCTAGATGATTTAAACAAATTATTCAAGAAGTTTCAACGAGTTTCTAGAAAGGTATGGGATATGATGCCAAGAAAGAGGTACCCTTAAGTTTTGCAAGACCTTGGAACTAGAAACAATGAAAACTTGAATCATTTAATTTTAAATTTTTTCGATGGATAAGGAATCTAGCAAAAAGTTTCACTAACTAAGGGAAGCTATCTTGATGGCTTGATAAGTATTGTTCCTCAATTCATCTAAGGATTCAAAGGAATTGGTTAAGTAAGAATTATATATTTCTCTTCATTGGTGACCTTTGAGGTTAGTATAATTAATTATCTATGGTATGAACCAAAATTGGTTCAAGATAGTTAGTACTAATGCTCTTTGGAAGAACTCCCCAAGCTAAGATGAACAAAGAACTTGGGTAGAAACCTAGAAGAATGGTCTATCAAGTAATGCCAATTCCCAAATAAATGATTTATGACACTCAATTCTCGAAAAAGTGACTTTTGCTTCATGCTTGGTAGCTCATTCATATCTTGGTTGAGCAAGAAGCAACCTATTCTGGTTACTTGTGGTTGTGAGGTTGAGTATACGACAACGTTCACAAATAATGTTGATTGTGTGTGTGGCTAATATGCCTTATGGATGACTTGGGTGTTCTTCAAGCTTCTACCACAACCATATTTACTGATAATTGGAACGCATTGGCCACTATGAGCAACCTAGTGTTCCATGCTTGCATTAAGCACATTGAGGTGAACTATCATTATACCATAGAGTGAATCTATGTTGGATAGGTCAATTTGGCATATGTGCCAACATGGGATAATATTGCAGACCTTTTTACAAAGGCTTTGGCTCATGAGAAGTTCAAAGCTTTTTGCAAAGCTTTGGGCTCACTCCCTATTGTGGATTGACCTTAGGCCACATTGGCTGACAAATTTCTATAGATGAGTGCCAACTCCTTGTTCATTGCATCACTCCAAAGGGATGGTAATGATGTGTGCAAACACACTTAGGACTAGCAAGGCTTGTATATATGCCTTATAACCCTAATGGGACTGCTTATCTGCAAGAGTTTTTTTCCCTCTACGTGTATATATGACTATAACCCTAACGAGCTACTTATCTTTTGTACATTCACTTGCTAATACACTCATTGTTGTGTTCAAATCTTCTTCTTCTTCCTCGTGTAATTTGCATGCTTCCCTAGTCCTTGAACTCCAATACATGTAACTACGCCCTTAGTTGGAGGACCTTGGATATCTATGTGAGGGGGCATCATGGAAGCTTCTAGAATTTATACCATATTATTACCTACGTGATCAATGATTATATCCTGGAAACTTCTATAAGATCCTTGGTCATCCTTAAAAATTTATAAGGGCTGCTACCCATAGAGATCCTCAGTCTTGCCAATGCTAGCCTTAGGAGCTCAAGGAGTCATGCCTAGTCCTTTGTTCTAGTCTTGTCTAGTCTAGCTTCTAGTTTTCTTGTCTTCTTGTAATCTCATAGTATGAGGTCCGAATTACTCTTCTCTTTCTCTTGTTCATCTTTGTCAAGGGGGATCTTGTAATTACGATATCATTTTTCATATTTAAGGTCCTAGGTTGTAGCATCTCCCCATTTTGTCCAATCATGTTATTTGTACCTATGGTCCTAGTTGCGAGATCTTCTATATCTTGTCCATATCTATATTCCATATCCATTATTCCTAGGTTGTGTGACTTCCTATGCTAATTGGATATTTTTTCCTTGCATGGGTTATTGTATAATCAAAATCCCTTGTAATCTTGTTTCTAGTCTAATCGTAGTGAGCACAATCTAGTGCTTCTTTAAAAATAAGAAGAACTATACTTTGCAATGGAAATAGCACTTTGGGATCTAAATGTTTGATGGATCTAACTTTGTTTCGTGGAGGAACAAGGTACATCATGCCTTGATTCAAAGAAGGCAATGGAAGCCAATAAATTGTCTCGAAAAGGAACCTACCGACATGGATTATGAAAATCAAGAAGAGCTTGATCAAATAGCTATGTCGATGATCCTCTTATATTTGATAAATATTTTTTAAATTCATAACCTTAGATTGTGAAACTTGGCAAAATATAGAGTAAAATTTTGCAATATGTATGAAAAGAAAATTGCATCAAATACATTCTAACTTATGAGGAGATTGTATGATATTTGCATGAAGGAAAAAAATATTCTACTCAGATAAATGAGTTTGACGTAAAATTGTACCAATTTAAAGCTCAAAATATGAACATGGATGATTATATGGTCTTCCTTTTATTATGCATACTTCTAGCTTCATGGGATACATTTTTTAGGACCATTAGTAATAGTGCACTAGGTGAAAAGCTTGTCTATAATGAAATATACGGTGCACTTCTAAGAAAGGATGTTTGTAAAAAGTCTATGTTTGTCTCACATATTCATGATGCATAGAACCTATTTATAATAGGAATAAGTAGTGCGACAAAAGTAAGACTAAGAACAAGGATAGTCAATATGAGAAGAGTAGAATCCATTCTTGAAATCGAAACATTGTGTTGGATTTTGGAGACCAATAATGAACACAAATAGCAAGAGGAAGAAAAAGAAGCTTGGGACACAACACACAATCTATTACTAATAGTAGAATGTAGAAAGATAGTTAGCTCATTAGGGTTATGATCATATATACAATCCAAGGGAAAAGACCACCTAAAATTGTAAAATAAATGCCCTGATAGTCCTAAATGTTCTCACACACATTACTACCAAAATATACTAACAATTTCCTCTATGTGTTGCGGTGAACAAAGAGTTGATACTCAAGGAACAAGCAATGTGGACTGAAATCAACCCACAAAAGGGAGTAATCCCAAAGCTTTGCAAGATCTTGAAGCTTCTCATGAGCTAGAGCCTTTGTGAAAATTTTTGCAACATTAGCTTGGGTGGAAAGATAAGATAAATTGATCTCTCCAATAGAGATTATATCCTTAGCATAATGATAGCTCACCACAATGTGCTTAGTGCAAGCATGGGATACTAGGTTTGCCACATCTTCCAGTGTGCTTTGGCTATCAATAAACATGATGTTGGTAGAAGTTTGTCCGAAACCCAAATTATCCTTAAGGCACTTGAACCATACTCTCAATCATATCTATGAAAGCTTCCATATACTCAACCTCACAAGTAGAAGTGGCCACAATAAGTTGCTTCTTGCTTAATCAAGATATGAATGAGCCAACATGCATAAAATGCGAATGCCCCAAATCTAAGATTTCAAAAGAGGCATGTAAATCAGCTTTCGAATTAGTAATATGTATCTCATTAGGTCCAGCGAGCACAATTTTCCTCAACACAAACAATAATAATTACAAGCACATCATTTGCACACCACATATAAGTTCAATTTAATTATTATGAATCCATGTGCTAATAAGTAGACATCCATTTCTTCATATGGATTGCTTTGATTCATAGAATGCGTTCTTTAACTTGCACACTTTACTTTTAACAAAACCATGAGGCTAGAAAACATACGCTTCTTTATGAAAGTCCCCATTCAAAAATCAAGTTTTGATAATCAATTGTACATTACAACCATATAAGTTGGAAGTGCACAAATGCTGCAAACAATTGTCATAGAACATGTGGGAGCAAATCTCTCATCAAAATCAATGTCATTTTCTTGAGCACAACCTTTGGTTAAAAGCCTGGCCTTACATGAGGCTTGAACTTCAACCTCCTTCCCAAAAGCCAAATCATATGAAGATCAAGGAGCATTATTTATAATAACATCAAATTTTGATTGCATATGAGCCATTCATTTTTTAACTTTTGTATTTGATCATAGAAAACATGATCAGCTCATCACAAAGGCTAGAGACAACTATTTCATAGAAATTTAATACAAAAAAGCACCATGGGATCTTCAACAAGTAGGAGAAGGTAAAGTTGCATCAAACTTACTATTTATCAAAGTCTAGATCAACCATTTTGGCATAGACTTGCCATTTCATTGAAACTCTTGTTTTTTCTCTTAACAATGCTATTTTTTTAATTGTGTATAATTAGAAGACATAAATGCATCGAACACAAAAGACATGCATGCCCCCCCTTGATCAGAATGAAGGGTGCACATTTTACAAGTTGATTGATTTTTGGCAATAATTAAGAATTTTTTTAAGCACATAAATACTCTTGAATCCTACTTGAGTTTATAAACCCATGCAATGCTTGGAAAATGTATCCATAACATTCATGAACTATAGGTAATTATCAAAATATGGTGTCTAAGTACAAACATAGATATCAATATGAACAAGTTGCAATTTCTACTCAAATCTCACTATATTGTGTTTGGGAAAGGAAGATCATTGGATCTTACCCAAAATTCAACCCTCATATATATGTGTGTGTGTGTGTGTATATATATATATATATATATATATATATATATATATATATATATATATATATATATATATATATATATATATATATATATATATATATATCAAAAGATGCATTAAGTTTCATTAGATTTATGCAAGCATAATAAAGTAGAAAAATTTAGATGAAAAAACATGCATGGCGAAGTTTGAGATGGCATGAGAATGTTGAGTTGAACATGCATAAACTCCATAGATTTGTCAAAAATTGTGAGCTTATACAACTCACAACATAACGTACTAGATGCAATTATCCTTTTTTTACCATTTAAGAGATCATGGTTGTACACCTATGATCAACATGCTTGACCACCAAGCCAATCTTGCTAAGCACTAGAATTAATAATAGCTTCTTCTTCATCCTTAACACATATTAAGCATTTGTTAACATGAACATACTGCTACCATTCGTAAGGATAATTTTCCCAGTTCCATGATAAGATAAGAGGATTTTTTGGTGCATGTGACAATATTCTGGTTAGGTGTAGGCTCAAGTGAGGTGAAGAAGCTATGTTAACAAATAATGTCTACTTTCACCATTGTCAAAGTACCTAACATCTAAGCCCACATTAAACATAGAATGATCATGAGATTATGGATCATAACTAAATTTTTTAGTAAATGTCCATTCTTCATTTTGCACAGCGTTAGCATGATTAGTTTTAGAGGACGAAGTATCCACAGCATCCATTTTTAACTCTTTTTTCTTTGCCTCCTTAGTAGCTACTTTAGGAGATTTATAACATGATAATTGACCTTATGATGCTTGAAAAACTATTTTTTCTTGTAGATTTTCTTCTTGTCTTTATCTTCCTTATTCAATTTTATCATATTTATAGGTTTTTTCTTATTAAAATAAGATCTACATTTACCTTTGCTCTTTTGACTATCAAGAAAGGCTTGATATAAAACATCATAATGGACCTAATTTGTCATGGATTTTTCTGGTAGAAAAAGCACCAAGGGATGTCCTTAAGCATCTTTTCTATCCCATCAAAGTCGATCTACAATGGAACCCATACATCAACATGAACATGCTGAATTCAATTGATGTATTCTTTGCACTGTTGTGGGCAAATTTGGCTAAGGGTAAATAGTCTTTATAATCTATCTATTTAGAAGTTACATAAGCTCTTCATATGACTTCCAAGACTTTGTAGACTTTTTTATTTGATTGTTTGGGGATATCAAGTTGCTCTCATGCTGAATTTGGTTTCCAGTCTACTAAAAGACCGCTCACCAAAAGTGTCTTGTAAATTTATCAAATGAGAGTGTATAGAGTCGATAAAGCTGATTTAGTTTTTTTCAATTTTGAAGACTTACAACTAGCCTTTAATGGAATAAATTGAGTCAATTTAGTCAGTTTATGAATTACCACCCAAATTGAATCATTTCCTTTTTGGATTCGAGGTAGTCTCTTAACGAAGTCCATTTACATTGCATTTTGCTTTGGGAATCTTCAAGGGATGGAAAAATCCTCTAATGTTTACTCTTTTGGTTTTATTTGTTTGTCAAAATTGTTGATATATTTTAGTGGTGATGTGTGTGAAAACACTAGGACCATCGTGGCACTTTTTTCCTCTTTAGGAGGTTTTTTCCCCTAGCTGGTATATATGCCTATAACCCTAATGGGTCACAAAACTTTGTACATTCACTTGATAATACATTCAATATTGTGTGTTGTTCTTTTTCTTCCTTGTGTTTTTTATGTGCTTTCATAGACCTCAAACTCCAACAATTGGTATCAAAGCTAGTCACCGCTTCATCTAGGGCATCATCGGCACCCCTCTGGTCACAGTCTAAGAATCGCACAAAAATTGGTGAGCATACTCAAGATGATTAGGAGTTCAAAACATCTTTTCTCTTTCAAAATCACGATCTGAGCTCATTTTCACCTCCAAACGCACTATTGCAATGCTTGTGTAGGCAATTTCATCCATTTGTGCCAAAAATATATTATAAGTTTCAATTTTCTAATACAAGCACCTCAAAGTCTGCTACAGATCTAATACATCTTGATAGGGTAGTTATGTTCAACTTTTTGAGATACAATCATTTTTTTTTGTATCAGGGTATTTTAGTCAATGGCCATAGTTGAAAGCAATGATGTATTCCTTATGTTGGTTGTTGAGAATAGATTGGATGGTACTAATTACCCATTATGGGCATATATTATGCGTCATGTATTGGTTACAAATGGATTGTGGAATATTGTGTAGAGTGTTGAAAAACAACCTTCTACACCTACAAATACAGTTATTGAAGGTGATGCAAATGTCATTGAAGATGAAGATCTTCAAATTCCTATTCGTGCTTTGGTTCTTGCTCCATCTACTATAGAGCAACTTCATTATGATGATAGAGATGCTCATGTACATGCATTGATAGATTTCTCTATCAAACATGCTATTATCCCTTACATTCAGTCTTGGAAAATAGCAAAGGAATCTTGGGATACACTTACCACTTTGTACTAGGCAAGAAATGAGGCTCGTGTTGCTTATGTCAGAAAATGGTTGGAGAGTGAGCATGTGTATGAACGAGATTCTATTGATAGTTTTTTGACAAAATTCAAAGACTTGAAGTAGTAGTTGATTTCTACTGATGAAGTTTTGCCAAATAATTCACTTGTGCAAACTCTTCTAAATGGTTTTCTAGGTTCATATCAGAGTTTTGATTCTACTCTTTGATTGATGATGAAGGGCAATCCAAACGCCTTAACATTTGAGGGGTTCGTCTCTGTTCTACTGCACAAAGATCAATCTTCATAGAATAGATCCATTATGCATGTTGCAGATCAAGCTTCCCTAATTAGTTAGAGGGGCAAAGAAGGAGATCATCTACTAGTAAGCAAAAATCTAGTAATTCAGCACAATCAAAAAAGGAAGACAAAGATGAGAAGAAATCAGAAAAGCAATTTTTTTTTGCAAATACTATAAAGGAAATGATCATGCCATAAAGAGTTGTTCAAAATTGGCTACAGAAGGGGCAAATAAAAAAGAGGCTGGAATGGTTGTTGCAGAGGCCTCTACACCTAAAACAGAGTTTGCTAATCTTGCATAGGATGAAGAATGGGCTTTTACTATTGTTTGCAATTATGAACAATCTTCTCATGAATAGTGTATGCCTGTAGTAGACTCAGATATTTGGTACTTTGATAGTGGGGCAACCAAACATATTACCTCACTCACTTAAGTCTGCCCCTACAAGGAATACTATCACATGCACCAATAACTCATCGTATCCAAGCATGGGAGTTGGTAAGATCATTCTAACTATTACTGATGGTAGTTCTTCCACATTGTTAGATGCCTTGTTTGTGCCAAAAATCAAGAAAAATCTATTATCAGTTTTAGCATTAACCAAGATCGGCTTGGCTGTGAAATTTATTGGTGACACATGTATAGTTCATGATTTGTGAAATGGCAATGTTATCATTGCTTCTAGCATTTTATGTTGTGTCCTATATAAGCTCATAGATTATGCAAGATCTATGAATGATTCAACATGTGCAGTTCAAGATTCTCAAGCTATATCAGATGCAAAGCTTTGGCATGCACACTTTGGTCATCTGAATTATGCTAGTATGCTATGCCTACAGAAATCTAACATGTTGTCTTCTCTTCCCAAACTTCAAGCACCTTGTAAACATGTTTGTGAAGGCTATATTTTGGACAAAATGCAGCATTCTTCCTTCCCAAAAGATGGTTCAGTTCAAGCTACTCAAAAATTGGAGCTTGTTCACAGTGATGTTTGTGGTCCTATGCAAAGCCCTTCTTTTGGGAACTACCTTTACTTCATGACTTCTAATGATGATTTTTCCAGGCATGCATGGGTGTATCCATTGAAAGCAAAGTCACAAGTGTTTATGTGCTCTGAAGAGTTTCTAGTTTTTGTTGAAAATATATCAGCATGTAAAATGGGCACCCTCTATTTTGATCGAGGGAGGAATACATGTGTTCTAATTTTTAATGCATTTTTGGCTGAACATGGGATAGAACATCAGTGTATAGTTCCATATACACCTCAACAAAATGGAGTTGCTAAGAGAAAGAACAAGTCTCTTGTGGATATGGCAAGGTGTATGGTCAAAAGTTAGACTTTACCACATAGCTTCTAGCTTGAGGCTATTATGTGTGCAACACATGTAGCTAATAGGTATCCCACCAAATCACTACAATCTATCACTCCATATGAGGCTTGGCATGGTTGCAAGCCATCTGTTTCTCATCTGTGTGTTTTTGGTTGTTTGGCATATGTATTAGTGCTTGAACAACAAGGGGGAAATCGAATGATAAAGCAGTGAAATTTATTTTTGTTGATTATAGTTCTAAAAGAAAAGGAGATCGCTTGTATCATCCACAAGCTAAATGCATTTTGGTTAGCTGTGATGTTGTTTTTGTGGAAGATGCAATTCAGCCATTACTTTCATGTACCAAGGAGACTTTTGTTAGCTCTAGAGATGTGTATGACACCTTATTGCCTCCTTTTATAGGTGGATGGTCGTGTTGGTTTGAATTAGGTAATTTCTCAGCCTTTACAAGTTTCATGTGATGATGGAGATCATTCCATTTCTGATGGAGATTTACATGATGCACTTGTTGATGAGAGGATTGATATTGAGGTGGCAAAAAACTATGCCAAAATGGTTGGTGTAGACTTTGCAAGAAAAAAAATTAAATGTACCTATGCCATATGTTACTCGTTCAGGCTCTCATAGTGCTTCTTTTGCATTAAATTGCTAGGCTATGGCTGGCTCTAATCTTTGTGATGAGAATGAGCTTGTTTCATTTGATGAATTTCAAAATCCAAAAAATTGAATGGTTGCTATGCAATCAGAATATGATGCTATTATGAAGAATGGTACCTGGCCTTTATGTGATTTTCCACTTTGCAAGAAGGCCATTTGCACTAAATGGGTATACAAGCTAAAGTGTAAGCCTGATGGAACACTTGATATGTATAAGGCTAGGCTTGTTGCAAAAGGTTATGCTCAAGAAAGAGGCATTGATTTTGATGAGATCTTTGCTCCCACATGATGAATGACTACTATTCATAGCATTTGTGCACTTGCAGCTCATCATGGTTGGAATGTACATTAGTTGGACATTAAAAATGCATTTCTGAATGGTGACTTACATGAAGAAGTGTATGTTTTTTAGCCTCATGGTTTTGTGCAAAAAGGGCATGAAAAAAAGTGTGCATGTTGAAAAAGGCATTCTGTGGTTTGAAGCAAGCACCATGCCCTTCATATGAAAGGATACATGCCTACTTGATTGCACATGGTTTTCACAATAGTGCAATTGAGTATATGTTAAGCGTGCAAATGATGTACTTCTGATCATTGTTGTCTATGTTGATGACATGTTGCTCTTTCGTCCTAATGAGAAGCATATTAATGATTTTAAGGAAATTTTCATGCCTCATTTGAGATGTCAGATTTGGGGCATTTGCATCATTGTTTTGGGAATTCAATTTATGCAAGTTGATGGCGGGATAGCTTTGAGCCAAACAAAATATATTGACACATTATTGTAGCATTTTGGCCTTGACGACTACAAACCTATTGCCACTCCTATGGAAACAATTTTATAGTTGAGTCTTCATGATGCTAGAGATGCATTTGATGTTGTTCTCTATCATTAAGTTGCTGGATGCTTGATTTACTTATGCATAACTAGTCGTGATATTCAATTTGTTGTCTCATAGATGAGAAAAATTATGCATTGCCTAGGTTTCAAGCATTGGCAAGCAGTTAAGTGCATCTTTTGTTACTAAAGTGGTACCTTTCTACTTGGATTGTTTTATCCCAAGGGGGATCACTCTCGCTAGATTTACTTGCTTCTTTTGACTCTGACTAGGTTGGTTGCTATGACACTCGTGTGTCCACTAGTGGTTTTTGCTTCATGTTGGGTAGCTCATGCATATCTAGGTTGAGCAAGAAGTAGCCTACTATGGCCACTTCTAGTTGTGAGGCTGAGTATAAGGCATCTTTCATAGAAACTATTGAGTGTGTGTGGCTTAAATGCCTTATGACTGATTTGGGTGTTGGTCAATCCTTTGCCACCACCATCTTCACTGATAGTTAGAGTACATTGACAGTTGTAAGGAACCCTGTGTTCCATGCTCGCACTAAGCACATTGAGATGCACTATCATTATGTCAGGGAGAGGTTCTCTACTCGAGAGATCAGTTTGGAATATATGCCCACATAGGAGAACACTACAAACCTTTTCCCAAAGGCTCTACCTAGGGAGAAGTTTGAAGCTTTTTGCAATGCTTTGGATTTACTTCCTTTTCTGGATTCACTCCACATAGTTTGGCACTTCCTTATACATGAGTTCCAACTCCTTGCTGACTGCATCACTTCGAGGGGGGATTTGTTGATATATTTTGATAGTGATGTGTGTGAACACACTAGGACTGCAAGGGCACTTTTTTCCCTCTTTAAGAGGTTTTTTTTTCTGGCTTGTATATATGCCTATAACCCTAATGGGTCACAAATCTTTCTACATTCACTTGGTAATACATTCAATATTGTGTCTTATGCTACAAGCTTCTTGTTCTTCCTTGTGCTATTCGTGTGCTTTCATAGACCTCAAAGTCCAATAGAAATTCTAAGATAATATGATTTAAGACAAACTCTTGTTGATATATTTTGGTAGTGATGTGTGTGAACACACTTAGGACCATTGGGACACTTTTTTCCCTCTTTAGAAGTTTTTTCCCCCGAGGCTTGTATGCATGCCTATAACTCTAACAAGTCACTTATCTTTGTACATTCACTTTGTAATACATTTTGGATTGTGTTGTGCTCCAAACTTCTTCTTCTTCTTTGTGTTCTTTATGTGCTTCCCTAGACCTCAAACTTCAATAATTGGTATCGTAACATGTCATCACTTCATCTAGGTCATCGTCAGCACCCCTCTAGTCACAATCTAAGAATCACACAAAAATTGGTGAGCATACTTGAGGCAATTAGAAGTTCAAAACAATTTTAGTATGTCATGTCAAAATTTTGATATGAGCTTGTTTTGGCCTCTGAACACACTATCATAATGCCTATGCAGGCAATTTCATCCCTTTGTGCCAAACATATATACAGGTTTTGGTTCGTGAGTAGAAGCCCCTCAAAGTTTACTATAGGTTTAGTAGAGCTCAACAAGGTACCTCTATTCAACTTTTCCAGATATAGTCATTTTTCCACATTAGGGTATTTATTCAATGGCCATGGGTGAAAGCAATGATGTATCCCATATGTTGGCTATTGAGCATAGGTTGGATGGTATTAATTCCCATTGTGGGCATACATGATGCATCATGTATTGGTAACAAAGGGGTTGTGGAATATTGTGCATGTGTTGAAAACATCCTACTACACCTATAAATATAGTTATTGAAGGTGATACAAATTGCATTGAAGATGATGATCATCAAATTCTTGTTCATGTCATGGTTCTTGTTGCATTTATTATAGAGGAGCTTCATTGGGATGGTAGAGATGTTCATACATATGCATTGATATCTTTTTCTATCAAACATGCCATTATCCCTCACATTCGCTATTGCAAAATAGCAAAGGATGCTTGGAATACACGTACCACTTTATAGTGGAGCTACGAACCATCTTCTCATGAGTAGTTTATGTCTAGAGTAGACTTAGATGTTTGGTACTTTGATGGTGGGGCAACCAAACATATTACCTTGCAACATAGTTTCTTCAGTTCACTTAAGCCTACCCCTATAGGTAATACTATCACATGTGCTAAAAACTCCTCTTATCTTGTAATGAAAGTTGGTAAGATCATTCTAACTACTATTGATGGTAGTTTTTCACATGCTCAGATGCTTTGTATGTACCATGGATAAAAAAAAAAAAATCTGTTGTCAATTTCATCATTAGCCAAGATTAGTTGGTTGTCAAATTTATTGATGACATATGTATAGTTCATGATCTCTCCAATGGCAATGTTACTATTGCTTCTGGCATTTTTTATCATGGGCTGTATAAGATCATAGACTATGCAAAATCTATGAATGATTCAACATGCATAGTTCAAGATTCTCAAGCTATCTCATATGCAAAGCTTTGGCATGCATGATTTGGTCATTTGAATTTTGCTAGTTTGCTAAACTTGTAGAAATCTGAAATGGTGTCCTCTTTTCCAAGCTTGAGACACCTTTTAAACATGTCTATGAAGGCTATATTTTTGGCAAAATGCAGCATTCCTATTTTCCAAAAGATGGTTCAATTTGAGTTACTCATAAATTGTAGCTTGTTCATAGTGATGTTTTTGGTTGTATGCAAACAACTTTTTTTGGGAACTGCCTTTACTAACTTTTATTGGTGATTTCTCCAAGCATGCATGTGTTGTAGTTAGGCGTCTACGGAAGCACATGAAAAGCACAAGGAAGAAGAAGAAGCTTGGAGAACAACACACAATACTGAATGTATTACCACTCGAACGTACAAAGATTAGTATCCCATTAGGGCAATAGGCGTTTATACAAGCTAGGGGAAAAAACCTCCTAAAGAAGAAAAAAAGTGCCCTGGCAGTCCTAGTGTGTTCACACACATCACTACCTAAGTATATCAACAAATCCCCCCTGCGAATGATGCAATGAACAAGGAGCTGGCACTCATGTATAAGGAAGTGCCAAGCTATGTGGAAATCACTCCACAAAAGGAAGTAAGCCCAAAGCTTTGCGAAAAACTTCAAAATTCTCCCTAGATAGAGCCTTCGTGAAAAGGTCTGCAATGTTCTCCTGCGTTGTCACATATGCCAAGCTGATTGTTGAAGATAAATGTACAAGCTCATTTTCATATGAGCCATGCTTGGATAAATTTACCTAATATAAAGATAAAGTAAAAGTAGAGGAAAAAAAGGAAAAAATAATAAAAGAAAAAGTCTAGTCAAAATTCATGATGAGTAAGAGATACAATATCTTGCCTTGTAGTTAGTAGCATGTAGTGGAGAAAGTGGTGAGTTAAGAAGGAGGTACAAACTTCTTCACATGCTCATTGGTTATAAAAGTGAAGTGGGAGCACATTTAAAACAAGGAGAGAAAGAGGCAAGAGCTTCCATTAGTCGGATCTAGCCATTTTGTCATTTTGTCTTCCCTTAGACTCCTTTCAGCCACACGTCAGTTTGTACACAGCTCTATTGCAGAGCCCATATCTCAGTGCATATGTAACCATTTCTTTTGTTTAAGAACTCATTGGAAAGCTTATCTCATGCACTTTCTGCATACCAAATATCTCTTTGAAAGCTTATGTATTTTGTGAGATATCAGTGAAAGACTGAAGCCCAATTTTTCAGTATACCTATGTAAATAGGTAGTCTATTTTGATCGGTTAAGTTTCCTTACCAAAACATATCCAAATTGAGTGATTTTTGTCTTCTTGGAAAGCTCTTGACATCTGCTTTCATGTCTCAAATATTTTATTCAGATCATTTATATATTGTGGGATATCTGTTGGAGAGTAGAGTCTAGTTTTACAATGTACTTATGTGTGCAGGTGGTCTATTTTGGTCAGTTGAGTTTCCTGACCAGAACTCATCCAAATTTCTTGTTTTTAGCTTGTTGGAAAGGTATTTGTGTCTACTTTCTCTATACCAAATATCTTTCTCAAAGGATATATATTCAGAGAGTTATTAGTCCAAGAGTGAAGCTTTGTTCACTTGTGTGGACAGGTAGTTCATCTTTGTTAGTTATGTCTCTTAATCAAAACTTGTCCAAATTAAGTTATTCATAGCTTGTTAGGAATCTCTCTTTGTCTACTTTGATTGACTAAAGGCTCAAGTCCATTTGAGTTTTGTATTGAGAGCAGCAAGCTATCTAAGGTGCAGATGTTTGTCCAAGTGCTGGACATACAAGGTTTCACTACACATTTCCGTTGTGCATAGGAGAACTCATTCTCCACAGTTGGTATCAGAGGGAACTTGGTGTTGAAGCTTCATCAACAGAGTTGGAGTTGAAGCAAAGCAAAAGAGGAGCTACAAAACAAGAGGGAGCTTCACAAACGCAAGAGCAAAGGACTATAACTATTCGAGGTAACTCTCAAAGTCTTTGATACTCTTCAATGGCTCACTTGGGTCAACAAGTAGAGAAGTTGGACAAGGATAACTATCCTATGTGGAAGTTTAGAATGACCAACTACCTAATGGGCAAAGGCTTATGGGGTATTCTGAGTGGCGATGTTGCTCAACCTCAAATCAATCAAGCTATGGCCACCAAAGTCTAAAGGAGGCAAGCAAAAGAATGGGAAGAGAGGAATAAGAGAGTCATGTTCCTCATTTCACAAGTCATTACTAATGCCACAGTAGGGCATATTCAACATCTAGAGAAAGCTAAGGATGCTTGAGAAGCTCTTGAAAGGATATATTCAACAAATACCAAAGCTAAGAAACTTCAACTCAAGAACGAGTTGAACACAATAAAAAAAAGTTTGAGTCAATCCATAGTTGAATATACTTTGAAGATTAAAGAGCTAAGCGATGCTTTAGCTTCTATTGGCACAAAGGTTGAAGACGAAGATCTTGTGTGTTATAATCTCAATGGATTGAGAGAGGATGAAAGATGGAAGCCTTTTATAACTTCAATTAACTTGAAAGATGCATATCCAGGTTTTGAACAACTAATCCCTCATCTTGTCACAGAAGAGCTTAGCTTCGGTGGTCCCAAAGGAAAGGACAGCCACAACCAAATGTTATATGTAGGTTGCGGTAAAGGAAGGAACTCAAGATGAGGCTCAAGAGGAAAAGGAAGAGGTCACAACAACTCCAGCTACAACCAAAACAGTTCGGAAGACAACAAGGATGCATCAAATGCCAACACACAAGGAAGAGGTTGAGGTAGAAGTAGAGGAAGAGGCCGAGTCTCCTACAATTCTCATAAAGGTATAACATGCTATCATTGTGGTAAAGTAGGACACTATGCTAGTGATTGTTGGTTGAAGAATGGAAGACCAAATGGAGGCAATCAAAGGAACCAAAGCAACTATGCAAGCACCTCAAGTGAAGGAAGCAAGGACACACTACTTGCAATGAGACATGAGTATAGAAGCTCTTGTGAAGATGACAAAAAATGGTACATTGATTCAGGTTGTAGTAACCATATGTCATGCCAAGGAAGTTTGTTCACTAACCTATAGGTACCAAGTGGAAAAGGATGTGTTGAAACAGGTGATGATACTCAACACATGATTGAACATATTGGAGCTATAAGGCTTGGAGATACAAGTAGAGCAAATGTACTATCTAATGTTCTTCATGTTCCTACAATTTCAAAGAACTTGATTTCAATAGGACAAATGGTAGAGAAGGGTTATCATGTCATATTCAATGAGAATGGGTGCTTCATAAAGAATCCAAAGGAAGGCTTCAAGGTAATTGCTCGAGGTAGAAGAGAAGGAAGGATGTTCACTTTGGATGTCCAACATCCACATGGAAAGGTCATGTACATTCAATGTGGGAACAAGAAGATTTCAGATCTGGACTTATGGCACAAAAGAACAGGACACATCAACATTCCAAAGCTGAAGGACATGAGCAAACATGAAGTGGTAAGAGGTCTTCCAAAATTTAATAGCATTGGATTACATGAGTTATGTGAAGCTTGTCAAATAGGAAAGCAAACGAGGAAGCCATTCAAGAGGAGCAATTATGTGGCTCCAAATGTCTTGGACTTGATACATATGAATGTATGGGGACCAACCCAAGAGGCATCAATGGCTAGTAATATATTTTTTGTCACCTTCATTGATGATCACTCAAGAAAGGTATGGTTGTTTTGTATGAAGCAAAAATCAGAGGTGTTTTCTATATTCGAAAGATTCAAAGTTGAAGTTGAAAAAGAAACAGGAAGGTCTATCAAAACCTTAAGGTCCGATGGTGGAGGAGAATACTTCTCCAAAGAATTTTCAGATTTTCTACAAGAGAATGGGATCAAAAGGCAATTCACTTGTAGGTATACACCACAACAAAATGGAGTAGCTGAGAGGAAAAATAGGCAAATTGTTGAAATTGCAAGATGCATGCTCAACGAGATGAAGGTACCATAGTACTATTGGGCTGAAGCTACCACAACTGCCATTTACTTGACGAATAGGTGCACAACATCGGGAATACATCACTTGACTCCAAAAGAGATATATTTTGGTAAGAAACCTGATCTTACACACCTCAAAGTGTTTGGATGTGTTTGCTTTGTTCACATTCCATAAGAAGTTAGAACAAAGATGGAACCAAGGTCAGAAAAATGCATTTTCATCGGCCACTCGTCGGAGCAAAAAGGATACAAGTGTTACAACCCTAGAACAAAGGAATTAAGAGTCTCGCGAGATGTGGTCTTTGATGAATTAAGACCATGGTATGAAGATAAAGGAAAGGAAAAGATTCTTGAAGAAGATTGTGATGATTATGCAAGAACAAATCAAAGAGAAGTTCAACAATCAAGCACAAAGGCTTCAGGTCCAAAGGCATCTACATCAAATGAAGAATTTTCAACATGGAGAGGGAGTCATTCCTTGTCTCCAAATTCAGCTCATAGTAGAGCCGAAGAAGCAAGAGCTACTCCAAACAGTGAGGTAGATGCAAGTGAAGAAGAATATGAAGAGGTAATCACTCCGATGGTAAAGCTAAATAGGTTAAAGAAGGAACTTTCTAAAGGCAATGAAAGAAGATCTTCAAGGACAAGGTATCCAACTCAAAGGCTGAGTTATGATACTTTTATGGCGACACATTTTGCATACATGATGCAAGTTATCAAAGACAAAGAACCTGAGACATATGAAGAAGCTTGCACACAAAAGGAATGGAAGCAAGCTATGAAAGAGGAGATCAAAGCTCTCAAAGATAATCCCACAAGGGAGCTAGTGCCAAAGAAAGAAGGTATGAAGATTGTTCCAAACAAATGGGTGTTTAAAGTAAAGAGGAATGCTGATGGTTCACTAGCTAGATATAAAGCTAGATTAGTTGCCAAAGGATTTAAACAAACACAAGGTATAGATTATGATGAAGTTTTCAGCCCTATTGCAAAGATAGGGACTATCAAAACATTAATCACAATTGGTGCTTCAAGGAGATGGCCGTTATATCAACTCGACATCAAAAATGCTTTTCTTAATGGAGAACTACAAGAAGAGGTATACATGAGTCAACCGGTTGGATTTGAAGATGAAAACCATCCAAATTTTGTTTGCAGGTTGAAGAAGGCACTTTATGGCTTGAAGCAAGCACCAAGAGCATGGAATCAGAGATTGGTAGAGTATCTAACTAAGTGTGGATACAACTCAAGTAGTGCAGATCCTTCTTTGTACATGAAGAAGGAAGAAAATAGAGAGGTATATATTCGCATATATGTCGATGACCTCATCATAACAGGAAATGATGTTACAGGGATTAAAGATATCAAAAGGAAGCTTGGTAAGGAGTTTAAAATTTCAGATCTTGGAGAGCTGAAATATTTTTTAAGAATTGAAGTTGTTTATGGAAAGAGTGGCATCTACTTGATGCAAAGGAAGTACTTGTTGGATTTTCTTTTCAGATTTGGAATGAGTGAATGCAAACCACTCACTCAACAACTACAAAGATTTGTTCAAATGATGGAGAACCATTGGAAGATGTAATGACATACAGAAGCATTGTAGGATCATTGATCTATGCAAACATTACAAGACCTGATTTGTCTTATGTTGTTGGTGTACTTTCTCAGTTTATGCAAGCCCCGACAAGTGAACACTTAAATTCAGCCAAGAGAGTGTTGAGATACATAAAGCATACAGTTAATCATGCTTTGTTTTACAAGTTTGATGAAGAACTACAGGTCAAAGGCTTTAGTGATGCTGATTGGGCAGGTTCAAAGGAAGATAGAAGATCAACCTCAGGTTATGTGTTCATGGTAGGGAGCAAACCTATCACATGGAGCTCAAAGAAACAACCTACTGTTGCACTTTCATCTATGGAGGCTGAATTAGAGGATTAGCATTTGCCACATGTGAAGCAATGTGGATTACAAAGATTTTGGCTGATCTTGGAGTGCAAGTTGGAACCATCCCTATATATGGTGATAACATGTCAAGTATTTACTTGGCAAGCAATCCTATGTTTCATGCAAGGAACAAGCACATAGAGGTCCACTACCATTATGTAAGGGAGAAGGTGTTGAGCAAAGATGTGTAGATAAAGTTCATTAGAACCAAAGAGCAGGTTGTAGATATGTTTACAAAGTTCTTGGATGCTTCTAAACTCAAAGGTTTCAAGGATGTGATAAATTTGAAGGACATGGTTGAAGATAACTCCCAAATGAGCTTGAGGGGGAGTGTTGAAGATAAATGTACAAGCTCATTTTCATATGAGCCATGCTTCGATAAATTTACTAAATATAAAGATAAAGGAAAAGTAGAGGAAAAAAAGGAAAAAATAATAAAAGAAAAAGTCTAGTCAAAATTCATGATGAGTAAGAGATACAATATCTTGCCTTGTAGTTAGTAGCATGTAGTGGAGAAAGTGGTGAGTTAAGAAGGAGGCGCAAACTTCTTCACATGCTCATTGGTTATAAAAGTGAAGTGGGAGCACATTCAAAACAAGGAGAGAAAGAGGCAAGAGCTCCCAATAGTCGGATCTAGCCATTTTGTCATTTTGTCTTCCCTTAGACTCCTTCTAGCTGCATGTGAGTTTGTACACAACTCTGTTGCAGAGCTCATATCTCAGTGCATATGTAACCATTTCTTCCATTTAAGAATTCATTGGAAAGCTTATCTTGTGTAATTTCTGCATACCAAATATCTCTTTGAACTCTTATGTATTTTGTGAGATATCAGTGAAAGAGTGAAGCCCAATTTTTGAGTATACCTGTGTAGATAGGTAGTCTATTTTGGTTGGTTAAATTTCCTGACCAAAACATATCCAAATTGCGTGATTTTTATCTTCTTGGAAATTTCTTGGCATCTACTTTCACTATCCCAAATATCTTATTTAGATCATTTATATACTATGAGATATCTATTAGAGAGTAAAGTCTACTTTTATAGTGTACTTATGTGTACAGGTGGTCTATTTTGGTCAATTGCGTTTACTAACCAAAACTCATCCAAATTACTTGTTTTTTAGCTTTTTGGAAAGCTATTTGTGTCTACTTTCTCTATACCAAATATCTCTCTCAAAGGATATATATTCAAAGAGTTATCAGTCCGAGAGTGAAGCTTTGTTCTTCAGCATACTTGTGTGGATAGGTAGTTCATCTTTGTTAGTTATGTCTCTTAATCAAAACTTCTCCAAATTAAGTTATTTATAGCTTGTTAGAAATCTCTCATTGTCTACTTTGATTGAATAAAGGCTCAAGTCCATTTGACTTTTGTATTGAGAGTAGCAAGCTATCTAAGGTGCAGATGTTTGTCCAAGTGCTGGACATACAAGGTTTCACTACACATTTCCGTTGCGCAAAGGAGAACTCATTCTCCACACTGATCTCTCCAACAAAGAACCTCTCCCTGACATAATGATAATGCACCTCAATGTGCTTAGTGCGAGCATGGAACACAGGGTTCCTCGCAACTGCTAATGCGCTCTGACTATCAGTGAAGATGGTGGTGGCAGAAGACTGACCAACACCCAAATCAGCCGTAAGGCATCTGAGCCACACACACTCAACAGTCGTTGTGAACGCCACCCTATACTCAGCCTCACAATTAGAAGTGGCCACATTAGGCTACTTCTTGCTCAACCAAGATATACATGAGCTACCAAGCATGAAGCAAAAGCCACTAGTGGACACACGAGTGTCATAGCAACCAGTCGAATCAGAGTCTAAAAAAGTATGAACATCCGACGGTAGTGATCCCCCCTTGGCATCAAACAACAAAGTAGTTGAGTACCACTCAATTAGCGAAAGATGCACTTAATCGCCTGCCAATGCTTGACTCCTGAGTAATGCATAAACTGCTCATTTGTGAGACAACAAACTGAATATCTGACCGAGTAATGCATAAGTAAATCAAGCATCCAACAACCTTTTCATAGAGAACAACATCAAATGCATCTCCAACATCATGAAGACTCAATTGTAAACCTGTCTCCATAGGGATGGCAATAGGTTTACGGTCTTCAAGGCCAAAACGCTACAATAATGTGTCAATATATTTCGTTTGACAAAAACCCATTCCACCATCAACGTGCATAAATTGAATGCCTAAATAATGATGCAAATGCCCCAAATCAGACATCTCAAATGAGGCATGTAAATCAGCCTTGAAATTAGCAATATGCTTCTCATGAGGACCAGTGAACAACATGTCATCAACATACACCACAATTATCAGAAGTACATCATTAACACACTTGACATATAAGGTGCTTTCAGTTGGATTGTTCTCAAAACCATGTGCAATCACATAGGCATGTATCTTATCATACCTATCACGTGGTGCTTGCTTTAAACCATATAATGCCTTATTTAACCTCCACACCTACTTTTCATGCTCTTTTTGCACAAAGCCACGGGGCTGAAAAACATACACTTCTTCATGCAAGTCACCATTCAGAAATGTTTTAATGTCCAACTAATGTACATTCTAACCATGATGAGCTCCAAGTGCAGAAATGCTACAAATAGTAGTCATACGGCAAGTAGGAGCAAAGGTTTCATCAAAATCAATGCCTTGTTCCTACACATAACCCTTTGGAACAAGCCTAGCCTTATACCTATCAACTGTACCATCAAGCTTATGCTTTAGCTTATATGCCCACTAAATACTAATGATCGTCTTGCCAGGAGGCAAGTTACATAAAGACCAAGTACCATTCTTCATTATAACATCATATTCAGATTGCATAGCAGGCATCCAATTTTTTGAATTTTGTGCTTCATCAAATGAAACAGGCTCATTCTCATCACAGAGACTAGATGCAGCCATAGCATAGCAATCTGATGCAAAAGAGGCACTATGAGAGCCTGAACGAGTACGATATGATAGAGGTGCATCTAATTTCTTATCACGCAAAGTGCACACCAACCATTTTGGCATAGCTTTTGCCTCCTTAATATCGACTGTCTCATCAACAAGTGCATCATGTAAATGTGCATCAGAAATGGGATGATCTACATCATCACATGAAACCTACAAAGGCTCAGAAGTTGCCTCATTAAGACCAGCACTAGACTGTCCACCTATAAAAAGAGGCAACAAAGTATCATACATGTCTTTGGAGCTAACAGATGTCTCCTTAGTACATGAAATCAATCGTTGAATAGCATCTTCCACAAAAACAACATCACGGCTAATGAAAATGTGTTTAGTCTATGGATGATACAAACGACAACCTTTACTTTAGAACTGTACCCAACAAAAATACATTTTATTGCTTTATCATCCAATTTTCTGTGATGTTGTTCATGCACTAATGCATATGCCAGAGAACCAAAAACACATAGATGGGCAATAGATGGCTTGTGACCATGCCAAGCCTCATATGGAGTGATAGATTATAGTGCTTTAGTGGGACACCTATTAAGTACATATGCTACACACATGACAACCTCAAGCCAGAAATTATGTGGTAGAGCCTAACTCTTGACCATACATCTCGCTTATTATCCTAGGGCTAATGGACAAGAGGAGAACTCCAAAATATTCTTATTTCTATCATGATAAAAACGTGTTACACATTTCCCACCTCTTGGCTACTGGCTATGATCAAAACACCATGGGCTTATTGAATTGTTTGAAGGGTTTCTATCAAAGTAGCCCCATTTGAGCTGGCCTATGGAATTGAGGCCATGTCCCCTTTTGAGTTCATCATTTACTTCGATAACATGAGTGAAGATACATACAAGGGAGAGCACATTGGAACACACATGCAATAGAATCACCACACTTGAAGAGAAATAAGAAAAAGCAATTTGCAATGTAATATGGTTCCAAGGCTAGAGGAAAGAGTTGCATGAAAAGAATTTATGAGAAAATCACATCAGTAAAGGATCATTTGTTTTGTTATTCAAGGTGGATCAAAATTTGTCCAAACATACACAAAGATGGATTGTACCTTTTAAAGTAGTGGGACTTCTACCAAGAGGAGCAATGCAATTGTCAACTTTGGAAGTAGAACTCCTTCCTTTGGTGAACATTTCACACATTTGTTTGTTTCATGTTCATGATAGGCTATCTCATATTGGAATACATGATAATCTGATTTATGTAGAAGTTCATACATTGAGATAGTGCAAAAGGGTTTGATGTGGGGAATTGTAGTGCCCCATGATGTAAATTCTTGTAATTAGCCTTGAAAATTGTAACAATGTGGCTTAGGATTGTTCCATGAATGGATGCAGATTAGATTTTTCCCCTATTCTTTCAATAATGTTGCATTGAAATCCTTAGTTTTTATCACCTTTTTCTTCTATCTGTGTTGAGATTATCTTTCAATAATGTTGCATTGAAATCCTTAGTTTTTATCACCTTTTTCTTCTATCTGTGTTGAGATTATCTCATTTTATCAAACTCCAGCCTAGGCCAAAAGATTACCTACTTTGATAGCAATTTAGGAGCCTTTTGTGCTTATGTTAGCACATTCATTCCTTGAAACCATAATACTTTTGCAATTCTTGCCTATGTAGGAAGGATCTCTTTGAGTTGTCTTGGTTACAAGACATCTATGCCATTTACTTGAGTTGGGCAAAAAATTGAGAAAAAAAATTAATTATATGCATCTCAAAGCTATTTTTGCGCTCCGTTCACTATGTGTACTCTATAGAGGATTGGAAATCCAACTAGAAAGAAAAAAAGAAAAAGAGAGAAAGAAGAATGAGGTTTGTGCATATTTTGAGGAAGTGCAACATCATATGAGATGAAAGGAAGTGGCTTGCACAAAAAAAAAAAGATCTCTACATGCATCCTGAGGAAGCCTCACAGTCCATGAGTTTGGAGATCTGATCGTGGGAAGGGAAGAAGTATTTTCTTCTCTCTTCTTTCTTGGATGAAGTGCTATACTTTCTTTGCTCCAGTCATGCATGCACTAATATGAAGAAAATTACAAAACTTTGAAGGAGCATAAATAAGAAAACTTTGAAGGAGCATAAATAAGAAAACTTTGAAGGAGCATAACTACCACTGGGAAAATACATTTTCAATGATTTTTGAGTTATTTTGGGGCTCTTTTATGTTTTTCACATAATGATGCAATTGGATTTTCTACAATTTTCACAAGTTATAAGATACAAATTTCAAGTAGGTTTTGCATCCTAGTGGAGAAGCGGTGTTATCTCCGATGTGTTGGTGATGTGTAGTGGTGGTGCATTGTGATAGAAGGTGGTATGCGTAGTGGAGGCTTGGCACACACATTGGAAGATAAGGATTGAAGAAGTGGTTGTGGACACACGTCATCATGAGATCAACACAACATTGGCAAACCATTAGAGCGAAATTGTCTGTGTGCATTGTACTCTCTTATCCATAGCTCACCATTTTCAGAGTAGAGCACTTTGGTATTGGAGCCTCATAGTTGAGCATTGTAGTATGTTTGTGTTAGTTTTATTTATTTTTGTATCATTGTTCATTTGACTGACCATTGTAGCATCCTTGTGTTGAAATGCATCTAGCCTATCGTGTTCTCTTCCTCTTCATCTCTTTCCTTTATCAGTTGATGCACTAGTTATGAGACCTCTCTAGTCTTCCTCCTTCTTAGGTGGATAGTTCCATTGTGCATAGTTCATTGATAATGATTAAAAAAAAAATATTTCTTGTCTTCTCACACTCTTAACTAGATAGATGTGGTCTTCATGTTTGTTAATTTACTAACTATTTTATCTAAGAATGTATTTCTTTTGAATTGAAGTTGGTCCAAATGAAGTGATGAGTTGCCTCACAGACATGGTTACTTTGGTGGGATTCATCTTAGATTATGTAATTCATGCCATTTTCATAGAAAACGTGTAGATAGCATCTTGTTCCTGTACGTTTCCTCCCATCTAACATTTGGTGGCTCAAGTGTGAGAGACACACAAGAAGCACACACAAGGAGCACAAATGCAGCTAGACACATGGAGAAGACAGATGAATGGAATAGCTCCCTCAATATGTTTGTCCCATGCATGAAACACTAGATTCGTGCAATAGCTAATGCACTCTGACTATCAGTGATAATATGCATAGCAACATCAATCTTCATGCAAAGATCTATCAATAGGCATCTCATCCATATACACTCCACTATCGTTGTGAAAACTTCCCTGTACTCAGCTTCACAAATCAATGTCATCACTATAGGTTTCTTCTTACTCAACCAAGATATGCATGAGTCTCCAAGCAAAAAACAAGTACCACTAGTGGACATGCGAGTATCATAACAATCAAACCAATACTATCTGTAAAAGCATGCAAACATGAATGAATATCTTTGCCATAAAAGAGACCTAAGCTCAAAGTACCTTTGAGATATCTAAACACACATTTCACTGCTTGCCAATGCTTAGTGCTAGGGGCTATGCATGCATTGTCTACTTTGAGAAACTGCATACTATATATCTGACCTTGTGTTGCATGCATATATAAGACATCTCGTAGCTTGTTAATAAAGAGAAGTGTCAAATGCATCACTAGAATCTTGAACTGAGAACCTAAATCCTATCTCAACTAGTATGGAAACTGGCTTGCAATCCTCAAAGTCAAAACGCTGAAGTAGTTTTACAACATACTTTGCTTGATACATAACAATTCCCCCCTCAACGAATACAAAATGGATGCCAAGATAGTAGCTCAAAAGACCAAGATACATGACATCTGTCAAGAGTATGTCATCAACATAAAGAATAAGCAGTGTAAGATCAGCCCCATCTTTGCATACATAGAGTGTGCTTTCAATTGGAATACATGTGAAGCTAGGAGAAATCAAGGCTTATGTATTTTGTCATACCATGCACATGGAGCTTGCTTGAGACCATACAATGCTTTATAGAATTAACAAACCATATGCACTTTTGCTTTCATTGCAAATCCAGGAGGTTGCTTCACATAGACCTCTTCCTCTTAATCTTGTAAACCCACTTTGTACCAGTGGCATTTTTTCCTTTTGGCAAGTCACATAACTCCCAAGTACCATTCCTATGTATGTAATTCATTTCTAATTGCATAGCACTTATCCAATGTGGATCCTCACATGCATCTTCAAAAGTAAGTGGCTCTTCATTACATGTTGTTGCAATAAGAGAATAATCCACAAAATTACTTGATGCGTGGTGATAGCTTGATCTTGTTCTACCAAGTAAAGGTGCACTCAATTTTTTTTCTTGGAAAGTTTGTTTCAACCACTTTGGCATAGTTTGTGCACTCTTGATAGAAATACATTCATTATTTAATACATCGTCAACATGGATATCATGCATGGGCTGAATTTCATATTCATTTTCAGCCATATTTTGATGCAAATGTTTAACCATATGTGGTTGGAAATTTCCAACAATTCCAACCATTTTTGGTTAGAAAATTCCAGCCATATTTGGCTAGAAATTCTTTGTATTTTCAACCCTATTTTGCTGAAAGTTTTCAACCCTTTGAGCCTCAGTTGGCTGGTCTACATATCATAGTCAAGCGCATCACTTTGGAACAAAGACATGAGTGTATCGAACACATCTTGTGAGCTAACAGTTGGTCGTTTTTTTCACTCAAGTAGAGGGAAAGCTGAAATTTCAGCAAATACCAC
>CM035438.1:73717011-73787011 GCA_020310875.1 Ceratopteris richardii | reverse complement strand
GAATGTCTGTTTGAAACAAGCTGGGAGGTACTTTATTCTGGCGTGCCAAGCATATATTACCTCTATGGATGGGGTTGTGCTCATGTCGTATACCAGATCTTGATTTCCTGTAAGAAATCCGACACCTGAGAAGTGGGGGTCTTTAATATTCTTGAACGTCCTGAAGGTGATTAGCATTAGTTCAAAGATTTTCATACACATTTGTGCCATCACATCGGGGGTATTCCGTAGTAGAGTGCTCCAGTGTCTGATGGTAGAAATCATGTAATTGACAGTGGGAGGACCTTGTGGCGGTGCTAGATAAACATAATTTAACCACTTCGCGCAACCCTTGACGTTCTTGACAGCAATGGTAAACTCTGGCCAAGTGCACCGGCGGAATACTGGAACATAACAAGGATTGTATTTAATAAAAAGAGGCATGTTAGTCCAGGTACGAACCATTTCCGGGTAGGTTTCAAGAAGACGGATTCCCCAGGTTGGTTGATAAATGGAGCCTTTCTTTGCACTTTCTGGGATATCCTCTGGCCCAAATTGTGTGGAAAAAGTTGGAGGTTTGCCACAACTGCGTTGAATCTCTGCATTGTAATCCGCAAGGAGCACACAATATGGCACATATTGATCATCGTTGGTGCCGATCCATCTATGATGAGACATGCTTCGAAAGTATTCAGACTTAATGATGGTGTCTTCTAACTTTGCCATAGATTTGGATTTGAATGGCCACTCTATCTTCATGGGTTGTTGCTGTCTTCTTGAGTGTTTGGAGCCATTCAGGTACTTCAACTTCTAATGTGTCCAATCCTTCTGAGGTCTGTGCACCACCTGGCATCGGCATAGGAATGTATGGTTCCTCATATGTTTCATCCACCTCAATGGGTACTAAATCCTCCGGTTCGGGTTCTACAACTGGGGAGGGCTGCCTTTCATATTCTAGTAACTTTTTCTGGAGTTCAGCCACTTGCTCTGTCAATGCCTTTACTTCCTCTGAAGTCGAGGCCGTTTCTATTTCCTTGGTTGGAGCCTCCTTTTCCCTGAGCTGGCTACGTAGCTCATCTTGTTCCCTTTCCAAATCATCATGTGCGTCTAATAGATCCGCATAACTTTCCAAGATGGTTTTCATTGTTTCTGTGGGAACCGCTTTGAACTGTTCTGGATCGATCTCATGGGGGGGAACCTTCCATGGCTGCTTCCAAGTTTTCTTCATTTTGTTTCTGCAACCGTTTATTTTCTTCAAGTGCTGTAGCCATATGCTTTGGAAGTAGAGTTAAATTACGCCGGACTCTCAGGTTATCTGATTGGTACACCTCCAGCAAGACTTCAAGTTGTTTGACACCGGGTGCTGCTGATGGTTGGGGTGTCTCCAGGAGTGTTTGATGGGCTTGCTCGAGAGTTGTGTAGCGCTGGTTAAGTTCTGCATTTTCTTCTGCTAGAGTTGTGAGTTGCCTCTGTAGGTTCTGATGATTCGTTGTCAACTGTTGATGGCGGCCTTCGAGATCCCTGTACTCTCACTGAAGTTGATATACACACTGATGTAATGACAGGAATATACTATTTACATTAAAAGATGCAGATAAAGATGAAGATGCAGGGGGAATGGGGATGGGGAAGGGAGTTGTGAATGCTGTGGAATCAAGTGGTGAAGTTGGTGGAGGGGGTATGGGAGATTGAGGTTGTGTGGGGGGTGGGGGTGGTACTGTGGCGGGTGATGTCTCCATTGTGTCAAATGTGTGTGTGACTGTAAAAATGGGGATAGTGGGTGGGGTGGAAGTGATATTGGTGAAGAGTGTCGTGAAGGTGGGCATGGAAACTCCTCCGAATTGGATACCGGGAGAGAGAGGAATTCCCATGACAACTGTGGTAGTGGTAGAAAAGGGCGTGGTCGTGCCGGTTGGTGAGGTGAATTGTGTAGTGAGAGGTGAGGTGGGTGGGGAGAGTGGTTCCTCCTGATGTTCTTCTGTTTGCGTGTTGCCTTCCGGTTCTGATACATTGATGTGTATTTGTTTTCCAGATCGCCTAGGGCGGGCAGGCACACGTTTCTCAAATCGATTAATGTATGTCATGGCCTCATGTATGGCCTCATCCAAGCCGACTGCCTCTGCGTGTAGGTTCATGGATTCGATAAACATATCGTCCACACCTTCCTCAGCCAATAGTTGGCTCATGAGCACCTTGCCTGATTCAAGTGACATTTTGTGTTGTTCCTGAACTCGCTTCATGGTTTGGTACAATCTTTTTATTTGTGCCGAATATGTTGGGGCACTTGCTAGCTCTGAGAGTTCATCATATTCTTGATATTGTTCTTCATCGGCTTCTTCTTCTTCTCCTTCTGCGTCTTGTTCATCTCCTTCGACTTCTACGACGACTGGTTGTGTCGGGGCTGGTGTTGTTGTGGTGGGGTGTGGTTCCTGGGTCTGGTCTGCTTCTGTTTCAAGATTAGATTCGTAGATCAGCCTAGCAATTTCTTCATCCGTGAGGTCATTGAGAGTAAATCCCTGTGGAAATTCCAAGTCTGATGGAATGGGGGGAAACACCAAGTTGGGTCCTTCTATACTTGGTCTGGGAAGACGAATGGTGAATGGCCGAACACGCCTAGTTTGAGGAGGAGTCACCTCAGGTGTGGTAGTGGCTCCCCTTGGTTGAGCACATGGTAATTGGACGCCCCCTCTCATCTTCTTCGATGGAGGACCCGCTGTTGATAGTCACCTTTGGAATTCTTGGACCCTGGACCACACTAGTGCTCTTTGAATGGGCACGTCATATGCTAGGCACCTGTAAATTATTCTTGTTAGGGCACAACAGCCGTGAAGTACATTTTTCTGCTTCTTATTCCAGCGCTGATGGGCAAGGTGTATCTGATCGATGACCCAGTGCGGTATGTTGAGGGTGAGGTTCTCTGTTTCTGCTAAGTATAAGCTGAACCATATTTTCTTAGGGGGCATAGTGAATCGTTCCTGTGCGGGAAAAGCAAAATGTTGCATAACAGTTCGTAAGTGGAGAGCAATGGTAGGCATCATTGCCACCATGTCCTTCAATTTATTGAGATCCTTATGCTTCATCCTACCCGGGACCATTGTTTCTTTCTCGGTGGGAATGTGCATACCTTGCATGTTCAATGCCTCCCGTACCAGATTGAGGGTCGGTTTGAATCTCTTGAGGTCGTGTCCTGGCAATAATGATGGTAGTACAAAAGTACTATCGCCTCCCTTGACCGTGCTAGGAGTTATGGTACTTATGAAATAGGAGCAGCGTAGAAAATCAGGTTTAGGCAAGTGTGCTCTGAAATATCTATCCAGGCCTGCCTTGGTCCAAACTGATCGCATTACCTCTGCATTCTGATAGTTCTTGAATTCCCGAGTGAAAAAGTGGTAGCGTCCCCATTTGCCATTAAATTCAATTTCTGCTTCCCAGAAGTAGGTGCCGTCACCCAATGGCCCTGCTACATCACTAAACCAATGAGCATGTTTCCCCACTTGAGAAGTGTGTCCCTCAGGAGGGTCCTGGATAGGAAGGACATGCACCGCTTGAAGTTCTTGAGGCCTTTCGGTGAGTGGCGGTTCCAGGAGAATGGTTTCAATGTCCACAATCTGTGTGCTGGACCCTGCCTGGGAACTGGGGCCTCCAGCATCTGCCATCGTTATTGCTTGCGAGCTGATTCTGTTGAGAATATAGAGCAACATGCGTTAATATTGTACTGGACAAGATAGAACACGTTTTGCCCCCGTTACAACATTATTGTGAGGTGAGTAAAGGGTTAGTGGTCAGTAAGTGCATGATGACCGTGTGTGTTGTTAATGAACGGGTGGTCCTAGGAACTAGATGGAAAGATGCAGTGTATGACTGATGCAGTTAGTAAGTGGAGATGAATTCACAAATTGGGGTCAGGGGGTTTATTACAAGTCTTAGGTTGCCAAACACCATGGATGGCTTTTGGTCTTAAGTTTGTGGAGACTCGAGAGGGTTGGATGAGTAATTCTGCTTGTGGGTGATGTGTCTTTGGATCCCATTTACGAGTGAGTCTATGCATGCTTCTCGGTGGCAGTGTGTTCGAGTGTATCAGACAAGAGTGTGTGGCAACTGCTTGAGCGAGTGAAACCTGTCGTGTATGACGTGAATTTTATGGGACTAGTTGAGCCTGCAAGCAAGCCTTAGGCACCCAAATTTGTCTTGATTGTGGGTCAGCCTTCCTAACTAGGGTCATATCCAGAGGGAAAGTTTTCGTTCTCAAGAAGGAAACTAGTGGTTCACTCCAATCTGGCACTATGGACACTTGATAAAGAGTGGCATGTTCCACAGGTGGTTTAGTGCAGCAGATTGGGCATTCCTTGCACAACTTTTGGACATCAGCTTCCATAGTCGGCCAATGCACTCCGAGTCTCCTTAGTGTCTGTAGGGTTCGTTGCTTTGAATAGTGTTGCTCTAATGCACCTACATGTGCTAATTGCAACCATTTAGCGTACTCATCCTCTTCCACACAATAGGCCAAGATCCCCTGATCTGTGTGCTTGTACATACTTCCAGCCAGGATGTGGTACTTTTGGGCTTTTACTACCTCTCTATCCTGTGTGGCTATTACTGGGTGATTAGGCCCGTATGTCAATACTGGAACTAATGGTTTAGCCCACTGCGGCACCACTTCCAAATTAAACAAGTAAGCATCAGGCAGGTCATCTGACACTCCTTGTGGGGCTTCTCCAGAGGTGAGTCTAGAGAGATGGTCTGCTCTCAAGTGAGTCCTACCCTTCCTTACCACAACCTCGAAGTCGTATTCCATTAGTAAGAGAAACCATCTTACTAATCTACCTGTATTGCATGGCTTGTTCACGAGATATAACAGTGTCTGATGGTCAGTAAAAAATTTAAACTTATTTGCAAGCAAATAATGTCTAAACTTTTTAACTGCATATACCATGCCTAGTCCTTCTCTCTCCGTAGTGGTATAATTTCGTTCAGCTGCATTCAATTGTCTACTAGCATAGGCAATTGGAAGATCCATATTACCTTCACCGGTAGGCTGCGCGAGTACACACCCAATAGCATAATTGGATGCATCCACGTGAACATGGAATGGCTTGTTCGAATCTGGTGTGGTTAAGATTGGTGCTGAGCATAATCGTTGTTTAAGCTCATTGAAGGAATTCTCGCATTCATCAGTCCACTCAAAGTTAGTCAGAAGTCCGTATATGGGCTTTGCAATGACAGCATACATGTGAATGAACCGGCGGTAGTAACCACAATGTCCCATGAAAGCTTGTACTTCCTTGACATTCCTTGGCCTAGGTAGCTCTGCTATGGCTCTCACTTTCTCTTCATCAGTGGATATGCCATTCTTTGACACTATGTGTCCTAGGATCTTGCCTTGCCTGACCATAAAGACGCACTTTTCTGGTTTCAGGCAGACTTGATATTCTCTACATTTGTCGAAGATTTGTCTGAGTTCAGGAATATGGGTTTGTCTGATGTTGGAATGAGCACAAAGATCATCAACATAGACTTCTAAGTTCTTCCTCAGGAACTCTTTAAACACGTGACACATCAATCGTTGAAAGGTAGCAGGTGCATTAGTAAGCCCGAATGGCATTACCCGAAAGGCAAATATGCCCCATTCAGTGGCAAATGCTGTCTTATGTTGATCCTCTGGGGCAATGGCTACTTGATTGTAGCCCGAAAATCCATCAAGGAAGCTGTACACTTCCTTGCCTACTACTCTTTCTAAGAGATGCTCTGTGATCGGAAGCGGATAGTTATCTCGAATTGTGGCTGCATTGACCTTCTTTAAGTTAATGCATACACGCAGCTTTCCATTTTTCTTGGGCACCACAACAATGGGGGATACCCACTCAGTGTGCTCAATTTCATAGATAAATCCAGCTTCAACCAGCCTATCTATCTCTTCTTTGATCTTGGTAGCATAATTATCATTGTATGTGTATGGCTTTTGCTTAGAAGGTTTGGCATCCGAGGTCATGGGGATAGTGTGTGAGCATATGTCTGGATCAACACCTTTCAAATCCTTGTAACTCCAAGCGAATACATCTCTGTATTCTCTTAGCAAGGCTATTAGCTCTTGTTCTTCCTCTTCTGTCAGGTCATGGCCTATGTACGTGCATCTCTCTTCTCCTTCTTCCATGGCTACCACAATTTTCTTTGTGGTTTCTTTGTTGTCATAGGCCTCGCCTGATTGCGCCTCTCGTTTAGGCATTCTGATCAAGACTCTCCTGTCATCTATCTCATACTTCTTGAAATTTTCCGGGACCTCAAACAAAGATTCTTCCTCTGCTTGTGTGACTCCTTTCTCCTTCCTTTTCTTTCCTTCTTCCTTCGGGGTCACATGTGTGGCTAACCTTACATCATTCGTAAGCTCTTCGTGCCTTTGGGGTTGAAATTCTACTTCATAGAAATATTCTTCATCTGATGCAAAAGGTGGATCCATAATGATTGACTCTAGATCGGAGTCGCTCGCATCTTCAAATGCATCAGGGCTAGGTTTGCATTCTTCTAACACTGCCTCTCCCATGATCGGCTCTATGGAGAAGACTGAAATGTCATAGCCATCTTCATCACAGTGAGGTGTCCATTGTTCTTCATTGATGGCTACATCCATTGTTGCTAGGATTTCTGCCCAGCCGTGGGGTTCAAATTCTTCATCAGGAAATACTACAGGTGCATAGGCTGGGTCTTGAATGGGTCTATGTGTTTCGTTTGCACCTATTTCTCTGGCCTTTTCTCTTTTCTCCTCTTCTACTGCCACTTTGCACATCCATAAGTGGGTGTCTTCATGCATCCATGAGGATCCTGATCCTATGGAATGCACAGATTCCGTATCATCTTTGGCTCTATGGATGGGATTCGATTGGATAGGGGGAACATCTCTATGAGAGTAATCTTTGAGATTCACTTTGGTCGTAACACCTAAGTGCTGCAGGTACAAAGAATTGGTTCCCCAATCCTGTACCACTTGCAACTGTCGCATAAAAGGTCGTCCCAAGATCATTTCATAGGCATGGTTCTTGCTAAAATCACATATGGCAAATGTATGCTCGAACTCGACACCACAGGTGGTGAGAGTTATTCCTTCTAACAGCCCTAGGGGTCTCTCTATGTGACCATCAGCCATTTGTAATTTCATCCTTGTGGGCCTGAGTGCTAGCTTGCCCCAACGCTTCCATAGGGAGGTGGTAGCAATTGCAACACCTGCGCCTGAGTCCAAAATTGCCTTGGTGGTGTACCCCTCGTAGGTAATGGGAAGATAGGTGTTCCCTTCTTCACCTTCACACATGTCCCCTATCTTATCCAAGGGTATCTCTGGCACTGTCCTATGTGATCCTACTTGGGAACGAGGTTTTGCTATTTCGGGTACTTGTTTGGCTACATGTTTCCATAGCTCTGGCCTTACTTTGAGTAGCTCTTCTAAGGTGAGGTTGCACTGTACTTTAGTGTTTTTCACTACCTCTGTGTTCCTAGGTATGATCGAGTCTTCATTTGTTACCATGACCGTGGGTGCTCTCATACAAGTAGACTTAGCTTCCCATGGGCCTATGAAGTGGGGTAATTCTTGTAGAGAGTTAGACTCAAAGTCTAGTCTTTCCTGAGAGTGGGTGCTCTCCTGCTCCTCATAAATGGATGGGATGTCTTGTGGGAATTGGTCGTGTGCATCATCCACCAGTTCAATGGGAGGAGGTACTTCACTTTCTTTAGCCCATTTGTCTTCTTGAATCTCTCGTAGGAATTCTGGTGTGAATCGATTCATAGAAGATGATGTGTCCGGCTCTGTAGAGTTAGGCACATAAGCTTCAGGCACATTTGCTTCCTGGGCAGGAAGACCTGCTCTTTCACTTGCCTTGTCCTTATGTTGGGAGGCGGGTTCCTGTTCTGATTGTGCAATTAGCTTCTCTATTCTTTCTAACAATCCATCAAAGTGCAATTGTGTCTTCACTGAACTAGAGATGTTAAATAGGCGACTGGCTTCAAACATGGTCTGAGCCAATTCCACCATCTTAGCACAAATTTTGGTTCGTTCTAGCTCTAGTTCTGCTCTAGGGTAACACTTTTCATGATCAGTTATGTTTGGCCCTTCTTGGATTCTGGCCTGATATGCTCTAAGCATCATGTTTAGTTCCTCGGGAGTTGGATCTGCTAGGACTGATCCTACTCTAGGGGGTGGTGGTATTAGTTGAGGCGGGTTGGAAGGTGGCGGGTCAGATGGAGATGGGAAAGGTGGTGGTGGGGTAGTGTGAGAGGGAGTTTGAGATGTGAGTTCAGTTATCCTGGCTTTTGTTTCTCTAAGGCTTTCCTCGAGTTCACTCATCTTTTTTGCCCATTGTCTTTTCATTCTTTCACGACTATCTCTCCAAGCTCTAGTCCTCTTCTTTGTCATGCTCTCCGTTTCACTAACATCTGGGCTCTTTTCTTGGCCTACACCTGGGTTCTGCTGTAAGGCTTGGGTTCTCGTGACCACTTGTATTGGCGCAGTGGAAGTGACACTTCCTGTGGAATCTACCACTAACCCTACAACATTGATAGGAGTAATCTTTGGCATATTATTAGGATTCTTAGGGCAGTCTCGTAAGAGATGCTCCTTTCCACACTCTTGGCAAAATCCTTGAATTGTCACTGACTGGGGTTGTGTAGGTGGAGGTAAGGGGCAATCACGAATGAGATGATCTCCTTGACATCTGTAGCATGGTCCTCTAGGGAATGGAGATCTTACTTGCCTAGGTTGAGGTCTAGGGTTGGGGTTTGCATACATGACGTTTGTGTAATCTGACTCCCAACTAGGTTCATTTGGCTCTTCACTATAGTAGGACTCACCATGTTCAGGAGACTGCATGTAGTAGGCCTGGGGGCTATCAACATGTGTCGAATCAAAGCTATGGTCACTCGAGTCACTTTCAGAAAGCAATGGTGTTACAGGGACTATAGCTCTATTCAGGTTCTCTTCTGCCGCTGCATATTTTACTGGGATCACATTAGTAGGAGCAGGTGGTTGTTGTGCTAGCACAGGCTGGGGTCTAAGCTGGGCCTGATATTGCAGTTGGTAGGTTTGTTGAGGCCTAGCATACTGCTGTGGTGGATATTGGTTCTAATATCTTCCTTGTTGAGGGTATGTCTGAGGGTAGGTTTGCCTAACTGCTTGCTTGTTGTATGGGCACTCTTGTGCTGTGTGATTTGTGTATCTCCGTTCTATGGTGCAGTATTGGCTACTAGGATTTACTTGGGGTTGAGCCATAATGGGACATACATTTGCCATGTGGTCGCCACCACAAGTGTAGCATCTTTTCACAGGGGCAAACCTTGGGATTTGTTTGCTAGTGACACCTAGCTTCTGAGCTACTTTCTCCGCAAGTTCCTCAATTGATGTGGATTGCGTGGAAGAGAGGCTAGAGGCGCTATCTGAATCTTTGTATATCTTGGAAAGCTCTAACTCCTCCCCTAGGTTATCTTCGATGTCTATGCACATGCGTACACACTCTTCTATGGTCCTAGGGTCCTTCAAGTACACATAAGATCTCAATTTGGTACTTAGCAATCCATCCAAGAATAAAGCCACTTGCTTAGCTGGTGTGGGTAACTCAGGGACAGGGCATCTCTCCAGGTATTGCCTAAATCTTCTCCCTGCAAGTCTCACAGTCTCTTGAGGGGTTTGCTTGAAGCTATGAATCAATGAGGAGGTATTATGCCTTATGCCACTCTTAGAGAATTCAATAATGAAAGCCTCTAAGAGTTGGTCTATGCTCCTAAACTGCCTCTCGTTTAGTGGCTGAAACCATGTCAGGGCAGTGTTCCTAAGGGTTAGAACAAAGGCATTGTATTGCGTGAACAGATCTTCCACTTGTTCAGCTCTCAAGACTTGCCTAAACTCAGCCACATGATCGTATGGATCTCCAGTGCCATCGAAGTAGTTCTTCATGGACTTAACTAGCTGAGTCGGTCTCAGAGTCCTTGTGTGCTCTCTAGGTCGTGGTAGAGGGAACTCATCCGCATTTCGTTGATTCCTGGGAGCTCTATGTACCTCAGGTTCTACTCTATTTGTTTCCGTCCTCGTTCGTTCTCTGCCCCCTGGGTTGGCAAAGCTTACTTCTGGCTTATCTCTACTTCTGTCTCTTTGAGTTCCCTGAGCTTGGGACGTTCCAACTCCAGGGTGACCATAGGACACGTTCGATCTTGGTTGGGAGAAAATGAATTCACCCTTCCAAGTGTAAGCATGTCTATCATTTTCTGTCACCACAAAGATCCTCTTTGAAGTGTGATCTAGGTAGGTCACTCTGCCTGGGCTATCTGGATCTTTAAACTCATAGATCATGATTGTTCCTATATCCATTGGCCGATCAGATTTATATCTCCAAAAGGCTTCATCAGTCTCCCGGTTCAGAAGTAGATCTATACTCTTGTTGTCTTGGGGAATCCACTCAGGAGTGAGAATTCTCGTAAGAACAGATTTCCCTCGAGGGGTCTTGGGTTCTGCACCCATGTTTCCTTGTTCTAGGTCCTCTATGTCCGTCTCAGGGATCACATTCCCGAATTCATCTGTCCTCTCCGGGTGACTGGTGACTACGTATATGGTTCCTTCTTTGTCCAAGTATGCTCCATTTTCAAACTTGACAGCTGGGTGCTCTAGTCCAACGGAGTGGTCAGGGTTTTTAATCTGGACTACAGATCTTCCTAGGCCGTCCTCATAAATGCTAGCACCCAATCGGTTGGTCCTAAGGTATTCCAACTGCGTTCTGTAAGGGCCTTCTACCCTGTGCAAGTATGGCACTCCTGAACTTCCCGTAGGTCTGTCCATGCCTTGAGACATCTCTGATTCACTAGTCTCAGAACTAGGGTAGTATGAGTGATGGCTCAACTGCTGGGCCCAAGACCTAGCAGTGTGGTTGACACTAGCCTCTGAAGACCTAAGACTTTGTCGATCTCTCCCTAGATGTCGCCCTGATCTAAGGTTCATAAGCCTAATTGAATAGCCCAAATTTTCCCAAGTACAACCTCGTTGCGGAGTCCTTTTGTATCAGTTACTTGATTCTTTTTAGTTGATTACCGTGTTAAAATTCTTGTCTGATATCACGTCGTAAGGTATAATTGAGTGTAGTTCCGCGCTTAAAGTTGTTCGTTCCACGTTAAGTTCTCTTCCTTTAAAGTTTTCGACAGTACAAAGATTATGTCCTTAGCTTGAACTTGAAAGTTTAGGTATTCTTCAACTTGATAATTGCCTATCGTCGCCCTGACTTACTCCTACCTCTAGTCGTTCTTAGCCTACGCTAGGAATTGACGAAGGGAAGTTGAGAATATGCCGACCTTTTGTGCTGATCCTTGTTCTTTAATGCTCGAGAAGTTGATTCTCAAGCTTGCACAAAGCCCTTGCTTGGATGCTCTCAATTGCTTCTCAATAGACCTGCATCAGTTCCAAGATTAGCTCCAGACTTAAATTCAAATGACAGACTAGACCACTTTCATGCATGTAACTCACAGACCAAATTATTCTTTGCTTTTATGGAAATCAATCCCAAGGATCCCTCCTACCTCGGGGTATGGTTAACTTCAAAAAACCCTATCTAATAATCCTGATCTTAATTTTCACATAACCAATGGAGGTTTTGGTTGTACTCCCCACGAGCTTTCCAACAAAACAAGAATCACGGCAAACGGATTTCGTATGAGAAAGTTATGTCAGTTCAGGCTTCAGGGTTTAAAACAGGGTTCAAGACAGCTTAATCAGGCAGGTAGAAATTCTTGAATTGCTTGGGTTGCGGCCTCAACATGCAACGCTAACCCCTAGTGGTTGTCCCACAAATTGACCAAATTAGCCCCCTATTCTTTGCCCTAAAATCTTGACCCAATTTGCCCTTCTATCGCGTTCGCAAGTTCTGTCAGTCGCGATTGACAGGTCAATCGCGATTGATGCGTCGATCGCGATTGACAGGTCCGTCCTGGCTGTCAGTCGCGATTGATGGGTCAATCGCGATTGACACGTGGCTCGAAAAGTCAATCAATCGTGGTCAAAGGGTCGTTGACTCTGTCAGTCACGATTGATGGGTCAATCGCGATTGACAGGTCAGTTGCGAGGGTCTGTCCGTCGTGGTCAAACAAGCGTTGACCGTGTCGGTCGCGATTGACAGAGCCGTCATGGGCTGTCAGTCGCGATTGATGAGTCAGTCGCGATTGATGACTCGATCGCGATTGACACGTGTCACGCGTATGATCCGTCAGTCGTGGTCAATCGGTCGTTGACTCTGTCGGTCGCGATTGACAGAGCCGTTGTGGGCTGTCAGTCGCGATTGATGAGTCAGTTGCGATTGACAGGTCTGTCCGTCGTGGTTTGTCGATCGCGATTGAGAGAAATCTGAGGAGTTTCAAAAATCTAAGCACATTTTTAGGAAGCTCTAGGCCTGTAGATCATGGTTTTGCACTTTGTTTGATAATTTGAGCATTTTTTCTGTCGGTCGCGATTGACAGAGGTCGGCGACACACAGACAGTTACCACGAATTCCGTACCTGCGCAGAGTGCTGGGGACGATGATGCGGCCTGTACCTGTAAGACAGCTCAAGAAACATGCAAAAACAGCACACACAATTTCGCTCTCTCGCTCTCTCTCACAAGTGAAATGAGGGAAATGAGGTGGAGAAGGTGATATGATCAAAAAACTGAATTTTTCGCGATGATGGAAATGGAGGTGGAAGATGGTGATGATGATGATGGTGATGATGGTAGTAAGGTGAGAAAGAGAAAAATAGGGAAAGTAAAGAAATTACCTACAACGCCAACGTCTCCAATCTACGTCTTACCATCACACGCTCGTCCTCAAAGCTCAATCCCCGGCAACGACGCCAAAATTTGGTGTAGCTCAGTGATGAGTAGCACCTCCTTTAATGTCAATCCGGGAAGACGTGAGGATGGTATGAAGACCTCGAGCAAGTGAAGGCACAAGTGCGTGAGTGAGAAGCACACTAACATGCACACACATACACACACACACGCGCACACAGGGTAAAGCAAAGAGTGAGAAACAATGGAGTTCTTTAGATTACTTTCCATAAAGCTCTTACAAGTTCATTTCAATTACATTCTACCCTCAAAAATGAGCTCTCTAGCTCTATTTATAGTTTTTGACTAGGTTTTGGCCCTGTCCAGACCTAGTGTCCGGCCTAGTTAAAAATTAGGTTCCAGGGCCAATTTGAGGGCTTAAACGGAGTCTAAAAAATAAGAAAATTGATATGTAGGCACTTCTAAGGCTCCTCAAGCTCAAGGACTCCTTGGCTTGCACAAAATGGAGCTACAAAAATACGAAATGGTATTTACAATGGTTTTTAGTGGTTAGAATCATTATTTGTGTAGAGATTTTCTCTGCGATTTGTCGTACACATCTTTGAGCTCCCTACTTGCTCTTTCTTCTTGTGTGCTCCACTCCTTGATGTCTGGAAAATTTAGATGGCCTATTTGCCAGATCTTCTTTGGCTACTGTGTCTGCTTGTGCTATTTCTTCGTTCCGACCCTCTTTGTCTTGTGGTTCCTTCGGTTCCCTAACTGCTGCCAACATCATAGTACATCACTTTAACAGTCATAAATCATGTTGGTCGAGTGTATATCATCCTATCTGGGCATAACACAAATGGAAGATATCTAGGCCACTGCTTAGTATCACTATTGAAGGCCTTAGAGATTGCTTTCACAATAGAAGAGTGACCTCTCTCAATCTTTCCATTAGCCTCAGGGTTATAGGCGATAATGAGAGACAAAGGAATCCCATGATGGTCAAAGAATTCCTTCACCTCTCTTGCATCTAATTCTCCCCGATCTACAACCAATTTCTCTATGTATCCAAATCTTGAGATCACTTCTTTTAAAAGAAATCTACATAGTTCCACATGGTTGGTCAAGTCCTCTCTAGCAAGTACATTGTATCTCATTTTATTGATTCATTTGGGTATGGTTACAAGGTAAACCACCCACTTGTAATGAATACAAGGAGGGTAAGTCAGATGTAATGGGCCTCTATGCCGAACTAAAGAATGTACTTGATATGTGGCCCAAGTGCTCACAAAGTCTCACACACTCACATATATGCCTCAGCACCATTAGGCTTCCCTAATCTTTTCATATGTCACATAAAATCCTTTGTGACTTGCCCATAAGGTCTCATGCATTTCTCTCATGATATTTCTATGAAGAATCCTACTAATCAATACACATTGTGGATTCATCACCTTTCCTTTAGCATGTTTCCAAATAAATATATCCTTTGAGAAGAAGTTTATAAGAATTTTTCCCAATAGATCTATACTTATTTGTGGACCAATCTAAGAAAGGTTTCAATGAACTTAGATAACTTCCTATATCTTTCCATTCTCCATCATACTCATTCTCGCATGATCGCTCATAAACATAGACTAGTGGATCATATCTCCTCATGTTTATATATCTTTCTATATCATCATCATCATCAGAATCATCATCAAACTTTACTCTTGAAAGCATATTAACAACTATATTTAGCTTTCCAGCTATATGAACAAAAGCCAGATTAATAAACTTCATATATGAAATCCACCTAAGTATCACAATATCCAAAGAAGAACAATTTGCAATCATACCTATCAGTGGACCTTAATCAATCTCTACAACAACATTTGCTCCAATGAAATATTCTTTATCTGTTTTTAATGCGGTCATCAATCTCCATAATTCTATCCTTATTTGTGGATACTTTCTCTGAGTGTCATGTAATATCTTTGCACCAAAGCAAACTACATGTCTCTACCCCTCATCATCAACATGACATATGACCTAGCCTATACTAATAGGATTGGCGTCAACAATCAAAATAATAGGCTTCTCACGTGAATAATCAATGTAGCTCAGTGATGAGTAGCACCTCCTTTAATGTCAATCCGGGAAGACATGAGGATGGTATGAAGACCTCGAACAAATGATGCCACAAGTGTGTGAGTGAGAAGCACACAAACATGCACACACACACACATGCACACAAGGCAAGAACAAAGAGAGAAACAATGGAGTTCTTTAGATTACTCAAAAAGTCTCATGTACAAGCTCAAATCACTAACAAGCTGACTCCCAAAATGAGCTCTCTAGCTCTTTTTATAGTTTTTGACTAGCTTTGGTCCTATCCAGATCTAGTGTCTGGCCTAGTTAAAAATTAGGTTCTAAGGCTATTTTAGAGGCTCAAACGAGCTTTGAAAATTACGAAAATTGGTACATAAATACTACTAATGCTCCTCAAGCTTGAGGACTCCTTGGCTTGCACAAAATAGAGTAGCAATAATAAAAAATGGTGTCTACAATGGTGTGAAGTGACTAATATCACTATTTGGGAAATATTGCTTCATGGAAAATTATAGGGCCTATTTGTCAGATCTACGTTGACTGCTTTTCCTACTTAGTCCTTCTCTTTGCTCTGACTCTTTTCTTTGGCTTCCTTGTCTTGTAAGCCCTGAGTTCCCTGACTGCTACCAACACCCCCCCTCTCTCCCGTATGTCATCCCTGACAGATCCTTGTTGCTGGGAGTGCTGGATGTAATATTCCACAACATGAGTGGAAAGCTGATGTTCTTGAATGCGTAGTCCTCTAGCCAAGTCTATCATCATGCGATCCCAATCAATTGGACCTAGGATGTCCGGATGTGGTAGACGTAATTGATCTGCATGGATGGCTTGTTCTACTATGAATAGATGTAGTAAATGTTGATATATTTAGGTAGTGATGTGTGTGAACACACTAGGACCGCCGGGGCACTTTTTTCCCTCTTTAGGAGGTTTTTTTCCCCCGGCTTGTATATATGCCTATTGCCCTAATGGGCTACTTATCTTTGTACATTCTCTAGTAATACATTCAGTATTGTGTGTTGTGCTCCAAGCTTCTTCTTCCTTGTGTTGTTCACGTGCTTCCGTAGACATCTAACTCCAACAATTGGTATCACAGTAGGTCGTCGCTTCATCTAGGGCGTCATCGACACTCCTCCGTTTGCAGTCTCAGAATCGCACGAATTTTGGTGAGCATACTCAGCGTGTTTCCGAGATCAAAACTGCTTCGCTTTGTAGTGCCGAAATCATGATCTGAGCTCGTTTCGGCCTCCGAATCCGCTATCGCAGTGCTTGTGCAGACTATTTTGCCTTTTTGTGCCATAGGTATACACCGGTTTCTATTCTCTAGTATAAGCATCTCAAAGTCTGCTACTGGTTTAACAAAACTCGTCTCGGCAATTTTGTTCAACTTTTTGAGATACAGTCAATTTTCTGCATCAAGGTATTTTAGTCACTAGCCATGGCTGAAAGCAGTGATGTATTCCATATGTTGGCTATTGCGGATAAGTTGGATGGTACCAACTACACATTATGGGCTTATATGATGCCACATGTATTGGTTGCAAAAGGATTATGGAACATTGTGCAGGGTGTTGAAAGACGTCTTGTTACACGTGTAACAACAGGTACTACAAATACAGGTGCTGGAGCTGATGAAAATGGTGTCAAAGATGATATTGTGCAGATTCCTGTTCATGCTGCTATTTCTGCTGCACCTACTGCAGAGCAGATTCGTTGGGATGGCAGAGATGCCCAGGCACATGCATTGATAGCTTTGTCTGTCAAACGTGCCATTATTCCTCATATTCGCTCTTGCAGAACAGCTAAGGATGCTTGGGATACACTTACCACATTGTACGAAGCTAGGAATGAGGCTCGTGTTGCTTACCTCCGAAAACAGTTGGAGAGTGAGCACATGAATGAAGGTGATTCTATGGACAATTTCCTAACAAAGATCAAAGACTTGAAGGAACAATTGATTTTTGCTGATGAGGTTATACTAGATAGCTCACTTGTGCAAACCATTCTGAATGGTCCTCCTGATTCATATCAGAGTTTTGCTTCTACTCTTCGGTTGATGATGAAAGGCAATCCAAATGCCTTGTCATTTGAGGAGTTAGTCTCTGTTCTGTTGCAAGAAGATCAGTCCAGGCAGAACAGGTCCATTATGCGTGTTGCAGATCAAGCTTTCTTGGCTAGTCAGAAGGGCAAAGGAAAATTGAGTTCTTCTACTAGTAAGCAGAAATCTGCAAATGCTGCACATTCGAAGAACCAAGACAAAGATGAGCAAAAATCAGAAAAGCAGAAATTGTTTTGTAAATAATGTGAAGGGAATGATCATATCATAAAGAACTGTCCAAAACTGGCTGCAAAAGAGGCAAAGAAGAAAGAGGCTGGAATGGTTGTTTCATAGGCCTCTAAACCAAAAACAGAGTCTGCAAATCTTGTGCAGGAAGAAGAATGGGTGTTTACTACTGTCTGCAGTTTTGACCCATCTTCTCATGAGCAATGCATGTCTGCAGTAGACTCAGATGTTTGGTATTTTGACAGTGGGGCGACCAAACATATTACCTTGCAGCGCAGTTTCTTCTATTCACTCGAGCCTGCCCCTACAAGGAATACTGTTACATGTGCCAACAACTCCTCTTATCCTGTTGTGGGAGTTGGTAAGATCATTTTGACTACTATTGATGGTAGTTCTTTCACTTTGTCAGATGCTTTATTTGTGCTAGGGATCAAAAAGAACTTGTTATCAGTTTATGCATTAGCCAAGATTGGGTTGGTTGTGAAATTTGTTGATGACAGGTATACAGTTCATGATCTCTCAAATGGCAATGTGATTATTGCTTCTGGCATTTTATGTCGTGGATTGTATAAGCTCATAGACTATGAAAGATCTGAAAATGATTTGGCATGTGCAGTAAATGATTCTCAGGCTATGTCAGATGCAAAGCTTTGGCATGCATGCTTTGGTCATCTGAATTTTGCTAGTTTGCTACACCTGCAGAAATCTGAAATGGTGTCCTCTTTGCCCAAACTTGAGGCACCTGGAAAACATGTTTGTGAAGGCTGTATTTTGGGCAAAATGCAGCGTTCCTCCTTTCAAAAAGATGGTTCAGTTTGGGCTACACAGAAATTGCAGCTTGTACATAGTGATGTATGTGGTCCTATGAAAACACCCTCTTTTGGAAATTACCTTTACTTCGTGACTTTCATTGATGATTTTTCCAGGCATGCATGGGTATATCCACTCAAAGCAAAGTCCGAAGTGTTCATGTGCTTTAAACAGTTTTTGGTTTTGGCTGAAAATCTGTCAGCATGTAAAATGGGCACCCTCCGTTCTGATCGAGGGGGGGAATATATGTCTTCTGATTTTAATGCATTTATGGTTGAACGTGGGATAAAACACCAGTGTACAGTGCCGTATACACCTCAACAGAATGCAGTTGCTGAACGAAAGAACAGGTCACTCATGGAGATGGCAAGGTGCATGGTCAAAATCCAGGCTTTACCACATAGTTTCTCGCTTGAGGTTGTCATGTGTGCAGCATATGTACTGAATAGACATCCCACTAAAGCGTTGCAGTCTATCACTCCATATGAGGCTTGGCATGAACGCAAGCCATCTGTTGCTCATCTGCGTGTTTTTGGTTGTTTGGCATATGCACTAGTGCTTGAACAACATTGCAGAAAATTGGATGATAAGGCAGTAAAATGTCTTTTTGTTGGGTACAGTTCTGAAAGTAAAGGCTATCGTCTGTATCATCCACAGACTAAACGCATTCTCGTTAGCCATGATGTTGTCTTTGTGGAAGATGCTATTTAGCCATTGCTTTCATGTACTAAGGAGACATCTGTTAGCTCCAAAGACATGTATGATACTTTGATGCCTCTTTTTACAGGTGGACAGTCTAGTGCTGGTCCTAATGAGGCAACTTCTCAGCCTTTGCAGGTTTCATATGATGATGCAGATCATTCCATTTCTGATGCAGATTTACATGATGCACTTGTTGATGAGAGAGTTGATATTGAGCAAGCAAAAACTATGCCAAAATGGCTGGTGCAGACTTTGCGTGACAGCAAATTAGATGCACCTTTGCCATATCATACTCGTTCAGGCTCTCATAGTGCCTCCTTTGCATCAGATTGCTATGCAATCTGAATATGATGCTATGATGAAGAATGGTACATGGTCTTTATGTGACTTACCTCCTGGCAAGAAGGCCATTGGCACTAAGTGGGTATACAAGCTGAAGCGTAAACCTGATGGTACAGTTGACAGCTATAAGGCTAGGCTTGTTGCAAAGGGTTATGTGCAAAAAGAGGCATTGATTTTGATGAGACCTTTGCACCTACATGCCATATGACTATTGTTCGGAGCATTTGTGCACTTGCAGCCCATCGTCGTTGGAATGTACATCAGTTGGACATTAAAATAGCATTTCTGAATGGTGACTTGCATGAAGAAGTGTATGTTTTTCAACCCCGTGGCTTTGTGCAGAAAGGGCATGAAAACGAGGTTTGCAGGTTAAAGAAGGCATTATATGGTTTAAAGCAAGCACCACGTGCTTGGTATGAGAAGATACATGCCTATCTGATTGCACATGGTTTTGAGAACAGTCCAACTAAAAGCACCTTATATGTTAAGCGTGCTAATGATGTGCTTCTGATCATTGTTGTCTATGTTGACGACATGCTGCTCACTGGTCCTATTGAGAAGCATATTGCTGATTTCAAGGCTGATTTGCATGCCTCATTTGGGATGTCTGATTTGGGGCATTTGCATCACTATTTGGGCATTCAGTTTATGCAAGTTGATGGTGGAATGGCTTTGTGTCAAACGAAATATATTGACACATTATTGCAATGTATTGGCCTTGAAGACTGTAAGCCTATTGCCACTCCTATGGAGACAGGTTTACGATTGAGTCTTCATGATGCTAGAGATGCATTTGATGTTGTTCTCTATCAACAGGCTGTTGGATGCTTGATTTACTTATGCATTACTCGGCCAGATATTCAATTTGCTATCTCACAGATGAGCAGATTTATGCATTGCCCAGGAGTCACGCATTGGAAGGCGGTTAAGCACATCTTTCACTACTTGAGTGGTACTCAGCTACTTGGGTTGTTTTATCCCAAGGGGGGATCACCACCGCCAGATTTGCATGCTTTTTTTGACTCAGATTGGGCTGGTTGCTATGACACTCGTGTGTCCACCAGTGGTTTTTGCTTCATGCTTGGTAGCTCATGTATATCTTGGTTGAGCGAGAAACAGCCTACTGTGGCCACTTCTAGTTATGAGGTTGAGTATAGGGCAGCTTTCATAGCGACTGTTGAGTGTGTGTGGCTCAGACGCCTTATGGCTGATTTGGGTGTTGGCCAGTCTTCTGCCACCACCATCTTCATTGACAGTCAGAGCGCATTGGCAGTTGCAAGGAACCCTGTGTTCCATGCTCGCACTAAGCACATTGAGGTGCATTATCACTATGTCAGGGAGAGGTTCTCTGCTGGGGAGATCAGCTTGGCATATGTGCCCATGTAGGAGAACATAGCAGACCTTTTCACAAAGGCTCTGCCTAGGGAGAAGTTTGAAGCTTTCCGCAAAGCTTTGGGCTTACTTCCTTTTGTGGAGTGATTTCCACATAGCTCGGCACTTCCTTATACATGAGTGCCAGCTCATTGTTCACCGCATCACTCCCAGGGGGGATTTGTTGATATATTTAGGTAGTGATGTGTGTGAACACACTAGGACCGTCAGGGCACTTTTTTCCCTCTTTAGGAGGTTTTTTTCCCCCGGCTTGTATATACGCCTATTGCCCTAATGGGCTACTTATCTTTGTACATTCTCTAGTAATACATTCAGTATTGTGTGTTGTGCTCCAAGCTTCTTCTTCTTCCTTGTGCTGTTCGCGTGCTTCCGCAGACGTCTAACTCCAATAGTAAATGTGTTGGTGTAGGAATGAAAATCTCCGAATGATATGCCTAGAACCCTATAGAGAAAATTTCTTTGAAGTTTTGCTTGAAGCATGCAGGTAAATACTTTATTCACGCATGCCCGGCAAAGATTATGTTCACCGAGGGGTTCTGGCTCATGTCATAGACTAAATCCTTGTTACCTTGGGAAAATCTTGGGGCGGAGATGTATGGAGCCTGGACCTTTTGAAAGGTTTTGAAGACGACTGTCATGAGCTCAAATATTCTCATACACATCTTTATTGCGATGTCAAGAACATTCTTTAGGTATGTAGACCAGTGTCAAATGGTGGATATCATGTACGCTATAGTTGGGAGCCCTGGAGGTGGAGCATAATATGGATAGTTGACCCAGGTAGAGCATTCTTTATTGTTACGGACTTTGATTGCAAAAGCTTGCCATGATCTTTGATGGACCATTGGGCAATAGCATGGATTATACTTGATATATAGTGGCATGGTGGCCCAGGTGCTCATCATCTTAGGGTAATCAGTTAGTAACCGTTCACGTCAATCAGGTTGGAAGATCAAGCCAACACGTGCATCTTCCGGTAAGTCATCCGGCTCAAATTGAGTGGCAAATGTGGGCTCCTCCCCTGTATGCCTTTAAATTTCTGCATTATAATCATGTAGTAAGACATAGTAAGGCATGTATTGCGGTTCTGATGTTGTGATCAACCGTTGGTGGGATAGGTGTTGGAAGTAAGAAGATCTAAGAACAACTTCTTCTAGGTTTGTGAGGAATTGAATTTGCACTGTGACACGATCATAGTGTGTTTGTCCCAGTTTCTCAACCCTTTTGAGCCAATCTGGAACTCCAACTTCTAAAGTGTCCCATCCTTCCTCAATAACTCGACCGCCAGGTACTGGCATTGGCTCGTATGGTTCTTCGTACCTTTCATCAACGGGAATTTCCACCACTGTATCAGGTTCTGGTTCTTCAACTAGAGAGGGTGACCTTTCATATGGGAAGAGATGTGCTTGTAGTTCTACCATCTGCTTTCGGATGGTCTCTAATTCTTCTGTAGATTGTTGCGAGATTACCGGCTCCTATTGAGCTATGTGGGCACTGGCTAGCTGCTTCTTTAGGGCAGCACATTCGGATTCTAATTTTTCATATGACTCCAAAAAATTTGCATGCTCCTCAAGTAAGATTCGAATGTCTTCAGATGGGACCGCTCTATACTGTTGATGTATGAAACATCACAAGAAATGAATTAATGTGACACTAGACAACCTCTATGGTCACCATTAACTCATTGCCACTCCAAACTTTGAGAAATGATAGCCAAAACCAAGAACTGTACTTCTTCAGAACTTTCCAATCACTGAAATGACATATCTTCAGTATTTTACTAATTTCTCTTAGCACAAATATTATTGCTTGAAGATCTTTTGGTGATAAAAGTAGATGAGAAGAGCTTTCCAACAAGATATTATTTGCAAGAAATGGATCTCTAGAACTCAAGATATAGCCTTCACAAGATGACCATGTATGACTTCCAAAAGTGGAAATTTTGCCTCTTTTAGTAAAAAACATCTATCTAAAAATGGAATTCGATGCCTAGCATCGACTTGCAACCAAAAGTTGATGCCAAGCATCAACTTTGAGCTTTTTTAGACACTTTTTCAGTGCCAAAATTACCCCCTTGAACACATATATGAACAAGACCACTTTTATGTGGGAAGTTGATGCCAGGCATCGACATTATGCTGAAATTCGATGCCAGGCATCAACTTGCTCCACAAACCTCATGTTTTCAAGAAGATTGAGCAGTAGTTAAAACTCAGAGAATAAAACATAGACCTATCAACACAAACTCGATGCCAGGCATCAACTTGCTTGGAAAACTTCAACTTTTGAAATCATTTCACACAAGACAAATTTTGGAGATGGAAGAAGAAGACTTATACACAGAACTTTAACTAGTTCTTATCATAGCTATAAAAACTTAGAAGCTTACAAGTTTTTTCTCGCTCAGAGAAGCCTGACTATACTCAGTCATACAAATTGAGTTCTAACTCACTCTATCATTGTCTTCCTATTCGTGTCAGTTGATACAAACTAACTTATATAGTATTTCTCAATCTCGTGACCTTTAAAAAAAAACTTCTAAAACCAAAGTGAACTAACTTTACAAATATAATACACTTGTGAATTTGTCCCTTCACATAGGCATGTGGTTTTCTTCTAAAGCTTTGACCTTCAAATATATGTCAAATTAGTGATTGTTTCTCCAACATATACTTTGTAGGACTAATGTCTACTCCCGAGGTTCCTTCCATAGATGCTTCAAAATTGTCTTGGTTTTGTTGCTAAAGCCGCTTGTTCTCTTCTAAGGCGCTGCCACATGCTTCCATAGTAGCCCGATATTGCATCTGAGTGTAGCATTGGATAGCATCTGTGCTTGGAGCACAGTTTCCAACTCCTTGATTGCTTTATCATCCACCGTAGATTTCTTTGACTCCAATTTGGTGTGAGCCTATTGTAAAGTGGTATGTTCTGCCAGGAGTGTTTGGTAATTAGCTTCCAAGATGTTGACTCTAGGCCGCAGGCGCTAAGATTCTTCCTGGAAGGCAGTGGTGCGCTCTTCCAATTGGTCATATTCGTGTTGTAATTGATGTGTACATTGAAGTAAAGTATTAAATGTACTATTTACATTATGAGATGCAAGGGGAGGAGTTTGGAATGCAGCTAGAGTGGGAATGGGAAAGGGGGTAGTGAATACTGTGTCTACCAACAAGATGGTGGATGGTGAGGTGGGGGGTAGGGGAGTGGGTGATGGTGGAATGGTAGGGAGAGGTGTTGTGGGTGGTGAAATGTCCATTGGGTCGGACAGTGTGGTGTGTGCTGGGGCTACCATGTAAGTGGGTATGGTAGGTGAAGTGAGTGTGGTGTCTGTGTAGATTGATGTTGTTGTGAGCATCTGTGAATTGTGCATCTGATGCACTAGAGTGCAAATGTACTGCTCCATGAAAGATAGGTGTTGAGATGGTGTGATTGGGGCGAATGAGGCATAGGGAGTGGATGGAAAGTATGGGTCATGGGATAGGGGTACGTGCACGAGGGGATAAGCTGGAAAACCAAGGATACCCTCAGTGGGTCGGGGGTTTCCAACCATACTAGGGATTATGGGGTGGCCAATTATGGGTTCGAAGGACAAAAATGGTGAAGTGTATAGAGGATTGGTGACGGAAGAGAACAGGGTGTTTTGTGAGGTTGGCTCACGAAAGGAGAATAATGTGGATGAGGTTGGGGTATAGGTGACAGTGGCTGTTACGACTGTGGTTTGTTTAGTGGTGGGAGGTAGTGGTGGTGGAGAAGGAGGGGATGGGGGATGCAAGGATGCGATGGGTGATGTCTGTACAAAAGTTTTGGTAGTGAAGTCAATGGTGGTGGTGGGATTAGCTATGGTTTTGATGGTTATTTCTGGTTCTGTGACGGGTATTCTTATATTCTTACCTGCACGTGGTAATGTGTCGACTGCGTTTGTCATACCTGACGGACTGGCAGACTGTGGTGTGAATGACTTTTGGGACTCCTAAGGATTCTGACATCAATTTGAGAGTGGTAATGAAATTTTGGTCCACTCCCTCGTCTGCTAGCATTTCTTCAATCAAGACTTGGCATGATGCAAGGGAGAGTTTATGCCTTTCTTGCACTGCTTTGATTGTATCGTATAGCCTTTGTAGTTGGGTTGTGTACACAGGCACACCTACCAGTTTTGGCACGTCTTGCTGCTCATCTTGATGCCTTTGGTCATGCTCCTCCTCATCCTCTTCATCTTCCTTGTCCTCTTCATCCACCTCAACTATGGTAACAGGTACTTGGGAGGTTGTTGCTTGCAGTTGAACATCCCCCACTTGTTGTTCCTCTTCTGCCTCAAGATCTACTTCTCTTAACAACTATTTGAAGTCTTCATTCGTGAGTTCCTCCAAGGGTGCTCCCCCGACAAATTCGAGATCACTGGGATGGGAGGAAATATCAAATTAGGGCCTTCTGTGCTGCGACTTGGAAGTTTTAGTGTGAATGGTCAAACCCTTCGGGGTGATGGAGTGATGTCCAGTGTTAGGGTGGCTCCATGTGGTTGAGCACAAGGTACTTGGATAGTTCCTCTCATCTTCTTAGAAGTAAGTCCAGTGGATGTTTGGCCTCTGAACTGGTGCACTCGATTCCACATCAGGGCCCATTGAATAGGGATGTCATAAGCCAAACACCTATAAATGATTCTAGTTAGAGCACAACATCCATATAAAACATGCTTTCGTGGCCATCGTTTGTGGGCTAGGTGTATCTGATCAATTATCTAGTGGGGTAGGTTGATGGTGAGGTTTTGTGTCTCTGCCAGATACAAACTGAACCATATCTTCTTGGGTGGCATGGTGAATCTGTCTTGGGCAAGAAAAGAAAAGTGTTGCATGCACATCCAAAGGTGTATTGCAATATTGGGCATCATGGCCACCATGTCCTTGAGCTTGGTGAGGTTCCGATTCTTCATGTAATCTGGCACCAAGACCTCCTTCTCTGTTGGAATATGCATTCCTTGCATATCTAGGGCCTCTCTCACTAAGTTGTTTGATAATCTAAACCTCTTGAGCTCATTGCCCCTTGTAAGAGATGGGAGCACAAATGAGCTTGTACCTTTTGGGTGCTTGCTTGGAGTCAAGGTATTGATGAGATAGTAGCACCTCATGAAGTCAGGATTTGGGAGTCGAGCATTGAAGTATGCATCCAATCTTGCCTTCTCCCATACAAGACGTAGCCCTTCTGCATTTTGTAACTTCTCGCATTCTCATGTAAAGAAGTCGTATTTACCTTGCTTCCCATTGAAGTCCAACTCTGACTCCCATAGGTATGATCCCTCTCCCAAGGATCCTACGACTTCACTAAACCAATGGGAAGCCTTTCCTACAGGCATGGTATGGCCACTTGGGGGATCCAATATCGGTATGATTTGTATGGCCTACAACTCTTCTGGTCTTTCATTTGTTTCCGGCATGTCTTTCATTTGTTTCTGGCATGATTGGTAATCTCTCTAAATCAACCACTTGTTGGCTCATGCTTGCTTGAGAGCTGGTTCCTAATACGTCTACCATGTTGAGGAAATTGGTCGTCGATTCTCTGAGAATATATAAATGAATGTTAACATTGCAATGGACACAAAGTTATTATGTGTCCTTGTTACAACATTAACCAGATGAAATGTCATGTGGTTAGTGGGTTATTTAGTGCACGTGTGATCGTGAGTGCGATGTGTGGTTAGTGCATGACGGGTTCCTAGGTGCTACTTGGAATGGTGTAATGAAGTATGGATATGGTTAGTAGGTGGGGTGGGTGTACGTAGTGGGGTCTAGGGTTTATTACAAGACTTGAGTTGCCAAACATAATGTGTGGCTTTACATTTTGATTTAATGGGGACTTTAATAGGCTCTACAAGAGTGCCTACTTGGAAATGAGGTTTTTTAGGGACCCATTTACCAGTGATCTTGCTCGTGCATGTGGATGGATCTATGACTGTGCGTGCCGAATAAGAGTGGGTATCAGTTGGTTGAGTGAGTGAATCATGATGTACATTGTGTGGTTTATGTGTGGCTATTTGAACCTGCAAGCAAGCCTTAGGCACCCAAATTTGTTTTGATTGTGGGTCAGCCTTCATTGAGATGAACTTTACTTCCGTAGAGGAATGTTTGAAAGACTTCTTATTAGTGTCCTATTGTTGATCACTAGAATGGCGTTTGGTCAGTGGTTGTAACTTGATCGCAATAGGATGCTCGCCTTTTCATACCCATACTTATTTCGGTGGCTAAGACACCTTGCTTTGCACTTTCCTTTGGCTTCGAGCATAGGTTGTCTGCTTCTTTTGCATTTGGTACTCCTTTGGTTGTTGTGTCTCTATCACTTTTGGAAAAAAAGGGAGTTCCATTGTATCCTTGACTTCTTTGTTGAGAAAATCATTCCTCTGCATCACATAGTTTTGGACAAGAATAGCATCATCATCTTCACATGTACTCTTGGAAGGACCAGGAGTTTGTGAATTTCCTAGTTCCTTGAGTGCTTCATTTTCTAACTCGATTATATTGTGATTCTGATTTACCCAGACTTGCATAAGTCTACTTCTTAGGTTTAGCTTGACTGCATGATCATAGATCTAGTCTTGACCCAAGACAAGAGGTTCAGTGAGATCCTCGTCTTGACACACTAGGACCTTAACTATCATGAGAGCATCTTGAATGTAGAGGGGAAGTTCCACCTCGCCCATGCAAGGGGTTTCCACACCTCCCAATCCTATGAGGTACACTTCTATAGGACTGACACGTAATTTCAACTCTTGATAGTAAGAAAGTTTAACAGCACTAGTGGCTACACCTGAGTCAATCAAAGTCCGTACAGTTCTTGCACTATTTCCTTGTCCTATGTCTAAGGTCAAAAAAGGATGTCGGTCAATTATTCTATGGGAACTTACACCTTAGACTTCACACATAGCCATGTGATATCCCTGAGCTGCATAGGCATCTGTCCTAGGCTGATCTCTACCCTGCCTTCTCAATTTCATTCTTCGGATGTGTTCTAATGCTTCTGCCTATGCTTCTTCTCGGATTCGTTTTTCTTCTTCCTTATGTTTCTTGGTAGTGTTGAGTCGATTGAGCATGTCCTCAGTGAGGGGTTCTTAACATAGTTTGACTCTGCATCCGCTAATGTAACTAGGGAGAACATCACCTTCTAGTGTAGCTAGTTGAACGGCCCCACTAGTTGAGATCCTGTTTATGATCATAGGTCCATAACCACGCTTCTCCAGCTTTCTTGCATGTTGCGTTAGTGTATATACTAAAACTAAGTCTCCGACCTTCAAGCCTTTATCCTTAACATGGGCATCGAAATACACCTTTTGTCTTTTCTTAGCTACATATATCCCTATGGAAGCTCTCAGTCTTGTTTCACCTAGCTGTTTCAAGATCAAAGATCCTAGAAGAGAGTTCATGCCCTATCCACTCATGCTCTTGTGCTACTTTCAGTGTAGGCATCAAGAAGTCCAATGGTAGCACTACATTTTGGCCAAATACCATCTGAAAGGGTGTGTCTTGGAGTATCGTTTTATAGGGAACTCGGTATGCCCAAACAACATGGTGTAGTTGTTTGTCCCAATCAGAGCGTTTATTATTCACTAATTTGGTCAGTATATTGCATAGAAGTTTATTGGTGCTTTTGGCTTGCCCATTAGCTTGTGGATGATAGGGGGCAGACTTCTTGTGTATCACCAAGAACTCTTGGAGCATATTTTCAATGACTTCATTCAAGAAGTGAGTGCCTCTATCACTTACTAGCTCTATTGGTAGCCCATATCTAGTGAATACGTTCTCCAATAAAAACGTAGCTATCGTTTGAGCATCTTTCTTCGTTGTGGCTTTCACTCCCACCCACTTGGTTAGATAATCAATGGCCACAATGATGTACTCAGCATGCGAACCCTTAGCTGGGGGGTTAATAGGACCTACAAATTCTATTCCCCACTTAGAGAATGCCCGTACACCCATCATAGGTTTCAATGGCATCTCATCCTTGTGCATGGGATATTGAGTTTGCTGACAAATGTCACACCACTTCACATAGGTATGTGCGTCCATGTGAAGGGTAGGCCACCACAAGCCTGCAAATAGGATTGCCTTAATCACCCAGTCTTGTCCAAAGTGTCCTCTTGCTACACCTTGGTGAGTAGCTTCCAAGATCTTAAGATATTCACTCTCATGGAAACATAGTCTTAGATATCCTTCTTTTCCATGCTTGTATAGATTATCGCCAATGAGTGCATAATAGAGGGCTTGTTGTTCTAAACTTCTTCTCCTAACCAGGGTCATCTTTTGAGGGAATGTTTTCGTCCTCAGGAAGGCTACCAATGGTTCACTCCAATCGGGTATTAGAGACACTTGGTACAGTGTAGCACAAGTGGTCTAATACGACAGACTAGGCATTCATTACACAGCTTATGGATATCTTCTTCCATAGTCAGTGAGTGCACTCCGAGTCTCTTTAGTGTCTATAGGGTTTTTTGCCTTGGGTTAGTGTTGTTCTAATGCACCCACATGTGCTAATTGCAGCCATTTCATGTACACATGTTCTATCTACCTATCTATCTATCTATCTGTCTATCTTTCTATCTAGCTACCTGTATGTCAATATTGCCAATAATGTCTTAGCCCACTAAGGTACAACTTTCAAATTAAACAAGTAAGCATCAGGAAGGTCACTTGATACTCCTTGTGGGGCCTCTCTAGATATGAGCCTAGAGAGATGATATACTCTCAAGTGAGTTTTGCCTTTCCTCACCACAACCTCAAAGTCATATTCCATGAGTAAGAGAAACCATCTTACTAATCTACCTGTATTGCATGGCTTGTTTACCAACTACAGTAGTGCTTGATGATCAGTAAAAAATTTAAACTTATTTGCAAGCAAATAGTGTCTAAACTTTTTAACCGCATATACCATGCATAATCCTTCTCGTTCGATGGTGGTATAGTTTTGTTTGGCTGCATTTAACTGCCTACTAGCATAGGCAATTAGAAGATCCATCTTACCTTCGCCCATAGGTTGTGCAAGTACACATCCAATAGCATGATTAGAGGCATCCACATGAACATGAAAAAGCTTGTTCCAGTCAGGGGTAATCAAGATTTGTGCTCAACATAATCGCCTTTTAAGCTCATTGAAAGAGTTCTCACATTCTTCCGTCCACTCAAAGTTAGTCAAAAGTCCATACAAAAGCTTTGCAATGATGGCATACATGTGTATAAAACATCGGTAATAGCCACAATGCCCCATGAAAGCTTGCACTTTCTTGACATTCTTTGGCCTAGGTAGTTCTGCAATGGCTCTCACTTTCTCTTCGTCAGTGGATTTTGTTTCTTACCATGACAATGGGTGCTCTCATACAGGTAGACTTTGCTTCCCATGGGCCTGTGAAATGGAGTATTTCCTGTAAGGAATTAGACTCGAAGTCTAATCTCTCCTGCGATTGGGCATTCTCCTGCTCTCCATAAATGGAAGGAATGTCTTGTGGGAATTGATCATGCACGTCATCCACAAGTTCAATGGGAGGAGGAACTTCACTCTCTTTGGCCCATTTCTCTTCTTGAATCTCTCACAAGAATTTTGGTGAATACCGATTCATAGAAGAAGATGTGTCTGGTTCTGTGGAGTTAGGCACATAAGCTTCCTGGGCAGGAAGGCTTATCCTTTCACTTGCCTTGTCCTCATTTTGAGGAGGCGGGGTCCTTTTTTGACTATGCAATTAGCCTCTCCAGTCTTTCTAGCAATCCATCAAAGTGCAACTGCATCTTAGTTGAACTAGAGAAGTTAAAGAGGTGACTGGCTTCAAACATGGTTTGAGCCAATTCCACCATCTTAGCACAAATTTTAGTTCGTTCAAGCCTAGATCCGCTCTAGGGTAACACTTTTCATGATCTATTACGTTTGGCCCTTCTTGTATTCTAGCGTGATATGCCTTAAGCATCATGTCTAGGTCCTCAGGAGTGGGGTCAGCTAATACTGATCCTACTCTAGGGGGTGGTGGGATTGTGTGAGGTGGGTTGGAAGCTGGTGGATTGGATGGAGATGGGAATGGTGGTGGTGGAGTAGTGTGAGAGTGCGTTTGAGATGTGAGTTCAATTATCTTAGCTTTCGTTTCTCTCAAGCTTTCCTTAAGTTCGCTCATCTTCTTTGCCCATTCTCTCGTGACTATCCTTCCAAGCTCTGGTCCTCTTCTTAGTTATGCTCTCAGTTTCACTTACCTCAAAAATCTTTTCCTGGCTTGAACCTTGGTTTTGCTGCAAAGCTTGGGCCCTAGTGACCACTTGCACTGGTGCAGTGGAAGTTACACTTCAAGTAGAGTCTACCACTAACCCAATAACGTTGATAGGAGTGGCTTTTGGCATATTGTTGGATTTCTTATGAAAATCTCGCAAGAGATGCTCTTTCCCACAATCGGGAGAAAAACCTTGAATTGTCACAGATTGGGTTTGTGTAGGTGTAGGCATAGGGCAATCACAAATGAGGTGATCTCCCTAACATCGGTAGCATGTTCCTCTAGGAAATCTGGGTCTTACCTGCCTAGGTTGAGCTCTAGCATTGGGGTTTGCATACTCTGGCTCCCAACTAGGTTCACTCATTTCTTCACAATAGTATGACTCGTTATGCTCAGGTGACTGCATGTAGTAAGCCTGTGGACTATCAATGTGAGTAGAGTCAAAACTATGATCACTAGGGTCACTTTTTGAAAGCAATGGTGTTACTGGCACTATGTCTCTATTCAGATTCTCTTCTGCAGTTGCGTACTTCACTGGAATCACATTGGCTGGAGCAGGGGGTTGTTGTGCTAATACATGCTAAGGCCTTTGCTGGGCCTGATATTGTGGTTGGTAGGGTTGCTAAGGCCTAGCATACTGTTGTGATGGGTACTGGTTCTAGTATCTTCCTTGTTGAGGGTATGGCTATGGATACGTTTGCCTAACTACTTGCTTATTGTATGGGCAATCTTGCGCGGTATGATTAGTGTATCTCCATTCTATGGTGCGGTATTGACTACTAGGGTTCACTTGGGGTTGAGCCATAATGGGACATACATTCGCCATATGGTCACCTCCACAAGTATAGCATCTTTTCATTGGGGCAAACCTTGGTATTTGTTTACTTGTGACTCCTAACTTCTGAGCTACCTTCTCTACAAGCTCGTCAATAGATGTGGACAAATTTGAATTGAGGCTAGTAGAGCTATCTGAGTCTCTATAGATTTTTGAAAGCTCTAATTCCTCCCCTAGGTTATCCTCGATGTCGATGCACATGCGTACACACTCTTCGATGGTCCTAGAGTCCTTCACATACACATATGATCTCAATTTGGTACTTAGCAGTCCATCCAAGAATAAGGCCACTTGTTTGGCTGGTGTGGGTAACTCAGGAACTGGACATCTCTCTAGGTATTGCCTAAACCTTCTTCCGACAAGTCTAACTGTCTCTTGAGGTGTCTGCTTGAAGCTATATATCAGTGAGGAGGTGTTGTGTCTGATGCCACTCTTAGAAAATTATGTGATGAAGGCTTCTAGAAGTTGGTCTATGTTCCTGAACTGCCCTTGATGAAGCGGTTGAAACCATGTAAGGGTTGTGTTCTTGAGAGTTAGGCCGAAGGCATTATATTGAGTGAACAAGTCTTCAACTTGTTTAGCTCTCAAAACTTGTCTAAACTCTGCCACATGATCATATGGGTCTCCAATGCCATCAAACCAATTCTTCATGGACTTAACTAGTTGTGTAGGCCTCAAGGGTAGTGTGTTCCCTAGGCCTTGGCACACGAAATTCATCTATATTTATTTAGTTCCTTGGTTCTCTAGGTCTCTTGATTTCCATTCTATCCATCTCTTTTCTCGTTCTTTCTCTTCCCAATGGGTTATCAAAGCTCACTTCTGGCCTATCTCAACTCCTATCCCTCTAAGCTCCATGAGTATGGGATGTTCCAGCTCCTTAATGACCATAAGAGACATGAAATCTTGGTTGGGGAAAAATGAATTCACCCTTCCAAGTGTAGGCATGTCTACCATGCTCTGAGACCACAAAGATCCTCTCTGAAGTATTGTCTAGATAGGTCACTTTGCCTAGGCTATCAGGATCTTTAAACTCATAGATTGTGAGCATTTGACTGATCAGAGTTCTTAATTTGCACAACAAATCTTCTCAGGCCGTCCTCATAGATGCGAGCACCTAATCGGTTCGGCCTAATGTATTCAAGTTGAGTTTTGTATGGGCCATCAGGTTTCTCTAAGTAAGCCACTTATGAACTTCCTATGGTTCTCTCCATACCATAATACATCTCTGATTCACTAATTTCAGAGCTAGGGTAGTGCAGATAATTGCTCAACTACTGGGCCCAAGGCCTCGTAGTATGATTGACACTATCCTCTGAAGACCTAAGACTTTGTCTATCTCTCCCTAGATGTCGTCCTCATCTAAGGTTCATATGCCTGATTGAACAACCCCAATTTTATCCCAAGTAGAAACTCGTTGCATATCACTTTATATAAGTCACTTGGTTCTTTTTTAGCTGATTATCGTGTTTATGCTCTTGTTTGGATCACATCGTCAGGAATATTTAAGTGAATTTCTATACTCTAAGTTGATCGTAACATGTTAAGTCCTTTTCCTTTTTAAGTTATCGACCACAAAGAGACTATATTTATGCTTGAACTTGAGTATTTAAGAGTCTTCAACTTGATAGATGACTATCGTCACCTTGATTTACTTCTAGCACAACTCGCTTAGCCTAAGCTAAGAATCGACAGAGGGAATTGAGAATAATCCAACCTCAAGTTGCTTATCCCTGCCTTTATAAGCCGAGGAAGTGTGTTCCCAAGCCTGCACTCACTCTTGCCTTGAATGCCTTTCGATGCTCTTAGTGGACCTGTAAAAGTTCCAAAGTTAGCTCAAGAGTTAAATTTGATTGACACAACAGACCATTTTCCTTCATGTAACTCACAAACCAAATTGTGCTTTGGCTATGTGGAAAACAATCTTAAATATCCCTCTGTTTTTCTTACCCCCTAGTAGGTCAACTTCAAAATAACCTTTTAGTGGGATTCAAAACGAGCTTTCCAATGAGCCTAAGATCACTCCGAACGGATTTCGTATGAGGAAGTTATGACTGTTTCGGGTTTTGGGGTTAAAATAGGGTTCAAACAGGCTAACACGCAAACAAGGTTTTCTCAAAATATTTTCTTATGGCCTCCCTATGTGCCATATAGCCTAATATTCATGCCCAAAATTAGCCAAAGTCTTCAAATTAAAAAATCCTAAAAATTGGCCGAAAATGGTTGTCAATCGCGATCGACAAGGCTGTCAATTGCGATGGACATAGCTGTCCATGATGGCCTATCAGTCACGATGGACACATGTCAATCACGATCGATGGCGTCAATCGTGATGGACAGAGGGTGTTGGTCACGATTGATGGGTCAATCACGATTGATGGTGTCAATCACGATGGACTGAGTTTTTCAGGATTTTTGCGTGATTTTGTGTCAATTGTGGTCTATGAGTTGCAATGGACAGGTTTCTCGATAAAATGGGGTGTCAATCGTGATTTTTATGTCCGTCGCAACGGACACATGTCAATCGCGATGGATGACTGTCAATCGCGATGGATGACTGTCAATCGCGATGGACAGGCAGTCCGTCATGGGGTATCAATCGCAACGAATTGAGTTTTTTTCCTTTTTATGCTTTTGTGTGTCAATCCGGCCTCTATGTGTCACGATGAGCAAGAATTTCGCCAAAGCAGTTGTCAATCGTGAAGTTCTCTGTCAATCATGATGGACATGTGTGTCTGTCACGATGGATACCATTTGTCACGATTGACAAAGGTGTTCGTCGAGGTTTGTGGATCATGATGGACAGGTTGTTCGTCCCGATGGACACTGTCAATCGCGATTGATGCTGTCAATCACGATGGACAGCAAAATTGCAATTTTTTAAGAAATTCTTGTGGATTTCTGATGTGCAAGGTCTCTAGTCTACTGTGCTGCACTTAGATTTACCCAAAGATCAAAAATTTCTGTCAATGGTGATTGACAGAGATGAATGCCTCGGAGACTGTGCAGAGCTTTTCATACTTGTGTGACATACTGGAGATGATGATACAGCCAAAAACTATAAGAGCACTCAAGAAACATGCAAAAACAACGCAGACAATTCGCTCTCTCGCTCTCTCTCACAAGTGAAATGAGGGGAATGGAAGGAGGAAGGTGATATGACCAAAAAACTGAAAATTTCACAATGATGGAGATGGAGGTGGGAGACGGTGAGGATGGTGATGGTGAAGAAAACAAAAGAAAATAGAGAAGAGTGAAGAAAATACCTATGACTCCAACATCACAACTCTACGTCTTACCATCACACACTTATCCTCGAAGCTCTCTCCCCGTCAACGGTGCCAAAATTTAGTGTAGTTCAGTGATGAGTAGCACCTCCTTTAATCTCAATTCGGGAAGACATGAGGATGGTATGAAGACCTCGAACAAGTGATGGCACATGTGTATGAGTGAGAAGCACACAAACATGCACACACATACACACACATGTGCACACAAGGCAAGAACAAAGAGAGAAACAATGGAGTTCTTTAGATTACTCAAAAAGTCTCATGTACAAGCTCAAATCACTAACAAGCTAACCCCCAAAATGAGCTCTCTAGCTCTTTTTATATAGGTTTTGACTACCTTTGGTCCTATCCAAACCTAGTGTCTGACCTAGTTAAAAATTAGGTTCTATGGCTATTTTGGAGGCTCAAACGAGCTCTGAAAATTATGATAATTGGTACACAAATACTACTAATGCTCCTCAAGCTTGAGGACTCCTCGGCTTGCACATGGAGTAGGAATAATAAAAAATGGTGTTTACAATGGTGTGAAGTGACTAGTATCACTATTTGGGAAGTATTGCTTCATGGAAAATTATAGGGCCTATTTGCCGGATCTACGTTGACTACTTTGCCTACTTAGTCCTTCTCTTTGCTCTGACTCTTTTCTTTGGCTTCCTTGTCTTGTAAGTCCCTGAGTGCCTGAATGCCACCAACAATCAACATGCTTCAAAATTGGGGCTTCAATTTTCGATTGCTTCAGTTTACACATGGCTCTTGACTATTTTTCTGTCAAATAAAGTTCGTTCTCTTTCTCAGCATATCATATAAAGGGTTTGTAGCATGAAAGAAGTGAGGAATTCGGATCATATAGAAGAGATAGGCTCCTAAGAATCTCCTTTCTTCATTGGCATTATGACACACCTCAAAAATTCTACGAATGGCCTCAAACTTATGTGGGTATGGTTTGTGGCCATAATGTTGTTTATTCTCTGAGTCCAAGGAAAAAGTGATTATACGAGACTTTATTTTGTTCAAATCCCTCGGAATCGGTCCAATTGGATTACCTGGAGCCCATAATTATCCCTCGAGGAATCCTTCCTTTGTATATGTACTAGTTCATATGCTTCCCGACAGACGCACCAAAATGTTGCTCTCTTAGTCCAAGGGAAAGTGCCTATAGACAATGATGTTCTACCCAACTCTGTTGATACTAGGTCAAGTTTGGTTTCCCCTAAGTCCACAATTTCACCCCAAAGTTTTGATGGAGGAGACGAGAAAACGCATGTGCAATTGGATATCCACCTCCAGTGGTCACTTCGTGTAACCTCCCTTTCTTCACTCAACCCCCTCCTTTCACGTCGGGTTCACCAGGTATGTCGCGGAGTTTGTTAAAAAAATGGGAGGTGAAAAAAACGAGAGAAGAGCTTAAAATTGAAGAACTATAGAGCTTTCGTTTGAACAAAAATGGAACTTTTTCTTCCAATGTTTTTATTGGAAATCCCCTAAGTGTTCGATTTTAATTCTATCACTAAGACCATGACTTTAACAAGGAATCACAAGATTAAGATAGACATATACTTGTAACCTTCGACTCTATAGACATGCATGATAAACATAAGATCAAGGTGTTAGCACGTAAATTTAGCTTTGGTCTCCACGTTTTGGAATGTTCATGAGAAGAAGCATAAAGCGGTTAACTTCACATGTCTTGTATATGCTTATGGACGTGCCTAAGTGCTCACTGTCTTGAAAAGGGACCTAAGTCTGAATTCACCTCATTCTCACTTCTCACCTCATTCTCACTTCTTATCACAGGCTTTTGAGACGAAAGTTGGACGCAAGACATCGGTTTCCTTGTGCTATTGTTAGACGCTGCACGTTGCCACTAGGACAAGTTGTCTACGCGTGTTTTGGACATGTTCCGACAAGTTGTACACACGTTTTAACAAATGCATGCTTTCCTCTCAAATACGTGGCATTGATGGCATTGCGCTGCTGTAAGAAAAGGTCAAGAGACCATATGCACTTGAGCACATGCTCCAAATTATTATACAGAAGATCTTCAAGGCTCATATGCTAAATATCTTAGAGTGAAGGCTTACAACAAGTTGGAACAGGGATTATTGAAATTTATTCATTAAACTTCAAACTCGAGTAATTTTGAGAATGAGCAACATTGCACTTGTCAAAAGTGTTTTCTGTACTTTCCTATATTCCAAAGTGCAAAAACATCACCATTATCGCAAACAAAGTGTTTATGACCTTGCATACACAGCATCAATTCCTCATACTAGATAATATGGTTTAAGACTTTCAAGAGGCCTTGACAAATATCTTGCTTTGGTACTGAGACGTCTTCTGAACAGCCTTACGTTCTGTCTTGGTTCTCTATTTATCGTAGCAAATGAAATTGATTTGAAGGATGTTCACCTTGGTTGGAACCCTTCCTATCTCATCGAAAAAAGTTAAGTATGGCACTTTCCCCAATTCCACAAAGTTAATATTCTTCAAATTGGCCAAAGCATGGAGCCTACTGTGGCTGCAGCAGATCCCTCGCTCATTGAACAAATTAAATTGTTGACTAAGTTTTTTTTTTTTTTTTTTTGGCAAAATATGCAAAGCGATCTTCTCCTTCGGGAGGCTATGAATACCAACTATGCTTAAGAGTAGAGGGGCCCAACACCTACTGAATGTTCCTATTTGCTTTCAAAGAATGCATGGTAATTCCACAACAGCAAATACATGCGCTTTTGTTCCAAGCAAAGCTTGATACAATTTCTCTAATAGTTCCTACAACAAATTTACAATGAAGTAGGCGTGCATAGATCAATGGAATCTGAATGGAAACTCTCTGCATAGATAAAGTTCCCAAACATACACATTTGCATCCTGAAGTTCACCTTCCCTACAGAGGATATCATAAAAATGACACAGACATAGACCCTGACAGCTTCGTTAATCTCGTGATACTGCAGCATCAAGCTGAAAAGAATTGATCCCACACCTAAAAGTGCATATTTGCATGCAAATAGCAAACCCACAAATATCATAATTCATCAACTTCTCTTTCCTCTTCCTTCTCCCCGTTGCAGTAACATCGGCATACTTTACACTTAGTTTTTGGTCATGCCATCAATAACAGGATTCCCTATGAACTGCTCTAAACAGGTCTACTCCCATGAGCAGAACTTCACCTCTATCTGCACATGATTACACAGGTGGAACATCTACGATGCATATTAACAAATGTATACGCAGCTAGTAGGTGACAATTCGACAGATTAAAGTACAAATCAGAGCGGTATTTTTTCTTTTTTTTTTTGCGCAAAACAATTAGATAGAAAATTCATAAAAATCATACTTATCTCTAGAGACACTGTTCGCATAGAATCCGCCCAATGCATAATGGATGACTTTGTCACACGAACAGAATGAGCAACATATCTCGATTCACTCAAACAGAAAAACTTGGTATTATGAAGCTTCCATTGTCATCCTCAATCTCAATCTTTGTCGCCTTCTACCTTTAGTCTGACCAGCTTGAAATGACAACCGCCTCTCTGCATCGCTCCTCAACTATCTCCCTATCGACTTCTTCTTCTGTCTGCTTCTTCTGAACAGTGTTGGCTCACCTCCTCATATCCTTCTTCCAAGAAGGTCCTGTATCTTCTACTAGTACGACTATTTCTCAAGTAAAAACTAATTTCTCTGCCTCTTTTCCATGTGCGCGTGTAGATTTCCATCTGCAGCAGCCGATTCCCAAAATGCTTTTGAAAGCCATAGCAGAGGAGAAAAAGGCCCTACAAAAGTTGAAAGCTCTCTGAGGTTCAGACATGGTGACGCGTAAGGTCATGAGTTGGGGCCAGTCATCATTCCAGAAATTGTCATGCCTTCCCCCTTCTTTCACCAAAGTGCCCCGCACACGTTTTCCAAGATTCCCTTTGAGAGCCTCCGAAATCTGTCGCCCCTCTTTCTCCTTCCATTCCTCCAGCCACCACAATATAAACCTGTCAATAAAGCTCAGAGAGCGCACGAGAGAGAGCTCCTTCCCCCATCAGTCCTCTCCCTTTCTTCGAATCCCTTCTGTCACGAGAAAACTGCTAATTTGGGCTCACTCCCCTTTTGTGATAAGGAAAAAATCATCCCCCAGCACTCTTCCAATCCCCCCTTCTAGCAGCCGACTCCCTTATCTTTTTATTGGCACTCCTCAAAAAAGATAAGCCTAATGTGATCCCTTCCCCTTTTTTGGCAGCTCCCTTGACAATATACATACATGAGTTCATATCCACACCACGTACTTTAGGCCAACAGTTGTGCTCTACTCTATACTTGTGGTATGCATCCCTTGCTTTCAAGGTCTGTTTTCTCTGCTTCCACCATACCTCCATCTACATACTAGTGAAGGGAAGCGCGGTTAATATACATAAGGTCAAACTTGTATTCTACTCTTGGAAACACCTCAGCAACACTAGTCGATTTGGAGATCATGCATATGGCTCTCTGACATTCACATGACCCCCACTAGGCACAACAGTGGGTGGCTGATAGTTGATGCCACACTTAAATCGAGTAGGATCTCAATCCACAACTGAATTGTTCTCTTCACCTTGATGGATGCAACAGCGGTATTCACATCCTTGGGCACTACATCCCCTCTGAGCAAGATGTAGCCATGTACTTTGCAAATCCTTTCATTCAATTGATTAACTCTTCAAATACCTGCAATCAAACATTTTGTCCTGGCCAAATAGAACCACATTAGTGCATTAAAACCAACCATTTTGTGAGCTAACAAATGTCCACATAGATGTCCTACAATGAGAACCTCATCGAATCCAAAAATAGATTTCTCTAGAGAAAATGTTAGCCCTACCTCTTTGAATCTCTTAAAATTTTTCTCACAATCAGATATATGGTTGCCAAAAAGTTTCCTATAAGCAGAAGCATCTAAAGTATCATCTTTCACTCTTTAATCACAACCCTTTACTGGAATATCATCAATAAAAGGCATAGTCATTGAAAGTATGAAGTCATGTAGGACTCATGGCATTCATCATGTGAGCTATAAAATTCATTGCTCCCTATAGCAGATTACACATGCATACAAGGCCTAATGGATTCTTCATTGTAGTGATGTCTCTACTCTCAATAGCCAATTGAAAACTAATCATACCATGAATATAGGTCACCCATGGATTAGATGGAATGCTAGCAAATGCTTCTGCAAACTTATGTACTATAGTTTCTATCCCTACATTTCTAATCGTGACTTTATTCATAGGTTGCAAATCCTAGATTAAACAAAGTTTTCGATTCTTCTTTGGCACCTTGAACCCCTTATTCAAATATGGAATTGAAGATTTTCCAATACTCGCATGGATATCTTCTCCTTTAACAACCTCATCAATTCAAGTGAGTCTTTGGGACTAGAATATGTCAGATATTCCATGGAATATGTGGCATTGTAAAGATGATCATGGGTGGAGCTTGTTTTGGATACGCTTAGCATATCTCATGTGGTAAAAGAGAAAATTCTTTCTTGTATCTCTTGATAACTTCTATGAACTTTTCTCTTTCAGTCTCTATAAGAAATGATCTCTCTCCAAACTTTATTTGCTTAACAATATCCTCAGTAAAGTCATGCCATATAAGCTCTCGTCTTCTTAGCATAGGGTCACTAGACATTCTTAGATACTTTTCATAACTATCACTTGACAATGGTTGAACTATGGGTTTAATTTTCTTATCAACAAGCTTATACCTAGTATTTATATTCACTTCATGTTCTTGCAAAAACATTGATCGAGCCAGGAGAAGGTGTGTGGAAGGTCAGCTTATCTTAGACCATGAGGACCTCTGACCCTGGAAGCCTATGCCGCTATGGCCATCCTCATAAACTAAAGCCATTTCCATGGCTTTTGCCAAGGATTGACATCTCTCCTTCCTCACCAATGGTCTAATACTTTCCCTAAGTCCCAAGATAAACTTGTGGACCTGGAGAAACTCCTGGATAGTATTAGGAACTTTAAGAAGTACCTCTCTATACTTATCTGAGTACTCCTGAACTGTTTGATTCTTATGACTGATGAATAACCAAGTGTTTGGTGCTCTAGACCTCTCATCAGGTGGTCCAAAATTACTGTAGAACAAGATTTTGAATTGATCTTAGGTCTGGGGCTCTTTCTTATCTTGTTCTATCTTACACCACCACCTATGGGCAACGTCCATAAGGTTATATGTGGCCTACTGAATCTTGCACCTATCATCCATGATATGGCACAAGCAAAAGCACTACTCCCACTTGTTGAGCCATTGCTCAATAGCATCAACAGTCCTAGCACTAGTCGAACCATGATATCTAGGCACCTTATGATCCTTAAGCTGCCATCTGGCCTCTCTGAATAGGATGCTATCTCTAGGGACTTCTGGAGCTACAGGCTCATCTAGAGCATCTATGTCCATCCCTGGCAAATCAAGCTCTTGCACGTCTCCATCTTTAGCTCTAACGACGATGATGATCGCGGCCCTCTCCATGAATATGTTGGAGTTAGACGTCTGTGGAAGCATGCGAACAGCACAAAGAAGAAGAAGAAGCTTGGAGCACAACACACAATACTGAATGTATTACTAGAGAATGTACAAAGATACGTAGCCCATTAGGGAAATAGGTGTATATACAAGGGGGGGAACCTCCTAAAGAGGGAAAAAAGTGCCCCGGCGGTCCTAGAGTGTTCACACACATCACTACCTAAATATATCAACAAATCCCCCTTGGGAGTGATGCAGTGAACAAGAAGCTAGCACTCATGTATAAGGAAGTGCCAAGCTATGTGGAAATCACTCCACAAAAGGAAGTAAGCCCAAAACTTTGCAGAAAGCTTCAAAATTCTCCCTAGGTAGAGCCTTCATGAAAAGGTCAGCAATGTTCTCCTACGTGGGCACATATGCCAAGCTAATCTCCCCAACACATAACCTCTCCCTGACATAATGATAATGCACCTCAATGTGCTTAGTGTGAGCATGGAACACAGGATTCCTCGCAACTGCCAATGCACTCCGACTTTCAGTGAAGATGGTGGTGGCAGAAGATGGACCAACACCCAAATCAGTCACAAAGCATCTGAGCCACACACACTCAAGAGTCGCTATGAAAGCTTCCCTATACTCAGCCTCACAATTGGAAGTGGCCACAATAGGCTGCTTCTTACTCAACCAAGATATACATGAGCTACCAAGCATGAAGCAAAAGCCACTAGTGGACACATGAGTGTCATAGCAACCAACCCAGTCTAAGTTAGAAAAAGCATGGAAATCTGGCGATAGTGATCCCCCCTTGGGATAAAACAACCCAAGTAGCCGAGTACCACTCAAGTAGCAAAACATGCACTTAACTGCCTGCTAATGCTTGACACTTGGGCAATACATAAACTTGCTCATCTGTGAGATAGCAAACTGGATATCTAGCCGAGTAATGCATAAGTAAATCATGCATCTAACATCTTGCTGATAGAGGACAACATCAAATGCCTCTCGAGCATCATGAAGACTCAATCGTAAGCTTGTCTCCATAGGAGTGGCAATAGGCTTACAATCTTCAAGGCCAAAACATTGCAATAATGTGTCAATATATTTCATTTGACACAAACCCATTCCACCATCAACTTGCATAAATTGAATGCCCAAATAGTGATGCAAATGCCCCAAATCAGACATCTCAAATGAGGCATGCAAACTAGCCTTAAAATCAACAATATGCCTCTCATGAGGACAAGTGAGTAGCATGTCAATCAACATAAACCACAATGATCAGAAGTACATCATTAGCATGCTTAACATATAAGGTGCTCCGAGTTGGACTGTTCTCAAAACCATGTGCAATCATAAAGGCATGTATCTCTTCATACCAAGCATGTGGTGCTTGCTTTAAACCATATAATGCCTTCTTTAACCTGCACGCCTAGTTTTCATGCCCTTTTTGCACAAAGCCACGGGGCTGAAAAACATACACTTCTTCATGCAAGTCACCATTCAGTAATGTTGTTTTAATGTCCAACCGATGTACATTCCAACCATGATGAGCTGCAAGTGCACAGAAGCTACAAACAATAGTCATTCGGCAAGTAGAAGCAAAGGTTTCCTCAAAATCAATGCCTCTTTCCTGTGCATAACCCTTTGCAACAAGCATAGCCTTATACCTGTCAACTGTACCATCAGGTTTATGCTTCAGCTTGTATACCCACTTAGTGCCAATGGCCTTCTTGCTAGGAGGCAAGTCACATAAAGACCAAGTACCATTCTTCATTATAGCACCATATTTAGATTTCATAGCAGCCATCCAATTTTTTGAATTTTGTGCTTCATCAAACGAAATAGGCTCAGTCTCATCACAGAGACTAGATGCAGCCATAACATAACAATCTGATGCAAAAGAGGCACTATGAGAACCTAATCGAGTATGATATGATAGAGGTGCATCTAATTTGTTATCACGCAAAGTCTGCACCAGCCATTTTGGCATAGTTTTTTCCTCTCCAATGTCATCTCTCTCATCAACAAGTGCATCATGTAAATTTGGATCAGAAATGGTATGATCTGCATCATCACATGAAACCTGCAAAGGCTGAGAAGTTGCCTCATTAGGACCAGCACTAGACTATCCACCTGTAAAAAGAGGCAGCAAAGTATCATACATGTCTTTGGAGCTAACAGATGTCTCCTTAGTACATGAAAGCAATAGCTGAATAGCATTTTCCACAAAAACAACATCATGGCTAACCAGAATGTGTTTAGTTTGTGGATGATAGAGACGATAGCCTTTACTTTCACAATTGTACCCAACAAAAATACATTTTACTGCTTTATCATCCAATTTTCTGCGATGTTGTTCAAGCATTAATGCATATGCCAAACAACCAAAAACACATAGATGAGCAACAGACGGCTTGCAATCATGCCAAGCCTCATATGGAGTGATATACTGCAGCGCTTTAGTGGGACACTTGTTAAGTACATATGTTGCACACATGACAGCCTCAAGCTAGAAACTATCTGGTAAAGCCTGACTCTTGACCATACACCTTGCCATCTCCATGAGTGACCTATTCTTTTGTTCAACAACTCCATTCTATTGAGGTGTATACGGCACTATAAACCGGTGTTTTATCCCACGTTCAGCCAAAAATGCATTAAAATCAGAAGACATATATTCCCCCCTCAATCAGAATGGGGGGTGCCCATTTTACATGCTGCGAGATTTTCAGCCAAAACCAAAAACTGTTTGAAGCACATGAACACTTTGGACTTTGCCTTCAATGGATATACCAATGCATGCCTGAAAAAATCATCGATGAAAGTCACGAAGTAAAGATAATTTCCAAAAGAAGGTGTCTGCATAGGACCATAAGACATCAGTATGTACAAGCTGCAATTTTCGAGTAGCCCAAACTGAACCATCTTTTGGAAAGGAGGAACGTTGCATTTTGCCCAAAATACAGCCTTCACAAACATATTTTCCGGGTGCCTCAAGTTTGGGCAAAGAGGATACCATTTCAGATTTTTGCAGGCATAGCAAACTAGTGAAATTCAGATGACTGAAGTGTGCATGCCAAAGCTTTGCATCTGACATAGCCTGATAATCATGTACTACACATGCCAAATCATTTATAGCTCTTTCATAGTCTATGAGTTTATGTAGCCCACGACATAAAATGCCAGAAGCAATAATCATGTTGCCATTTGACAGATCATGAACTGTACATTTGTCATCAACAAATTTCACAACCAAACCAATCTTGGCTAATGCAGAAACTGATAACAGATTTTTCTTGATCCCTGGCACAAATAAAGCATCTGACAAAGTGAAAGAACTACCATTAGAAGTAGTCAAAATGATCTTACCAACTCCCATAACAGGATAAGAGGAGTTGTTGGTGCATGTAACAGTATTCCCTATAGGGGCAAGCCCGAGTGAAGATAAGAAACTACATTGTGAGGTAATATGTGTGGTCGCCCCACTGTCAAAGTACCAAACATTTGAGTCTACTACAGACATGCACTGCTCATGAGAAGATGGGTCAAAACTGCAAACAGTGGTAAACGCCCATTCTTCTCCCTACACAAGATTAGCAGACTCTGTTTTTGGTGTAGAGGCTTCTCCAACAACCATTCCATCCTCTTTCTTCTTTGCCTCTTTAGCAGCTAGTTTTGGAGAGTTCTTTATGATATGATCATTTCCTTTACAGTATTTGCAATCTGCTTTTTTTATTTCTTTTCATCTTTGTCTTCCCTCTTCGATTATGCAGAACTAGCATATTTTTGCTTACTAGTTGAAGAGCTCCATTTTCCTTTGCCCTTCTGACTAGCCAGGAAAGCTTGATCTGCAACATGCATAATGGACCTATTCTGCCTGGACTTATCTTCCTCCAACAGAATAGAGACTACATCCTCAAATGACAAGGCATTTGGATTGCTTTTCATCATCAACCAAAGAGTAGTAGCAAAACTCTAATATGAATCAGGAAGACCATTCAGAATGGTGTGCACAAGTGAGCTATCTGGTATAACCTCATCAGCAGAAATCAATTGTTCCTTCAAGTCTTTGATCTTTGTTAGAAAACTGTCCATAGAATCACCTTCATTCATGTGCTCACTCTCCAACTATTTTCGGAGGTAGGCAACACGAGCCTCATTCCTAGCTTGGTACAATGTGGTAAGTGTATCCCAAGCATCCTTAGTTGTTCTACAAGAGCGAATGTGAGGAATAATGGCATGTTTGACAAACAAAGCTATCAATGCATGTGCCTGGGCATCTGTGCCATCCCAACAAATTTGATTTGCAGTAGTTGTAGCAGAAACCAAAGCATGAACATGAATATGCAGAATATCATCATCTTTGACACCTTCTGCATCAGCTTCAGTACCTGCAGTTGTAATAGTTGCAGGTATGATAGGATGTTTTTCAACACCCTACACAATGTTCCACAGTCCTTTTGCAACCAATACATGTCGCATCATATAAGCCCACAATGGGTAGTTGGTACCATCCAACTTCTCCTCAACAGCCAACATACGAAATACATTACTGCTTTCAACCATGGCCAGTGACTAAAATCCTTGATGTACAAAATTGATTGTATCTCAAAAATTTGAACATAATTGCCCAGACGAGTTCTGCTAAACCTGTAGCAGACTTCGAGACACTTATACTGGCGAACCGAAACATGTATATACCTTTGGCACAAAAAGACAAAATAGCCTACAGAGGCGCTGCGATATTGCATTTGGATGTCGAAACAAGCTCATATCGTGATTTCGGCACCACAAAGCGAAGCGATTTTGATCTCTGAAACACCTTGAGTATGCTCACCAAATTTCATGCAAATCTGAGACAACAACTGGAGAGGTGTAGAGGACGCCTTCTCCATGAATATCATGCTTGAAAAATGCAAATGCACCCCGAAAACTCACATGAAAATGAAAAAAATGTTTCATGAGCTGTGATACCAATTATAAGCAAAGACTTGATTGATGTGTGTGTGACTCTTCTCCCATCGATATATACCCTCTTGTATTCTAAAAATAGCAACAATCTAGCTCTAGTGCTACCATGTGGCCATCATGCAACACTCATCCCCATTACTCTTGAATACCTTAGGGTATCCCTTGAGCCTGGGACCTTGACTAGCTTGCCCTTGTCCCTCACACACAAAGAATGATCCCTATGGATCAATGTCTGGCATTCTCATTCACAACTCATGTTTTGAAATATATCACTTTTGAAGCACCATCTATTGGCAACATCCTTCATTAAGTATACATTCCTATAGTCAAATAAAGCATAAATTTGTAATTCTCTCTCTCATATCCACTTGTCATTTTGAAGTTCAAAGCATTAAAAGTGCTCCACCATTGTAGTCTACATTATAAGAGTTCACTTTGTATTCTTGAAGGGGTTCAACCCTCATTTTTGGCACTTTTTGGCACTTTTTGGCACGAAGTGCCCTTCAGTCATTGTAACATCAAGAAAAATAAGGAATTTTGTGTGTGTGTGTGTGTGTGCACTTTGGGAGGCTACTCTAAGCCCCCAAAGGTGTCAACAAGGTTATAGGGCTACTCGAAGCCCCCCCAACCCCCATCCTAATCCTTGATATCAACTCTTCTATATTTTCAAGTGTGGTGATCCAATCTTGAAGTTCTATCTTCTTCAAGGGCTCCATCATGTCTAGGATTTCCAATGTAACATCATCGAGTATGTTGTACTTGGCCATCATTCACACCTACATTCATGTCGAAAGATGAAAGGTTAAATGGTAAAAATTATAATTTGTGGAAGGACACCATCAAATATTATTTGTACCAAACTTATTCTATGACGTTCTAGCAGCCACAGAACCCGATTCTGACAATGATAATGATCTTGCTACATGGAAGCTTTGGAACATTCAGGATAAGTGAGATCTAAGACAACTTGCAGTCAATGAATGGGTGCTTTTGTCCCACCATGCCAGCCCATGCTAACCAATGGCCCGTGTCGAGCAACAAACTGATGAACATCATTCCACAAAGTACTAGCTTGTGATGAGTTAATGAAAGGACATGTTACTTCTTTCAAAACCTCTTGTGAAGCCTATAAAATGAAGCTTCAAGATTTGTATGAAGACAAGTGGGGGCAAGGCCCTCCTTGTATAGAGATGGAGGAGGCTCTCCAAAGTACATCACATGTGGGATAGTTCCCCTTGATGGAGAATGAATATAATTATAGAAGTAAATGGCAAGGTAACCAAATATGTCTGCCAAGTTCTCTTGAGAGGTACACTGCTCCAGAGTAATCTTCTTTGCTATGAGCTTCTCACGGATGAAATGGTACTGGATCTCAATGTGCTTGTTTTGGGCATTGAACACTTGATTCTTACCGATGTTCAAGTTTGACTCGCTATCTGTGTATATGCATATAGGCTTATCTTGCAACATACCAATGCTAGATAATAAATGTCAAAGCCATATGGCATCACATGCTGCAAAGCTAGATGCTTGGTACTCAGCCTCAATGGATGATACAACAACTGTAGGCTTCTTCTTATATGCCCAAGGGATAGGTCCTCAGCCAAGCAAGAATACGTATCCACAAGTAGAGAGTCAAGAATCGGGATCATCAACCCAATCTAAACCAGAATATCTTGCAAGATCAATGCCCTCTTTGTACCAAAGACCATGATGTCAAGTGAGGGCAAGATATCAAAGTAGTCTTTTGAAACTTTACCAATGTGTTTGATGAGGTTAATGTGCAATTTGACTAAGTATGTGAATTGCATAGGCAATACTTGGTCTTGTGTTTGCGAAATAAAGTAAGGAGCCCAATAAGTATCAATAAGCATGCATATTCATGAGTGACTATGAGTCCTCTGTTGAGATACCAAGCTCAACTTGTGATGATCCAGGATGACATGTACCTTTTTTTGTTTCTCTAACATGTATAGTGGTCACGCCAGTATAAGTCAGGGATACTTCATTGAGCTTTATTAGATTTATGTACCGAGAGTGATGGAACATTTGTTCCTTGCCAGCTCACTCATTCACGGACATTAGATTTTTTCCTTATGTACTGATCTTTATATATTGCACTTGTTGTATTCTTGTTTTTAGGTCATTCTTGTATGTTTCTTTTTATGTAATAGAAGAAAAGAAAGAAGATCATTCTTCCTTGCCTCAATTTGTGTGTGTACTTCTCCTTGAGAGTGAGTGTGTGTGTGTGTGAGATGTCTTCCTTATCTCCTTCCTCGTGACATGGTATCAAAGCCAGCTTGGCTGTAGAGAGCTCGTGGAGAAGGTGATGGTGAAGAGTACACAATAAGGCATGGAGAAAACACGATTCATAAACGACCTCCATTTGCTAGGAAATCAGCGTGAAGGTAGAAGACCTCAAAATATTCTCAAAAGTTATCCCTTTAGGGTCACTCGTTCTTGTTAGATCGAAGTTTTGGAGCCATCTCGACCTCCATTTCGAGCCCGCAAGGTAGGGCCCGCAAAAAAACCAGGTGAGTTTCAAAAATTATAACTTGTGTTGTGTTCGGAAACACTCATATATTCCAGATCCAGAATTTCAAGCGATTTTGTGTACTATTGATACATGAAAACTGTGTTTTTCTAAGATCGAAATGCCACGTCATAGTGCAACAGTGTTCAAGCAGAAGTGATGCTTGTAGTGTTTTGCAGTGTTGTGAATTGTTGTAAAAATGGCAACCGCAGATGGAATGAGTCAGCTTATGTGCGATAAGCTAGACAAGAACAACTTCCATGCTTGGAGAATCAGAATGATGAATTTCCTGCTGGGAAAAGGCTACTGGAAGTACATCAAAGGAGAGAATGAAAATGCTCCACAATTACCATAAAGGAATCGGACGGCAGATCAGGTAAGAGCATATGAGGAATGGAATCAAGGAGCACGAAAGGTAATGTACTTGCTATCTGTTAGCATATAGGATAGCATGATTGGACACATCCAGGATGCCAAGACTCCAAAAGAGGCTTGGAACAGTTTGGTCACATTTTATGAGACCAATACAAAGGCATGGAAATTGCAACTCAAGAACGAGCTGCATACATTGGCGAAGAAGAGCATTTCGGTAAGTGACTACACCTTGAAAATCAAAAGCATATGTGAGTCACTTGTATCTATTGGCATGAATGTAGATGATGATGATAAGGTGGAAGTGTGTCTTCATGGTTTAGGAGCTTCATATAAGTAGTTCAAAACTTATATACAGACCAATGAAAATATTCGGAATTTTGCTGATCTAGTATCTATGTTGATTATTGAATAAACGAATCTTGGTGAGGATTCAAAATCCCAAGGAAAATCTAGTTCTGAGCAGGTGTTCTATTCTGGTAGAGGAAGAGGCAAAGGTAGAGGGTTTGGAAGTGGAAGAGGAAATAGTAACCAAGACCAAAGTCAACAACAGAATCATGCAGGAGGAAGAGGACAGTTTCGAGGCAAGGGGAGCCAAAGAGGCTGCAAAAATTTCCAAAGAAATGATTCAGGTAATGACAGTAAAGGATGTTGGAATTGTGGTAAAATTGGACACTTTGAACGTGACTGTAGGTTGAAGAATCAAAATAACAGAAGGTAGCAGAATAACTATGCATCGACAAGTGCAGATTCTGAGAAGTTGTTCATGGTTCAACATCACATGATGAATACGATGTCTGTTGGTGTTACAAAATCAAATGATAACATCTGGTATGTTGATTCCGGTGCTTCAAATCACATGACCAGTCATGCAGAATGGTTTATTACTTTGCAAAAATTGCCAGTTCCTAGATATGTTGAAACAGGTGATGACACATCACATCCTATTGATCATACGGGAAACATAGCACTATCAATGGAGGATGGAAAGGTAAAACATCTTTTTGATGTGCTGCATGTTCCAAATATAACAAAGAATCTGGTTTCTGTTGGACAAAATGGTTGACCAAGGATTACGAGTCAGGTTCAATGCTAATGGATTATATGTAGAAGAGTACAAGCAGGATGGACGATTGGTTGCCAAAGGAAACAAAGTGGATAGGATGTTCACCTTAAATGTGAAGATTCCTGAAATGAATGTAGCCATGTTTGCAAAAGGTACATGAGTAATTGCAGATATAGAGATATGGCACAAACGGATTGGACATGCAAACTTGCAAAGGTTGAAATTGATGCAATCAAAGGAGATTGTCCATGGACTACCAAATTTCAAAGTTGCAGAAATGCAAAAGGTATGTGCAGCATGTCAATTCGGTAAACAGTCAAGAGCATCATTTCCACATGACAAGCATGTTAGTGACAATGTACTAGAAGTAGTACATACAGATGTTTGGGGTCCAACAAAGACCACATCTATGGGCGATTGCACGTTTTATATTACTTTCATTGATGAGCATACATGCAAAGTATGGGTATATTTCATGAAAGAGAAGAGCGAGGTGTTCACTCACTTCCTGAATTTTAAAGCTATGGTGGAAAAGCAGACAGGGAAGTACATTCAAACATTAAGAGCTGATGGAGGAGGTGAATACATGTCAAAATGACTTCAGCTGGAATTTAGCATCAGTTTTCATGCAAGTACACACCACAACAAAATGGCGTTGTTGAATGCAAAAATAGACATATTGCAGAAATAGCAAGAGCCTTGATGGCTGAGAAGAATATGCCCCATTGTTATTGGGTAGAAGCTGTGCATACTACTATATACATCATGAACAGAACTCTGACTATTGTTGTACATCAAGTTACACCTGAAGAGAAGTTTACAGGTTAAAATCCAAACTTATCACATCTAAAAGTTTTTTGTTGTATTGCATATGTACATGTCCTAGATGAATTGAGGACAAAGCTTGATCCAAAAATAGAAAAGTGTGTCTTCATTGGATACTCCCTTGAGCAAAAGGGATATAAATGTTATAACCCACTCACACGACAGGTAAAGGTGAGCATAGATGTGCTATTTGATGAAATGTCAATCTTCTATGCAGATACCAAAGAAGGACTGAATCTTAAACCAAATGACAAAGAAAATGCTGAAAAACCAAGTGTAGAATCTCAAGTTTTGAGTGGACCGGATGCATCACCAAGCAATAGTTCCAACTCAAATCAATGGATTGGAAGATTGTGTGGAAATTTTCGTCCAACAACTTCATCAAGTACATCCAAGAAAGGTAAAGAAAAGCTTTCTGCAGGTCATAAAACATGTGCAGGTTTTGAAGACGTTGATGGATATTCAAGCGGTTCAGAAAAGAGTCTTGATGAGGAACTTGGACTTCCCTATGTGAAGACTCTAGGAGTAAGAAGGGCACATGTAGATGATAGAAGGAGAAGTGACCCAGGACCGAGAAGATCTGGGAGGATGCGGAATTCAGTGCAACGATTGATGTATGATAGTTATATGGCTTGTCATGGTGCCTACATGACAAAGGTAATACAAGATGACCTTCTTGCTTTGAAGATGCAATTGGAATTGCAGATTGGGAAAAAGCTATGGATGAGGAGATGGCTACACTTTATGGAAATGATAGACAAAACTGGTTCCATTGCCACAAGGAAATTGCACTTGTTGTATTCTTGTTTTTAGGTCATTCTTGTACATTCCTTTTTATGTAATAGAAGAAGAAGAAGAAGAAGAAGATCATTCTTCGTTGCCTCAATTTGTGTGTGTACTTCTTCTAGAGAGTGAGAGTGTGTGTGTGAGCTCTCTTCCTTATCTCCTTCTTCATGACATCTTCCAGAGCAAGCTTGATGTTTGGATCAAGTGGTGTAGATACTAATCCACATTGGTCCATGTTATACCTAGAAAGGAGATCAGAGTAGTGCTTCTTCTGAGAGAGCAATATTCTTCTTCCATTTGCCAATCTTTCATGCCGAAGAAGAAGTGAAGTAGGCCAAGATCTATCATGGAGCACCCAAGATGAAGCTGCTTGATGATAGATGCCATCATAATATGAGATTTTCAAAATCAAGCCATCTATATAAAGAATGATGATTGCAAGAAGGAACTCTTTCCGATAGATGTAGAGGTTAGCATCAGTTGTGCTTCTTTGAAATCCATTGTCTTCGAAGAACTTTTGTATCTTCTCATATCGAGCCCTGGGAGCTTCCTTAAGTCCATAAGGTGCTTTGTGAAGTTTGTAAGACATGATCTTCCTTTCCTTGGATTTGGAAACCTCCAAGCTATTCCATGTATACCTCTTCTTGAAGATCACCATTGAGGAAAATACTTTTTACATATAATTGGTAAATGGGCCATTTGAAGTGTACATTTAAGGCAAGAATGACTCTAATAGTTGAAACTTGTAGTAGGGGCAAAAGTTTCTTCAAAGTCAATGTCACAGTTTGGTTTATATCCCTTAGTTACTAGTTTTTCTTTATAATTGTCCTAAGTTCCATCTTATTTGTACTTGACTTTGTATAGCCACTTAACTCCAATAACTTCATGATTAGAAGGATTTGGTACAAGTGTCCATGTATTCTTCTTTTGGATTGCATCCTTCTCTATTTGGCATAGCTTCTTCTCACTTTGGTTGGCCTTGAGCTTCTTTAAAGTTGGAAGGATTTGGAACTCACTGAAGCAGGTGCATAAGTGCATGATTTCTTGATATATTTAGGTAGTGATGTGTATGAACACACTAGGACCCTCGGGGCTCTTTTTTCCCTCTTTAGGAGTTTTTTCCCCCCTGCTTGTTGTTGCTCTAGCACAATGGTGAGAACCACGTTAAGAAGCTCCACCTCCTTAATGTCAATCCGCGGAAGAGATAGGAGTGATATGAAGATCGTGAATGTGAGATGAAGTGAGAGTGAAGGTGAGAAGCATAGAAATGCACACACACATGCACACACACTACGAAGAGACAAGCAAGACACAATGGAAGGTGGGAAATTAGCTCTATTACTCAAGAACACTATTACAAGCTCAAAAGAACTCTAACCTCCAACAAGCTAACACTAACCACCCTCAAAAATGAGCTCTCTAGCTCTTTTTATAGTTTCTAGATTAGTTTTGACCGGTTTCACATCTAGTGACTGGCATAGTTAAAAATTAGGTCCTAGATGCTATTTGGAAGGGTAAACGATATCTAAAAATAACGAAAATTGGTACGTGCATTCTACCTAAGCTCTTCAAGCTCGAGGACTCCTCGGCTTGCACAAAATGGAGCTATGGATTACAAAATGGGGTTTTCTATGTTACATATGTTACAATAGTGATAAAAATCACTGTTGGAGGTTTTGGGAAAGTATTTGAAAACATAATCCTTTGAAAAACGATTCGACTGGCTCACTGCTCTGTCGTTACATGCTTCCGTGTTGTCTGTGCCTCTGGCTGCTTCCAACACCCCCCTCCCTCTCGCTTCTGTCGTCCCTGACAGAACCTTGGTGTGAGGTCTGCCGGATATAGTTCTGTAGGAGGTCTTGAGCGAGGGTGTGCTCGGAGATACGAATGCCTCGGGCCAGGTCTGCCTCGAGTTTCTCCCAGTCGATTGGTTGCGGTTCTTCCGGTGGCGGGAGCTGATAATGTGTGGAATAGACCATTCGTTCACAGGCAAATAATTGTAATAAATGTGTAGGCCTGCTTATGAATACCTCTGAATGGTATTCCCAAAAACCGGTTGTGAACATCTCTTCGAATGTCTGCTTGTAGCACACCGGTAGGTACTTTATTCTGCAGTGCCAGGCATAACAAACCCGTAGCGATGGCGTAGTACTCATATCATATACCAGATCGAAATTGCCATGCTCAAAGCCCGGGGTGTTGACATGTGGTGCCTTGACGCGTCGGAAGACTTTAAAAATCATTTGCATCATGTCAAAGATTTTGACAGTCATATGCACCGCTATATCGTCCATATGCTTTAATCTAGGGAGCCAGTGGCGAATTGTAGCCATCATGTAGCCAACAGTTGGTAACTCAATGGGTGGCTTAAAATAGGGGTAATTCAACCAGTCTTGGCACTGCTTATTGTTTTGTACCTTAATAGCAAAGGCAGTCCAGGAGCGGCGTCGTGGCACTGGTCCCCAACACGGGTTATACTTCAAGTGCAAAGGTGCCTTTACCCATGTACTCATCATTTCTGGATACTTCTGTAGTAAATCTTTTCGCCACTCTGGTTGATAGATCTCTCCTTGTTGCGCATCTAGTGGCAAATCGTCCTCCTCGAATTGAGTTGCATGCGATGGTTTCTTACCTGTCTCTTTCTCAATGGCTAACTGGTATTCGGCCATTAACATGAAATACGGTTTATACTGTAGCTCATGCCCAGATATGTATCGTCGAGGGGCCAAATGAGCAAAGAATGGAGACTGTAATATTTGTTCTTCTATCATTGCCATGGCGTGTAATTGTGCCTCTACTCTCGCTGAGTGCGTTGTTCCAATCTCCTCAATAGTCTTCATCCACGCGGGGGTCGGAAGTTCGTACGTCATCTGACCTTCGGCCGTGACGCGTCTGCCTGGGATGGGTTGTGGCTCGTACGCTTCTTCAAACGTTTCCTCCACCGGGATGGTGACCGTTTCTTCCTCAGCTGGAAGCTCAGGTGGGGAATCTGGCCTTGGTGGCGCTTCGTATACTGCAATCCTTGATTCGAGGTTTGATACCTGGGCCCGTAATGAGTTGAGTTCCTCTAGGAGGTCAGGAGAGGGGTCCACAGGTGCTGGTATGTCGTGGTGTGCCGGTTCTCGTAACTGGAGTAATTTGTGATCTTCTTTGAGTTTCTGTAACTCCTCGTTCATGCGGTCATATTCATCTAGCAGTCTTACATGATCTTCTAGCAGCATCCTCATCGAGTCTGAAGGAATGGCTTTGAACTTGCTAGGACTGAGTGGTTGTTCTGGATGGTCGAGCGCTGCTTCTAAGTTTTCTCGGTTCTGATCCTGTAAGCGCTGGTTTTCTTCCTTGGCGGCTGCTAGGTGTCTTCGTAATAAGCCCATGTTTCGTGTTAGCGTTGCATTGCGGACTGTCTGGGCTCTTAATAAATTATCCAGGTCAGCAGTGGCTTCCTTGGTCTTTTCTTCACTTTCTAGTTCCAATTTGTGATAAGCCTCGCGTAATTCCTGGTAGCGGGTGTTCAGAGAGGCATTCTCAATAGACAATAAGTTAAGCTGCGACTGTAAGTCATTGGTTGTCCTCTGCAGCTGCTGATAATTATCACCAAGAGATGTGAACTCATCTCTTACTTGCGTCATACACATGAACATCTGTCGGAATGCATTATCTACAGTGGGTGATAGTATTAACGGGGTGCTAAATGAAGATGCAGTTGGTGTAGATGCAACGGGGACGGGGAATGGGGATGGGAAGGTGGATGATGTAGTGATTGTTGAAAATTGTGATGTGCCTAAAATGGTTTGTGCCGTGAGTGAAGGTAGTGATGGTGCAGTGGGTGGTGAGATGTCCATGTCGGTGGACGTATCTAGTGCGATGACCGTGAATATGGGTGTGATCGTGGGTGCGCGTGCTGGTGTAAATACGGGATTCACAAATGTTGAGGGGTAATTTACAAGGGGGCTGGCTGGAGCAGCTTGGTGGAAAGGGGAAAGAGGGGTTACAGTGGGTCGGGGAGGCGAGACGGGGGAGAAGGTTAATGGTGGTGGGAATGGGAAAAGGGGTCTTGGAGTTGTGGGGAAGGATGGAAAAGATTGGTGAAGGAATGGGTTGGGTAGAAAGGTGGGTGTGGGTGGGGGTAGACTAGGGTTAATGGGTGCGGGAATTATGGGGTGAGTGGTCGTAAAGACGATTTCTGCAACACCACCGGCGAATGAAGATGTGGGTCTGGGGGAAGGAGGGTGAAGAGGGGAGGCTGGATGGACGGGTGGTGAGAGAGGAGCAGTTGGGGTGGTCGGTACTTCAGTGACTACTGAGGTAGGTACAGTTGTAGCGCAGGGTGGGGAATCTACAATGATGGTTTCTACGGCCAATGAACGTTCGGGGACGAGGCGTGCCTCCTTGGCTTGTTCTGAAGATTGTGCTCCGGTTGGTACACGAATGTATTCGCCGGGCTTTGAAAGTAGTCGTACTCTGCGGGGGTCAAACTGTGGCAGTGGCTTTCGTTGCAAGTACCTGAGTGCCTCGTTGGAGTCTACTGATTGGACTAATTCTTTGAATCCTTTGATATATGCGTCTTCGAATCCACCTGTGACAAGTTCTTGTTCTATTATTTTTTGGCTCTCTTCCTCTGTCAGCTTCTTGCGTGCCCAAACTTTTTCCATAGTTCTATACAGCTTCTTGATAGCTAGAGTGTAAGCTGCTGCCTCGTAAGTTTCATCTTCATGGGTACTTGTATCGCCATGTGTGTCGGTTTGTTGGCCTTGGCCATCTGTCTGTTCCTGCTCTTGGGATTCATGTGTTCCCTGGCTAGCTTCGTCGTCTCCTTCGTCGTCATCGGTTGCTGTCCTTTCGTCATCAGAGCTGGACACGACCTGTCCTTGTGGCTGATCCCTGGGTGTGGTAGGGTAGCTAGGCCTTTCAAATTCTTGAGAAAACATTTGTCCTTCTGAAAACTGGAACTCATTGGAGAATGCATCGGGCATCTCAAAATCAAACGTTTGGTCCAGTGGCTCTGCTTGTCCTGGTTCTAAATGCGGTATTGGAAAAGAGAAAGCTTCCGCACCGATAGTGGTGGGAAGTTCAGCTGCTGTGGTGATAGGTTCTGTGGTTGTGGCTGCTTGGGGTACGACAGTACTGGTGGTGCCCTCCGTTACCACTGGTCTAGATAATCTTATGCGAATAGGTTGTACTGTGGGAGTGGCTGCTGTTGGTGACTGCTCTGGAGATGGTTGTGGAGAGGGTGATGCTGGGACTTGTAGGCATGGGATAGTACCTCTCATCCGCTTTCCGGCTCTGCCTTTGCTAGACTTTCTAGCCTTCCTAGTGGTGCCTTTGAATGCTTTCAATTCCTCACTGGTCATGGCACGCTCTACGGGTAAATCATATGCCAAGCACATATATATGATCCTGGTGAGGGCGCAGCACCCATTGATTACCTTCTTTCGCTCCCACCGATGTTGTGCCAAATAGAGCTGATCAATGATCCAGCTAGCTAGATCAACCGTTTGCGGTCCAGTACATGCTAAGTACAATCCAAACCAGATTCTCTTGTGGGGCATGGTAAAACGATCCTGAGCTGGGAAAGCAAAGTGCTGCATGCATATCCGTAATGGCTTAGAGAGCTCAGGTGTTATAGCAGAAATATCCTCCCACTTAGTTACGTCACCACGCTTCATCTGCTCTGGGACTAGCCGTTCTTTCTCCGTTGGAGTGTGTGTTCCATGAATCTTGATGGCCGCTCTGATTAAATCCTTCGAAAGATAAAATCTTTTGTAAGGTGGATCATCCACTAAAGAAGGCAGAATAAAGGTTCCTGGGATGTCCTTATTCTCTGAGGCCAGCAAAGTGGTGATTAAGTAATAACACCTATAAAAGTCAGGTTTGGGCAGAGGATCACTGAAATACTCCGTGAAGCCGGCTCTAGCCCAAACATGAGTTAAGTTCTGGGTGTTCTGTAGGCCTTCGAATTCTCTTGAGAAGAATTGATACTTGCCCCATGTGCGGTCATCAAATGTCATATTTGCTTCAAAAATGAAGTCAGCATCAGCTAATGGTCCTGCTAGGCCTTGGAACCAGTGAGAGTTACGGTGTATCTTCTCTGTGTATCCCATAGGTGGGTTATCGATTGGCATGGGTCTCGGAAATCCTTGGAACTCTGGCGGTGGAGCGGTCGGGTGGGATTCTGCGCGTAAAACATTGAGGGGCACCGCAGCCACGTTGGGGCCTGCTTCCGATGGTCCTGCTTCGGTTTGCATGATGACTGATGAGCTAATGGAAAAGATCTGCTACAAAAGATTAACACATTAGTATGGAAATTAATTATGATCCCATTAAGGTGAGACCGCAATCCCTTTCCATAACCGATGTGTAACCCGTGTAGCCAAGTGTCGTGAAGTGATTGATGCAATGATTATTTGCAAAACCAATGCAGGTCTCTAGACACCTACATGGTTTAGATTATGCATACATTTCTTGATGAGCATTTATTATGCATGATTTGGGGTTTGGGTGTATGAATTTATACAAGGTTTGGTTGAGGGTGAATTAGTACAAGGGTGGAGTTTAAACGGGGTGGGAGAATTGTTAGATAAGGGGGTACAAAAAGACGTCTGGATATGTTTCGGTATCCATTTCCTAAGAGTCTTTGAGTGGGTGGTATGTTTCTGCTGAGGTACAAAAAGTGGTATCGGGTTTGGTGGTATTGAAGGATGAAAAGGTTTCTGAGGGGTATATATTACATGGCTTGAGGGTTGGGATATAATACATTGTTTGGGTACCCAAATCTGCATGGGTGTGGGTCTATGGATAAGATATTTCTTGGCGATCCAAATCTGTCGAGTACTGGTACGTGTAGAAGAAGATCGAGGGGACTTTGGATGCGAACTCTGCTTCTATTGCAACTTTATCCTGTTCTCGTCTGTGGTGTTGCCAATAGCCTGTGGTTGCTGTCCTTTTGGCACCCATATTTGTTTCGTGCCACTTGTTCTGTGATGTTGATACTGCTGCTCTCTTTGCCTTGTCTGGTGGTGTCGTCGGTCTGGGTTCCTCTGTTGTGGTTGACTCGTTCGTGGTTGGGTTTGAGAGGTCCATTGGACGCTCTGCTTTGGAAAAGAAGGGAGATCCAACACTTGCGTGACCTGCCCATTAGGAAGTGATTCGTTCTTTATCTTTAATCTAGGCCAGTCCGCAGCAAGTTTGGAAGGATGAGCACCGCAGGGTATTGTGCTCATTTGGCCGCTGATGCAACCCACCTGACCGCTAATTGTGTTCAACTGCCCTAGCGGTTGGGTAGCTGCCCCTTCTAGTTTGCAGGAAGCCCCAGGGAAGATCTCCTGTCGTCCTTCTAATTGACGACTGTCCATAGCCAAGCCCGAGTGGGTTGGTGTAGACGTAACGTGACTGGTCTGACCCAAGATCTTCCGGTCTTCCGTCGCATGCGTTTCATAGGGTCTAGGATTACAAACCTCAATCGGAATGCCGTTAGGAAAGTCAAGCGGTATCACTCGCTTCTGTTCTAAGGTTCCAATCTGTAAGGAGCCTTGTCTAAGATTTAGGTCCACTGAGTGATCGTATAGCCAATCTTGGCCAAGGATTAGGGGTTCTATCAGGTCGTCATCATGGCACACTAGTAGCTTCGCTGTCATGGTCACATCCTTAATGAGGATAGGAAGGTCCACCTCACCCATGCAAGGGGTTTCCATGCCTCCTAGGCCTATGAGGTATGCCTCAATTGGCCGCATTTCTATTCCTGAATCCTTATAGTGGGACCATCTAATCGCACTAGTCGCAGCACCTGAGTCAATTAAAGCCCTGAGCTCTTGGCAAGGGTTGTCGTGCGCTAGCCTGACTGTAATGAATGGTCTCCTGTCCACTATGCTAGGATGAGTGTTTGACTTTACTTGACACATGGCCATGGGATATCTGGGTGTAGTTTCCAGATGGTTATAATGTTCTCTCCCTAGTCCTTGTCTTCTTAACTTCATGCGTTTAATGCGTTCTATTGCTTCTGCCTGAGCTTCCGCTCGTATTCTATTTTCTTCCTCCTTACGCTTCTTTGCCAACGTGAGTCGTCTAAGCATATCCTCAGTAAGAGGTTCCTGATATAGCTTGACTCTACAGCCACTAATATAATTAGGCATTATATCTCCTTCTAAAGTGGCTAACTGTACTGCTCCACTTGTTGAGAGTCTGTTAATGATCATAGGTCCATAACCTCGCTTTTCTAACTTACGTGCGTGTTGCTTTAGCGTATATACTAGAACTAAATCTCCTTCTTTTAGGCCTTTATCTTTCACATGTGCATCAAAATATGCTTTCTGTCGCTTCTTCGCTGCGTATATTCCTGCTGCTGCCTTTAGCCTGGTTTCTCCTAATCGTTCCAAGTCCATTATTCTTGCTGATAATTCATGGCAAGTCCACTGATGTTCTTGTGCAACCTTAAGGGTCGGTATCAAGAAGTCCAAAGGAAGCACAGCATTCTGACCAAAAACCATCTGAAAGGGAGTTGCATTGAGTACGGTCTTGTAGGCCACTCGATATGCCCAAACAGCGTGGTGTAACTGTTTGTCCCAATCTGAACGTTTGTTGTTCACGAGTTTCGTCAGTACGTTACAAAGGATCTTATTAGTGCTTTCAGCCTGACCATTGGCTTGAGGATGATATGGTGCGGATTTCTTGTGAATCACCATAAAATCCTGTAACAAATATTCAATGACTTGGTTTAGAAAGTGAGTGCCTCGATCGCTCACTAACTCTATAGGCAATCCATATCTTGTAAAGACATTCTCAAATAAGAATTTTGCAGTTGTGTGTGCATCATTCTTTTTCGTGGCCTTTGCCTCTACCCATTTCGTAAGATAATCTGTGGCAACAATAATGTAGTCAGCATGTGTACCTTTTGCAGGGGGGTTAATGGGTCCTACAAAGTCTATACCCCACTTAGAAAATGCACGTCCGCCCATCATGGGTTTCAATGGCATTTCATCTCTGCGAGTAGGAAACTGAGTTCTTTGGCACACATCACATCTCTTTACATAGGTATGAGCATCCATGTGAAGAGTGGGCCACCATAATCCTGCAAAGAGGATGGCTTTGATTATCCTATCGGGTCCAAAATGACCTCCTGCAACACCTTGGTGTGCAGTCTCTAGTATGCTCAGATAATCGCTCTCATGAACACATTGTCTTAGATATCCATCTCGTCCTCTTTTGTATAGGTTATCGCCAATAAGTGAATAATCTTGAGCTTCCTGCTCTAGATTGCGTTGTCGTGCTAAAGTCATTCCTTGAGGGAATGTCTTCGTCCTCAAGTATGTCACTAATTGTTCACTCCAGTTTGGTGTGAGAGACACATGATATAATGTAGCATGCTCTACTGGTGGTCTTTCACAACAAACGTTGCATTCCTTACACAACCTGTAGACATCTGCTTCCATCGTAGGCCAATATACTCCTAGTCTATGCAGAGTCTGTAATGTTCGATGTTTTGAATGATGTTGCTTTAGTGCACCTACATGTGCTAATTGCAACCAATTCACATGTTCTGATTCATCTACACAACAAGCAAGAATCTTTTGATTATCCTGTTTATATATGCTTCCTGCCATTATTTGGTATCTTTGAGACCTGGTAATCTCTCCTTCTTTGATCGTTATCCTAGGATTCTTGGGTCCATATGTGAGAATAGGGACTATAAGATTAAACAAATATGCATCTGGTAACTCATCCGCTACTCCTTGAGGAGCTTCTCCTGAGGTTAATCTCGAAAGGTGGTCAGCTCTAAGATGTGTCTTTCCTTTCCTGACTACGACTTCAAAATCATACTCCATGAGTAATAGAAACCAACGTATTAATCGTCCGGTGTTACATGGTTTGTTGACTAAGTACAATAGGGCTTGATGATCTGTAAAGAACTTGAATTTGTTGGCCAACAAGTAGTGCCTAAACTTCTTTACTGCGTAGATCATCCCTAATCCTTCTCGTTCCGTAGTGGTGTAATTTCTTTCTGCTGCGTTCAATTGTCTGCTCGCGTAAGCTATGGGGAGATCTATGTTACCTTCATTCGTGGGTTGTGCTAACACACATCCTATGGCATAATTGGATGCATCCACATATACATGGAATGGCTTACTCCAATCTGGGGTAGTCAATAAGGTGCTGAGCACAAGCGTCGTTTAAGTTCATTGAATGAATTTTCACATTCATCTGTCCATTCAAAATTGGTTAAAAGAGAGTACAAAGGCTTGGCTATGATTGCATACATGTGTATGAATCTCCTATAATATCCGCAATGGCCCATAAATGCCTATACCTCTTTCACATTAGTTGGTCTAGGTAAATCTGCAATTACCTTCACCTTTTCTTCATCCGTAGAGATTCCATTTTTTGACACAATGTGTCCTAGAATTTTGCCTTGTCTGACCATGAAAACGCACTTTTCTGGGTTCAAACAAACCTGATATTCTCGATATTTGTCAAATATTTGTCTTAACTCTGGGATATGCGTCTGTCTTACATTTGAATGTGCACATAAGTCATCGACATAAGCTCTTGCGTAAGAATTCCTTAAAAACATGACACATGAGTCGCTGGAAAGTGGCAGGTGCATTTGTTAAGCCAAATGGCATCACACGAAATGCAAATATGCCCCATTCAGTGGCAAATGCCGTCTTGTGTTGGTCCTCTGGAGCAATGGCTACTTGATTATAGCCTGAAAAACCATCAAGGAAGCTGTAAACTTCCTTGCCCGCAACTCTTTCCAATAGATGTTCTGTGATAGGAAGAGGATAACTGTCTCTAATCGTTGCGGCATTAACTTTTTTAAGGTTAATACACACACGCAATTTTCCATTCTTCTTGGGCACAACCACAATGGGGGATACCCATTCGGTATGCTCAATTTCGTAAATGAATCCTGCTTCTATCAAGCGATCTATCTCCTCTTTAATCTTCGCAGCGTAGTTATCATTGTACGTGTACGGTTTCTGTTTTGTCGGTTTTGCATCTGGAGTCATAGGGATTCTATGAGAACATATATTTGGATCTACTCCTTTCAAATCTTTGTAACTCCACGCAAAAACATCTCTATATTCGCGCAATAGGGCAACTAGCTCTTCTTCTTCTTCAATTGTCAAATCATGCCCTATGTATGTACATTTTTCTTCTTCTCCTTCTATGGCTACGATTATTTTCTTGGTTTTCTCTCGGTTATCATATACTTGTCCGTCATTCGCCTTTCTATTGGGCATTCGTACCATGATTCTTCTATCTTCGATTTCATATTTCTTGAAGTTCTCGGGTACTTCAAACAAGGATTCTTCTTTTTCTGACATGGTTTCTTTCTTCTTTCTTTTCTTGCCTTCACTCTTGCTAGTCACTTCCGTGGCTAACCTCACCTCATTCGTAATTTCCTTGTGTCTCTGAGTGTGAGTCTCTACCTCGAAAAAATATTCTTCCTCTGATGCAAAGGGAGAATCCATGATAATTGATTCTAAATCAAAATCGCTTGCATCCTCAAATGCATCAGTGTTAGGTTCACATTCTTCTAAAATTGCATCGCACATGATTGGCTCTATCGTGAAAACTGAAATGTCATAGCCATCCTCGTCACAGTGGGGTGTCCATTGTTCTTCATTGATGGCTACATCCATGGTTGCTAGGATTTCTGCCCAGCCACGGGGTTCAAACTCTTCGTCTGGGAATACTACAGGTGCGTAGGCTGGATCTTGAAGGGTTCGTGGATGTTGTTCTGCACCTAAGGTCCTTGCTTCTAATCTTTCTTCCTCTTGTTTGGCTACTTTACACATCCATAAATGAGTATCCTCATGCAACCAAGAAGGATCTGATTCTAATGCGTGCACGGATTTCGTCTCTACTGGTGTCTTATGGATGGTATTCCATTGTATTGGGGGTACATCTCTATGTGAATAGTCTTTAAGATTGACTTTGGTAGTCACTCCTAAATGTTGCAAGTACAAAGAATTAGTTCCCCAATCTTGTACAATTTGCAACTGACGCATGAACGGTCGTCCCAATATCATCTCATAAGCATGGTTTTTTGCAAAGTCACAAATGGCAAAGGTATGCTCAAATTCTACGCCACAAGTGGTGAGAGATATTCCTTCTAGTAAGCCTAATGGTTTTTCTATGTGTCCATCAGCCATTTGTAGCTTCATCCTGGTGGGTCTCAATGCTGGCTTACCCCAACGTTTCCATAAGGCGGTGGTAGGTATGGCTACTCCGGCTCCTGAATCTAAGATGGCTTTCGTGGTGTAGCCCTGATGGGTTATCGGAAGATAAGTGTTACCTTCCTCTCCTTCGCTTACATCTCCTATCTTTTCTACGGGTATTTCTGGTACCTTATTTTGTGATTCTATTTGTGAGGGAGTAGTAGCAAGCTCGGGGAATTGATTTGCTACATGTTTCCACAATTTTGGTTTTACCTTCAACAACTCCTCTAGAGTGAGATTACATTGTACTTTAGTGTTCTGGATCACCTCCGTGTTTCTAGGGATTACTGATTCTTCATTCCTCACTATTATCGTGGGTGCTCTCATACTAATAGACTTTGCTTCCCAAGGTCCTGTGAACTGAGGTAATTCTTGTAAAGAATTAGATTCAAATCTTGTGTGTTCACTCGGTTGTTCTTCCTCTACATCATCGTAAATAGAGGGAATGTCTTGGGGAAATTGTTCCTGCAAGTCATCTATTTCTTGAATAGGAGGATGGGTTCCTTGTGCTTTTCTCCATTTCTCTTCTTGGATCTCTCTCAAAAATTCATGTGAGTACCTATGTATGGAAGACAGGTTGTCTTGACTTTCTGAGTTGGGTACTTGAGACAGGGATGGTGCATTCCTTTCCTGTGTCTCTGGGACAATAGGGTTCCTAGGCTGATTTTTTTTCTCTTTGCTCTCTATCAAGTATTCTGGCCTCTCCATTAGTCCTTGAAAGTGTAATTCCGGTTTTGCCATGTTATTCCAATTAAGATATCTAGAGGCTTCGAACAAAGCTTGTGCTAGTTCTAACATCTTCATGCAAAGTTTAGTTCTCTCAATTTCTAGATCAGCTCGAGGGTAGTTTTTGCTCATTTCAGCTACCTGAGGTCCCTCTTTTAATCTAGCCTGATATGCACGAAACATCATGTCTAGATTTTCTGGTATGGGTTCCGCTAAAACTGATCCTGATTTCTGAGCTGGATTCTCTTGATTCAATTCCTGTGAAGTCAATTCTTGGATTTTGGCTCTAGATTCCTTCAAACTTCCTTCTAACGCACTTATCTTTTTACTCCATTTTCTCTTAATTCTTTCTCTAGAATCTTTCCAAGATTTTGTCTTTTTACTACTAGATTCTGCAACTTCACTAGTTCCGGCTACTTTCTCTTGATTAAGCTGTTGGTTCTGTAAGAGCGCCTGGGCTCTTGTTATAGCTTGGATAGGCACGTATGTAGGGTTGGATCCATCTGCGTTATTTACAATACCTATCACGTTGATCAGTGTCACATTCGAAGCGTTAACTGGATTCTTGGGGCAATCTTTGATTATGTGCTCTTTGCCACAATTGGCACAAAAGCCTTGCATGTTGTAGTACTGTGATTGTCCTGCTATCGGAGGATGTGGACAGTCCTTTATGAAATGATCTCCTTGGCACCTAAAGCATGGTCCTCTAGGGCCCTGTGGTCTTTGTTGTCTCAATTGGGGCCGTGGATTTGGGTTTGTGTACATCACATTAGCATAGTCTGGCTCCCAACTAGGTTCCACTGGTGGACTGTCGTAATGATATGTCTCCACGTGTTCTGGTGACTCTGTGTAATATGCGGGTGGACTATCTACATGCGTAGAGTCAAAACTGTTTGAGTGTGGGTCACTCTCTGTGATCAAAGGTGAAAAAGGCACTAAAGCCCTACTTAGATTCTCTTCTGCAGCAGCGTATTTGACTGAGATGACATTCGCTGGTGGGGGTGGCTGTTGAGCTAAGACAGGTTGAGGTCTCTGTTGAGCCTGGTATGGGTAGTTCTGAGGAAGCCTATAGTAATAAGGCTGAGCATTGTATTGGCCTTGATACCTACCTGGCTGCTGGTATGCTTGCGGGTAGTTCTGTCTCACGGTCTGTTTGTTGTACGGGCAGTCCTGAGCCGTATGATTTGTGTATCTTCTCTCAATTGTACAGTATTGGCCACTAGGGTTGGCTTGAGGTTGTGGTGCATTGGGACACACATTTGCCATATGATCACCACCACAGGTGTAACAACGCTTGTTTGTTAGCACCCTAGGTTTACTAGAAACTCCTAGTTTCTGGGCCACTTTTTCTGCTAGGTCTTCTATTGAGCTGGACAATTTTGTGGATGCTAGAGATGAACAGTCTGAGTCCTTATAGACCTTTGAGAGTTCCAACTCGTCTCCTAAGTTGTCCTCAATGTCTATACAAATTCTTACACATTGCTCTAGCGTTCTGGGTTCTTTTAGGTACACATAGGAGCGTAGTTTAGAGCTCAACAAGCCATCTAAAAACAATGACACTTGCTTGGCTTGTGAGGGTAGCTCTTGCATTGGACATCGTTCAACATATTGTCTAAACCTACGTCCTGCCAGTCTAACTGTTTCCTGAGGGGTCTGTTTAAAGCTATGAATCAACGAAGATGTGTCATGTCTAATCCCACTTTTAGAGAATTCGGTGATGAATGACTCTAAAAAGTGATGGATGTCTCTAAATTGCCTTTGTTGCAGAGGTTGGAACCAAGTTAAAGCTGTATTCTTTAACGTTAGTCCAAATGCGTTGTATTGCATGAACATGTCTTCAACTTGTTCTGCTCTTAGTACTTGCTTGAACTCTACGACATGGTCATAGGGATCTCCTGTCCCATCAAAGTAATTCTTCATGGATTTCACTAACTGAGTGGGTCTCAATATTCTTGCGTGTTCGCGTGGTCTAGGTAGAGGAAAATCGTCTCTACCACCTAGTATTCCATGATCTCTTTGTCTATCCGCTCTATTAGTGTCTGTGGTTGTTCTATCTCTCCCTATGGGATGAGTGAAGCTCACTTCGGGTCTCTCTTTATATTCCCTCTCTTTGATTTCCATGGGCTGAGGATGTTCCTGCCCCTTGTTGACTTGTATTCATGTTCGTCCTAGATGGAGGGAATACCAATTCACCTCTCCATGTGTATGTGTTTTTAGCGCGGTCAGGTACCACAAAGACTCTTTCTGAAGTCTCATCCAGGTATACAACCTTTCCAGGTGTATCTGGGTCCTTGAACTCGTATATAGTGATGATACCTACCTCACTAAGTAGTTCTGTCTTGTATCTCCAAAAGGCTTCATCAGTTTCTTTATTTACAAACAACTCTATGCTTCTGTTGTCCTGAGGGATCCAATCCGGGATTAGTACTCGTGTCAGTACAGATTTCCCTCTAGGTGTTCTAGGCTCTTCTAATGGTTCTTTTCCTTGAGATTTTGCTTCCGTCTCTGGTTGAATCATGCCAAACTCATTGGTATTGTTTGGCTGCGTACTTAATATGTACATTGTTCCTTCCTTGTCTATGTACGCGTCTCTCTCGAATTTCACCACTGGACGTTCCAATCCAATGGGTTGGTCGGGGTTGTGCATTTGCACCACTTGCCTTCGCAAACCATCCTCATAGATGCGAGCACCTAATCGGTTGGTTCGGAGAAACTCTAGTTGCGTTCTATAGGGTCCTTCTGGTTTTTCTAAGTATGCTACATTCGACCCTCCTTCTGGTCTTTCTATGCTAAATGCCATTTTTGAATCACTAGTATCTGAGCTCTCGTAGGGATAACTAGTGTTCAATTGTTGAGCCCACGATCGTGCAGTAGTTCTTACACTTGCCTCTGATGATCTAAGGCTTCGTCGGTCTGACTTACCTATATGTTTGCCCGATCTAAGGTTCATTAATTTTCTTCCTTGCACACTCGGTACTCGCTCAGATCGTCAATGATTCTTTGTTATTACTGTCTTGATTCTTTTTAGATTTCTTTAGATTCTTGTCTTAATGTATGCGTCAGGAATTCGACTTTCCGTTATAATTTTGAGTTCTCGTTCCGTCAGACTTATGTTCTTTCCTTTAGGTTTTCGAGTCACACACCTTTATCTTTAGTCTTAGACTTGAAAGAATTAAATATCTTGAACTTGAGGCGTCCCTATCGTCTTAATCCACAACACTACCGTTTAGCCTAAGCTAAGAATTGACTGAGGGGGTTGAGTAATCTTCCAACCTCGAGTCAGCTTTTCTGGTTGCTCTGATGCCCAAGAAGCCGCGCTTCCCAAGCTTTATGCCCTTCACTGCCTTGCCTTGGTTGCCTTCGATTGCCCTTGCTAGACCTGGACAAATCCAATATTAGGCCAATTCACAATTGGATGATCAAGCACTTAAGTATATACACCTTTTAACTCCCTTCCCTTTTGCCCAACTTTTTAATGCTTGCCCCCTGGCTTCCTAGTCCCAAACTAGGTCAACCTCAAAATAGCTTATCTAAAAATAGCTTATCACGTAGTACTCGTAGAGAGCTTTCTAACGAGCTATTAAGCTCAAAAAACGGACTTCGGATGAAAAAGTTATGACCGTTCAGGCCCTGGGGGGTAAAAACTGTCAAACAGGTTTTTCTCCAAATATGAGCTAAGGGGTCTCCTATGAGTCTAATCACCCAAAAATTTCCCAAAAATAGCCCCAAAATTGGCCAAAAAATGAAACCCTAAAATTTGCGATGGGGGTGCACAATCGCGATGGTCTGAGATGATCGCGATGGTCTGGGACCGTCGCGATGGCGTGAGAGTGCACCGTCGCGATGGCGTGAAATTGCACAATCGCAATGGCGTGAAAGTGCACAATCGCGATGGTCTGAAAGTGCACCGTCGCGATGGTCTGAAAGTGCACCGTCGTGATGGTGTGAACCTGGATAATCGCGATGGCGTGAACCTGGACAATCGCGATGGCGTGAAAGTGCACAATCGCGATTGTCTGAAAGTGCACCGTCGCGATGGCGTGAACTTGGACAATCGCGATGGCGTGAAAGTGCACCGTCGCGATGGCGTGAAAGTGCACCGTCACGATGGCATCAGTCAACGGTCAACGTGGACAATGGCGATGGTCCAAAGTGAACCGTCGCGATGGTCTGGGCGCGATGGCATGAGCCAATCGTGATGGTCTGAATTTTTGAAGTGTCGCGATGGTGTGAGGGTGTCGTCACGATGGTCTGAAGTGCACCGTCGCGATGGTCTACATTGCCACGTGGCACCGTCGGCGCGATGGCGTGAGCCAATCGCGATGGCGTGACACAATCACGATGGTCAGAGACCGTCGCGATGGTCCGGCCAAGCCGTCGCGATGGCGTGAGCCAATCGCGATGGTGTGACACAATCGCGATGGTCAGAGACCGTCGTGATGGTCCACCAAACTATGAATTTTTGCAATGCAGCTTTGGATTCGTAGAGGCGCTGGTGTCGCCTACACGCTGGTGTGGTCGCTTACCAAAAATGCCGAAGGTTGCAGACCATCGCGATGGTCTGACACACTCGAAAATTTCTGATAGAAGATGATTTTCTTACCTTTTTGCAACCTTCCTGATGCACTGGAGTACTGTTCCTGCAAGAAAACTCAAGAAAGCAAAAGTACACACAAGCACAAAAGTTCTCTCTCACTCTCTCGCATGCAGAAATGAGGGGAAATGAGGAGAATGGTGGATATGGTGAATTTTCTGATTTTTTTGGAGATGAAGATGATGATGCGGTGATGAAGATGGAGTGTGGGGGAGGTGAAAAACACTAAAAACTAAGTAAAAACAACAACAAAAACTTTACCTTCCAACGCCACTTCTTGCTATACTCTTACCATCACACATTCGTCCTAGACTCGATCCCCGGCAACGGCGCCAAATTTGGTGTTGCTCTAGCACAATGGTGAGAACCACGTTAAGAAGCTCCACCTCCTTAATGTCAATCCGCGGAAGAGATAGGAGTGATATGAAGATCGTGAATGTGAGATGAAGTGAGAGTGAAGGTGAGAAGCATAGAAATGCACACACACATGCACATACACTACGAAGAGACAAGCAAGACACAATGGAAGGTGGGAAATTAGCTCTATTACCCAAGAACACTATTACAAGCTCAAAAGAACTCTAACCTCCAACAAGCTAACACTAACCACCCTCAAAAATGAGCTCTCTAGCTCTTTTTATAGTTTCTAGATTAGTTTTGACCGGTTTCACATCTAGTGACCGGCA
>CM035438.1:73709511-73712011 GCA_020310875.1 Ceratopteris richardii | reverse complement strand
GATACCTACATTGAAAGTGGCACAAGAGCATGATTGGACGGGCCATTAAATCTCCTCTAGAAATTTTGACCTTGAACGACTAGGTGAGACAAGATTAAGAGCTGTAGCAGGAATTTATGTAGCCAAGAAAAGACAAAAAGCCTATTTCGATGCACATGTGAAGGATAAGGTCTTGAAGGCATGAGACCTAGTCCTAGTCTACACTTTGAAGCAACATGCACGAAAAATAGAGAAGAGAGGCCATGGACCCATGATTATCAATAGGATCTTCACAAGTGGAGAAGTTCAATTAGCCACTCTAGAAGGCGACATCCTACCAAGTTACATCAGTGGGTTTAGAGTCAAGTTATATCAGGAACCACTCACAGAGGAGATGTTAAATCAACTCAATAGTGCAAAGAAACGTAAAGATGAGGAAAAGCAAATTCGGGAAGAAGCACAGGCAGAAGCATTGGAATGCATCCAAAAAATGAAATTGAGAAGACAGGGCAGAGATCAACCTAGGACAGACGCCTATGCAGATTCAGGATATCATATGGCTATGTGCAAAGTGTTAGGTATAAGTTCCCATAGAATAACTGACCGACGTCCTTTTGTAACCTTAGAGATAGGACAAGGAAATGGAGAGCCGTACGTGCTTTGATTGACTTAGGTGCAGCCACTAGTGCTATTAAACTTTCTTACTATCAAGAATTGGATTTAGGTGTTAATCCTGTGGAAGCATACCTCATAGGATTGGGAGGTGTGGAAACCCCTTGCATGGGCGAGATAGAACTTCCACTCTACATTCAAGATGTTCTTATGACATTAAAATGCTAGTGTGTCAAGACGAGGACCTCACTGAGCCTCTTATCTTGGGTCAAGACCGGATATATGATCACTCAATCAACCTCAACCTAAGGAGTGGACTTCTTCAGGTTTGGGTAAATCGGAACCGCATTACACTTGAGTTAGAAAATGAAGCACTCAAGGAATTAGGAAAGGCACAAACTCTTGGTCCTTCCAAGAGTACACATGAAGATGACAATGCTATTCTTGTCCAAAACTATGTGTTGCAGAGGGATGATTGTCTCAACAAAGAAGTCAAAGATACGATGTAACTCCCTTCTTTTCCAAAGGCCATAGGGATACAACAACCAAAGGCGGATCAAATGCAGAAGACACAAATGATCTATGCTCGAAGGCAAAAGAAAGTCCGAAGCACGGTGTTCTCAACCACCAAAACAAGTGTGGGTGCGAAAAGGCGACCAACCTGTTGCGACCCAGTCACAACCACTGGCTCAACTTCATATTTGTGAGCAATGACAAGACACTAATAAGAAGTCTTTCAAAAAGTCTTCTACAAAAGTGAAGTCTATCTGGGTACCCAAGAAGTCGATGAAGGCTGACCCACAATCAAGACAAATTTGGGTGCCTAAGGCTTGCTTGCGGGCTCAAATGGCCACACAGAGACCACACCATGTACAACATGGTTCACTCACTCGAACAGTTGATACCCACTCTTATTCGACATGCACAAACACATATTCGCCCATGAGCACGAGCAGAATCACTTGTAAATGGGTCCCTAAAAAGCCTCATTTCCAAGTAGCCTTGTTGAACATGCCCTCTAGCGTCTCCAAAAAATCAAAAGAGAAAGCAATCCACTATGTGTGGCAGCCCAAACCTTGTAATAAACCCCCTGACCCCAACTTGTAAATTCATCTCCACCTACCAACTGCATCATCCTCACACTACATCGTTCCACTTAGCTCATAGGACTACTTGTTCACTAACAACACACACAATCATCGAGCACTCACTGACCTATTAACCCATCACTGCCCCACGCTAATGTTGTAACGGGGACAAAAATTGTTATTTCTTGTCCATTACAATGTTAACGCATGATTCTATATTCACACAAAGCCAGCAAACAAGAAGTAACATGGCAGAAGCAGGAGGTACCAGTTCACAGGCGGGGTCTAGCGCCCAAATAGTGGATGGATTTAGACTTTTTGGAATTATAATTCTTCTTATAATAGAACTTCTCAATACACCCTGATTTCCCATCATAATTACATGTAAACTTCTTCGTTGGAGAGTTTTTGGAGCTTTTCTTTGCTAGATGGATGATGCTAACACTTGTTGAAGGGTGTCTTAGCTTTCACAACTACTTCTTGAGATGTTGAAGACATTGCTTGCGAGTCATGGAGGAGTAGAAATCTTCATACTTCTTCCCAAGTCAAGACTTGACCTCGATTGTGAAGGTTCATTACAAATTTTTAATATGACTTAAGAAGTTTTTCTAGAAGGCCAATACCCATATTTTTGTTTGATACTTGCATGTCACACAACAAGAGTTTACGTTGATAATCTTCAAAAGTGGCGATGGCCTTAGTGATGGGATCATGGGCCCTAATGGCTAGGTTATGGAACTTTGCTTCTAGGGTGTAAATTCTAGAGGTGATGTTTTCATTTTGAGTCTCTCATACTCTTTTATTTTGTGAGTAAACTCTTC
>CM035438.1:73702011-73704511 GCA_020310875.1 Ceratopteris richardii | reverse complement strand
CCTTAGGCTTGGGAACTAGGAGCTTGTGTTTGATGTTTAATTAATAAAGGCATTCTATGTTGCATTTGTTCGGCCAAATATTAAAATAGTACCAAATTATGGAAAATTATGTGATTTTTCTTTTAAATTTCGAATGACAGGACTTTGACAGAAATCACTTTTTATCCAAAAATTTTCGATCATATATCTTTCGATCGAAAGTACTTTTGATAGAAAGATAGACTACAGATATTTATTTTTGGACCATGCTATATAGTTCAGAAGTTCGAAGAGCTTTGCTAAGTTCTTCCTTGGTTTTTCTTTTGATTTTTGTTTTTTAATCTATTTTCATATATATGCAATGTGTTGACCAAATTGGTAAACAATAAACGCTCTGATTGAGATAAACAGCTACACCATGCTGTTTGGGCATACCGAGTCGCCTATATAATGGTACTCCAAGCCACACCCTTTCAGATGGTATTTGGCCAAAATGTAGTGCTACCATTGGACTTCTTGATACCTACATTGAAAGTGGCACAAGAGCATGATTGGACAGGCCATGAGCTCGCCTCTAGAATTTTTGACCTTGAACGACTAGGTGAGACAAGATTAAGAGCTGTAGCAGGAATTTATGTAGCCAAGAAAAGACAAAAAGATGCACATGTGAAGGATAAGGTCTTGAAGGCAGGAGACCTAGTCCTAGTCTACACTTTGAAGCAACATGCACGGAAATTAGAGAAGAGAGGCCATGGACCCATGTTTATCAATAGGATCTCCACAAGTGGAGCAGTTCAATTAGCCACTCTAGAAGGCGACATCCTACCAAGTTACATCAGTGGGTTTAGAGTCAAGTTATATCAGGAACCACTCACGGAGGAGATGTTAAATCAACTCAATACTACAAAGAAACGTAAAGATGAGGAAAAGCAAATTCGGGAAGAAGCACAGGCAGAAGCATTGGAACGCATCCAAAAAATGAAATTGAGAAGACAGGGCAGAGATCAACCTAGGACAGACGCCTATGCAGATCCAGGATATCATATGGCTATGTGCAAAGTGTCAGGTATAAGTTCCCATAGAATAATTGACCGACGTCCTTTTGTAACCTTAGAGATAGGACAAGGAAATAAAGTAAGAACCGTACGGGCTTTGATTGACTTAGGTGCAGCCACTAGTGTTGTTAAACTTTCTTACTATCAAGAATTGGATTTAGGTGTTAATCCTATGGAAGCATACCTCATAGGATTGGGAGGTGTGGAAACCCCTTGCATGGGCGAGATAGAACTTCCGCTCTTTATTCAAGATGTTCTTATGACAGTTAAAATGCTAGTGTGTCAAGACGAGGACCTCACTGAGCCTCTTATCTTCGGTCAAGACCGGATATATGATCACTCAATCAACCTCAACCTAAGGAGTGGACTTCTTCAAGTTTGGGTAAATCGGAACCGCATTACACTTGAGTTAGAAAATGAAGCACTCAAGGAATTAGGAAAGGCACAAACTCTTGTTCCTTCCAAGAGTACACATGAAGATGACAATGCTATTCTTGTCCAAAACTATGTGTTGCAGAGGGATGATTGTCTCAACAAAGAAGTCAAAGATACGATGTAACTCCCTTCTTTTCCAAAGGCCATAGGGATACAACAACCAAAGGCGAATCAAATGCAGAAGATGCAAATGATCTATGCTCGAAGGCAAAAGAAAGTCCAAAGCACGGTGTTCTCAACCACCAAAACAAGTGTGGGTGCGAAAAGGCGACCAACCTGTTGCGACCCAGTCACAACCACTGGCTCAACTTCATATTTGTGAGCAATGACAGGACACTAATAAGAAGTCTTTCAAAAAGTCTTCTACGAAAGTGAAGTCTATCTGGGTACCCAAGAAGTCGATGAAGGCTGACCCACAATCAAGACAAATTTGGGTGCCTAAGGCTTGCTTGCGGGCTCAAATGGCCACACAGAGACCACACCATGTACAACATGGTTCACTCACTCGAACAGCTGATACCCACTCTTATTCGACATGCACAAACACATATTCGCCCATGAGCACGAGCAGAATCACTTGTAAATGGGTCCCTAAAAAGCCTCATTTCCAAGTAGCCCTGTTGAACATGCCCTCTAGCGTCTCCAAAAAATCAAAAGAGAAAGCAATCCACTATGTGTGGCAGCCCAAACCTTGTAATAAACCCCCTGACCCCAACTTGTAAATTCATCTCCACCTACCAACTGCATCATCCTCACACTACATCGTTCCACTTAGCTCATAGGACTACTTGTTCACTAACAACACACACAATCATCGAGCACTCACTGACCTATTAACCCATCATTGCCTCACGCTAATGTTGTAACGGGGACAAAAATTGTTATATCTTGTCCATTACAATGTTAACACATGATTCTATATTCACACAAAGCCAGCAAACAAGAAGTAACATCGCAGAAGAAGGAGGTACAAGTTCACAGGCGGGGTCTAGCACCCAAATAGTGGATGGATTTAGACTTTTTAGAATTAT
>CM035438.1:73657011-73694511 GCA_020310875.1 Ceratopteris richardii | reverse complement strand
TCTACAAATCCAAGCTTACTGTACTTCCATGTTGCACATCTGACATTTGTGGCACCCAAAAGTGAAAGGATGCTTCTAATTCTTCAAGAGATAGCCCCTGCAAGCTGTTCATGCTTCATCTGATGAAAGCACCAAGCAATGAGTCATTTAACTCACTTGCAATATACTGAAGCTTACAAGTATCCAAGAATATGAACACAGCCCTTGTAACATGCAAAACAAATTAGGAATGTTGTGCCAACTTCATAAATCCCGTAGGTGAGTTATTCATAAACCACTAATCCTCATAGTTAAAAGGATGGCAAGGAAGGGTGGTGATACTCCCTAAAGAGCACCCATCTTCCCAACCTGAAAAGTATATCAACAGGGAAACTAGTAGCCACTGATATTTCATAACAATGAAAATTCACAAACATGATACACCTTCACCAGCTTTCCAAGCCGAACAAGTCTTGAGCGGGTGATTTCTTCAGACAACATTGATGAAACTCAATGGCTTCATTGTTCAAGCATCCTCCTCTTGCGATTCTAGAATGGAATATGAGCTCAAAGGATGTTTGGTTGAGCGGACACAATCTCCTCACAAGAGGTAGTCATAGAACCCTTCATAGGCATCAAAGCTAGTGATTTCAAGCAGCAATTCATGAAGTTTTCATACCAAAATGAAACAATGATGAGGACGGGTGACTACAAGGTGAAGAGAAAAATATAAAGACCCTTATTGCAAGATTGTAACCTCATTTCTTTTCAGTATGCGGGCGAAGTAAAAAAAAGAAGGGCGTACACTGAGCTTCACAAGGATAGAGAGACAGCCTATGTGCCACCAATACACCGACATCTTTTAATGTAAGCGCTGATGTGTTGACTCTTCTTGTCATTTCGAACCTCCCTTACATGTTGAAAGCCATTTGAAGCTATGGAATCTCCACTATAGATGACGCTTGAATCCTGCCACTGACTTCAAAGTTATTGTTTGTAGAAGCATGAAACTTGATGTGGGCATCTGTCTTTGGAGACCTACTATGAACAATTGAGGTGACACCCAATATATTTGAAAATATTCTAGGACTGGTTTAGACAGTGCATGCATGCTCTTTGAGCAGTGGATATCCTTCCGAACCTCTATCATAGGGACCATAATGCGATTAAAAGAAAGGGGGGGGAGGGGGGGCTGGAATCCAAAACATTATCTTGTGTGCAATCCTAACCCCTGTGACCCGATACTTAAGGATTCATGTGCCATTCAAGATAGTTCATATCACCACTTCATCGTCAGGTTTCGAAGGGAGTTTCGTCATCCATAGTAATGTTCCCCTATCTCCCTTTCATAGGAAAAAAAAATCAACACTTGGCATGTCAAGGCAAACACAGACAAGTGATACAACGAATCACAACAATCGATAGTCAAAGAAATATGTAATTAAGATGTATTTAACTCAATATGACCTGAGCGATGTCCCGGGTATCATTGGTGACACGGAAGAGTAGGGGAAACTAATCAGACTTTACACTAGAAACAGTCAACCATCATGAAGAAATAACCTTTATCACAAGATTGCAAGTGGCCAGAACAATTAGTCATCGTAGTCATAGCTTTTGGATCGTTAGGCACAATGTTAGTTGTTAGAATATTCACCAAAGCTCAGAGACCAAAACCTTATAATGCAATAACACCTTTGAGGTGACAAAAAGGATCAACACATCTAATAGAGAAAGGCATACATCAATTTCCAATTGGCACACAATGTTACAAATTCAGAAGTGTACATGAGGGGCATAACTCAATTCCATATTTGAAGCACAAGGGGTACATTGACAAGCACTAGAAACTTATGCATATTGTGAACCAGAAAAAGGAGGAGTATGCCTTATCCCTAACCGCAATCCAGGCGAGGAAATAATCCATACTCCATAGTGCGAAAAGTAAAAACACATGATTAATCAAGCACAGGCCAAGAACACATGATAGAGAGGTCAATGTGTGCTGCAAGACATAACTCTAGTTGTTCGAATATCATGCAAACTCCATCAGTGCAAATAAGACACAAAGTGATCCCAACAACTCCACCGTCTCTCACAGATATTAGGCTAGTTTATATGTGGAGGGTCAGATAGAGTTATAACAGAATAAGCAGGCATCGACAAATGGATTCCGCATGCAAAAGAACTTCCCTGATTCAAAGCATTGATGCATGTAACCAAGATTGACTGAATCTGACACAATAGCAACCATCAAGCATAATGTGTAGAAATTTCTTCCACCCCAAGCAATAGCACGGACCACCAAGCCTAATAGATTCAGTGCCCCAGTCGTTTTCACCCAATGAGTCTTTGCCATTGATGCAGCACTGATGAAGAATAGATAGAGCACAAAAACTGATGTTCAGTGATCATGAGAAAGAAACCAAGAATGGCTGGTTGCCTGGTCCTGAGTCTGAGGAACCGACGGAGAAGCAGAAGCCCGACCATAGTAGTTCTGCAAAGAAATTATTTAGACATGAGTTTATGAACAGTCCAGCATACCATACAGGAGAGCAATGAGCGGACACACAGGCGGACGCCATCAATCATCGGATTGCTCAGAGTTTCCCATCGCAAGATTAGAACGAGCACCCCTGCGTCTTCAAGGAGGAGGCAGCAACGACCATGGTGGCTAACAGAGATAGAAGTGGGGAGGACCCGACTCAATCTTCCACTAACACCCAAAGCACATGTGGAGATGCAAAATCCCATCCCCGCAAGGGTGGGGTGCAGAAAATTACCACGACCCGAAAGTGAACCAGAACCACCACCACTTAAGCTGACAAAGCTCAACTTGACAAGAGAAGTTTGAGAGGGAGAAGATACACGGTCCCAACAACACAATAATGAGAAGCCAAGACTGAACTTTCACGGAAATGAGATTGAATGACAGCACAAAGCAATGTTCAACCATTCTTCACCTGTAGGAACTCGAATCGTCCCAATGAAGACTTACCGCACTAATAACAGAGGAAGCTCAACTCAAACTCCCATAATGGAAACAGAAACGGCAACAGAAAATTGCTTTTGCCACAACGCATGCAAGGATAGCATGTGCGAATCCAGAGACAAGGCGAAGAAAGAGCCAAAGACATCAATCCTCCATTTATCACAGATTAAGCGTAGTAAGAGACATCACACACACCTTCATCCAATCCGGCCATAATGCACATAGGGGGAGCTCGCGAACGAGCTCGACCCCATACAGACAATGAGACACGAATGGAGGGAAAGGTATATCCTTACACCCGTGCAAGGGAAAGGGAGAAGGATGCAGGAGGGAGAATTACTCCTCCCACCTACCCCGAACGGACCTTACCGCAGACACACATACCAACAACAACTCAGAGCGCCAAAAATAATCAAGGAAGACACGGATGTCAGACCAATATCCATTTTATTATTTTTTTTTTTTTTGAAAATGAAAATGAGGGAGGGACAACAAGAAGACTACCCCCCCCTTTTTTTCCAAGCAACACTAGGACAGGAGTGCAGAGATGGATAGTGATGCTTATGATGTGTGTGAAGAGGTGTGTCTATGTGAGAGTGAGAGAGAGAAGGGGTTGTAGGGGGTGTTTTATATGCAACAAACAAAAATAAAGAACTAAACTACTCAAAAATTAAAAGGAAAGAGGTACCCAAGGCCAACCGAAGGCCACACGGATCCACAACTCAATCCAAGCATGAGGTGCATCCACCAAGTGTAGGCACGGCAAGCTTGAAAAAATCCAACAGTTGAAGGTCGATCATCCCCGGCAACGGCGCCAAATTTTGTTGAAGTATGGGGAGTAACCAACCCAAACCGCCTCACATGGAAGTGAGGGGCTCTTCCAAGAGGAGTACATACCCACGTCCATGAACAATGGCACCATGGCCAACGTCAAAAGGAGCAAGGGAGGGCAATGCTCACACACAAGCCAACCCCAAGGACCAAACCCACACACATGGATCAACGCCTAGCACACAAGGAGAAATGTGGAAGCCAAATGAACCTTCTTTCCATTAGCATGGAGGCCAAGGCCATGGCCAAGGGACCTCTTTTACAAGAAGTGAGCCTCTATTTATAGGCTTAGTGTAATTCCCCATGTGCTCCTTTTGACTAGTCAAAAAGGAGCACATGCCTAAGTACCATATCTCCAAAAGGATCTTTTTTCAAATTTCAAATCTCAAGATGAAGGAGAATACGTGCGCGTGTGGGGATTTCTAGATTCCTTTGAAAAAGGTGACCATTTACAACAAGGTTCCAAAGCTTTAGTTTATGAGAAATATTAAAAAGTGTCTAGGGGAGGGTTCTTATGTGAAATCCTAAATAGATACAAAAAGAGATATTATTTTGGTCTAGGGAGGGTTTCTATGCACAATTGTGGGTATGTGCATACCCTACAACCCAACACATACATACATACATTCATTCATACATACATACATACATACATACATACATACATACATACATACATACATACATACATACATACATACATACATACATACATACATACATACATACATACATACATACATGCATGCATGCATGCATGCATGCATACATACATACATACATACATACATACATACATACATACATACATACATACATACATACATACATACATATGTACGTATGTATATACATACATACATATGAATGCACTTATATACATCCATACATGCATGCATACATATATACATAAACACACATATGTATCTATGTATGCTTTTCTTTGGATCGAGAGAGAAATTTCATAGTGGCAACATTTTGTCATCGAGGATACCCTACCCTCTTGGGGTGCATGCCACTAATAAGGATTAGATGCAATGTGAATTATTTCATTGAAGTTGTAATTATGGAGGAGTTTGGAGTGACCTCTACATATTCAAGTAAAAGACTCTCACAGCCTTCTTGTAGCCATTGGTGATGTGCTATTTTATTCTTATCAATTGAAGCTAATGTCATTTTGATGAGTTTGAGCACAATAATAAGGAATTCTTGAGGAACAAATTAGTTGAAATCAATCTATTTATCTGCTTGGAAACACACATGGTAACCTTATACATATGAGGGACCTAGAATATTGTAATTATAAAAGAACACTCATGTGCAAAGTGGAACTCCTATAAGGAATAATTTATATAATGTCTTCTAGAATCTTGTTGACCATGAAAATCAACACTTTAGGGAGAGATGGGAATTAGACAAGTGAAATAAATCCTTCTCATTTGATCCATTTAATCTTCGAGTGCCACATTGAATTCGTTGGTATCAAAATTTTAAAGATATGACTCCACATTTTGGGTAGAATGGAAGGAAACGTCCATGGGCAATGCATTTGTGTTTCTTGCACCATATTGACCCTTCATTCCACACTCTCCTTAGGCTTGGGAACTAGGAGCTTGTGTTTGATGTTTAATTAATAAAGGCATTCTATGTTGCATTTGTTCGGCCAAATATTAAAATAGTACCAAATTATGGAAAATTATGTGATTTTTCTTTTAAATTTCGAATGACAGGACTTTGACAGAAATCACTTTTTATCCAAAAATTTTCGATCATATATCTTTCGATCGAAAGTACTTTTGATAGAAAGATAGACTATAGATATTTATTTTTGGACCATGCTATATAGTTCAGAAGTTCGAAGAGCTTTGCTAAGTTCTTCCTTGGTTTTTCTTTTGATTTTTGTTTTTTAATCTATTTTCATATATATGTTCCAATTCATGAAAGAATCCCTTACGTAAATATGATATTCTTAAAATCATGTTATGATTTATGTAAATATGATAGTCTTAAAATCATGTTATGATTCATGAGAGTATTTCTTACTTGCATGGTTGTGTAGGCTAAGATTTAGGTTTAGAAACTATTGTGACTCGTGAGTGTTCAAATTGCTACATCGATTCCTACTCGCAACAATAGTATAGAGTATATATACATTAGGTATTAAATACATTGTGATCTCAACAATAGTATAGAGTATATATACATTAGGTATTAAATACATTGTGATTGTGATTGTTCCACCTGAAATTACCTTTAAACAAGTTAGTCCGCCCAAATGTGAAACCAGCCTATGGTTATTTGTGAAGCCATAAGAGGTGGGATAAAAAAAGAGAAGCTCAAAAAGTTACATTTTCAAGTGAAGCCTTCTGTGCACAGCGCACTTTCGTAAGTGAACTAGTTAACGGTTGGAATTCAAAAGAGCAGATCTCATCTCAAACTGTTGTAGAGATCAGAAAACTGTTCTAGATATCAGAGTTGGAGCATCGTTATAATTCAAACAATTCGATTGCTGGAACTGCGGCAGAAAGGACTCTCAACGCAGGCACTCATTCAACTATTGATTCTCCCTATCCCCGAGTTTCCCGCTCAGTGCGTGAGGTTCTGCGTTGTGCCACATTGCAGTTTATGTCTGTAGAACAGGAGCTGCGCAAACCCTCATATATGGAGTTCATTCTTGATCCCAAATACGAATTTTGTGCCCCACAGTTTTTTGACTTTTGCCTCGGAGAGACAGATGAAGAAGCTGCAGCTGCTGAGAGGTGGTTCACTGGAGCTCTAGGTCATTCCTCGTCACGTAAGTGAGGATAGCTAGATTTTTTGAAAACGTATGGCGTTGTGCTCGACAGAATGTGTGTTCTTTTAGACAAAGATGTGGGATTGGTTCATGAGCACATAATGCTTTAAAATTTTTCCTGAGAATTACATCCTGCAGTATGTGACGTGCGCGGGCTTTCGTTTCTGATTGCAGCCCTTGTGGGGAACGTGAAAACTGTGGAGGAGTTATCGCAAGGATGCAGTCTGGAGAAGCACATTGAAATACAGAAGGTGAAGAATTCCTGCAGGCAAATTTTACTCTTCCCATAGTCTGAACCTCTCAAGTATAAGCATCTCATATACTCTGGATGTCGCTGCTTTGACTTGAGAGCGAGCTTTCTCAACACCTTGAGATCAAGGCTTTCATTTACAGCCACCTATCTATGAGTGCGGAGGGAATGTGAATCAGAATTCTCGTAAGCTACTGGAAAACTTCAGCCTGGAAGACCACTATTTGCCCAATTCCAAATCTACTTCCCATGCAAGGATTTCACCAACAAGACAAAAAGAAAACTCGATTGCGATATTTTTTCTGCTGGTTTAACGCGCCAGCTAAACATATTTTCCAATTTCCAACCGTCGATGCTACTTCTAAATCATTGAATCTATGTTCTGCCCTTCAAACATGACATATTTATCCGTTTTGTATGGCTACTAACTCTTTTCGGCCACTTTACATGGGCAGTACTGCAAATTTACTTTTTGCATATCCCCTTTTTATGAAATGCAGTGCAAATCTGCAGTTGATTAACATCATAGTTTGTGTATATCAAGACAATCTTTAGCTCTAGATTTAACTCGATTTAACTATTTATTCCAGCTTCTGGTACGTGTAACACCTGAGCCTTCAAAGATTGTGAAAAGCCACATTTTCAGGTGAGAGAATTGGTCTTAACATTTTGGGCAGTCTAATCATTGATATAATTCTGACTTATGTTCATCCTTTCTCAATTTCAAGAAGAATTGAACTTGACTTTACGCATCTACATGCGGGAACTTCCATCATTTATACAAGAAAATATAAATCTTTCTCAAATTGATCTATATCAACGATCTGCAATTATACAAAGAAAAGTTCCTTCTTCCAGTTATCTCTGCATCAAAGGATAATGGTTTTATTGAAGAGCATTTTTATTTACTTGTGCCTTGCCCTCTACTAAAATGCTGTGAATGCTGCCAATTATTCAGTAATATTGTAGAAGATAGGGCAACGACAACGGCAGTAACAGCTACAAACTGCCTAAATCAGGACAAAGAATATATAGATGCACATTTGGGCGAGAATATTGCCACTAAAGGTGAGAAAAACAGTATACACTAAGCAGAAAATCAAGTTTTCAAGCTGCAATTTTTCTTATTTGGATTTGGAATGGTAGAAGTGGCCACTGACACATCCCAAAATGGATCTAAAGAAAAATCATGCCTTCCAAAAGAAAAATTCCCTCAGCGATTTGCTGAACTTCAAGGTAACAGAGTTCCAATAATTTCTGGGCGTGTAGTACCTTCAAGGTGGAAACAATTCGAGCAGCACAAACAATGTACCCTAAGGAATACAAATTCTTCAGATGCAAGGTCAACTATCTGAAATAGAATTCAAACGCGTTTGAGTACGGAAAGGGGATTATGATAGTACCCTGACATTCTGTTCAATATAATACAGTATCCGCTTCACTGGTTTTAAAAGATGTCGAACTGGGCATCAACAAATTGCGGTTAATGATGAGACAGATGCAGCCATGAAGAGAAAGGTTGAAGGATGCCAGGTATCTATTTGACTGGAGGTTTGGTCGAGCATCATTTCGGTTTGAAGAGAAACTCGATGTATGTACATATTAGAGAACGTAAACACAATACCCTTGTTATTTTGCAGGTGACAAACGCAAGTGGACAAAAAAGTCCTATTCATTCAACCATTTCTCAACAGTGCGATTTGAATGGAGAGAAGCGCCAACCTAAGAGACAAAAGCTGGAAGGAGGGCAATTTGGCCATGTATTTGTCTGAACCTTAAGTAGAAAAATTCACAAATTTCTCCCTTATGATTGAAGTAAACTTACAAGCTTTTCACTAACAGGTTATGCATTCAAAGACGCCTAGACACATACTTTCATTGACTGTGCCGCACGAGTTTCATTTTCATACCGACAAGCGGGCACATATCCATGCTCAATGCATCGCAGATGCCCAAGTACAAATGGTTCGATTCATTTCTTGCTAATCCAACAAAGATTTTTCTCTTATCTCAATTTCTGTGTATTGAATGGCTCACAGGATCCAAGCTCCAGCATGCCCTACATCTCCGTGGCGGAAATGGTCCAAAGGTTTCAAACGAATATATTAGCTGACTTCAAAACGCAAGTACGTTTTGATTTTTTCTTTTCCTTGTTGAATTATCTCTCAAATTGCTGGACACCTCGAGCTGATTACCTGAAAGTTACTACTGCAAGCATACGTCTGTTTTATTAGTTTCATATGCGTCTTCCTTAACAATTAACATTTCCTCGCTTCTTACGAGGGTGGTTTAGAAAAGCTAGCTATGATGAAAAGATTATGTTGATTTGCATTAGTAATGCACAAAACTGTGAATTATTATGTATACATTGGATGCATCATAATCAACATTAAATAACAATATAATGATCCACGTAAAAATCGAAATAGTAAACAATCAAGCAGTTCTTTTTGGTCTGGATAAATTGCTAAAGGCTTGAAACCTATAACGAATTTTCGTGATTGTAGAAGCTTTGATCAGAAGAGCTATGTACAAACGATGGTCGTACATTTCAAGTTTATACATTGATACTACAAGATAAATTTTGTGAGAGAACAAGCATAATTACTAATTGTTTAAGAAGATATGTACATATGCTCTTCTTTTCAACGAGAAAATTGGGCTCTATAGGTGCCCACAACCAACGGGCTCTCCATCTTGGAAAGCAAAACCTAGAGCCTTTTCATTCTATCACATGTTGCTAGAAGCTCCTTGAATTGAGGCATCTGAGAGTTTGCTTTCCATCCAAGACAATGAGGGCTTGGGCATGAAGATGCCCACCCTAAGAATATTCACCAAAGTAATCCAATGGGTCTTTGACAAACTTAAAATTAGCTCCATCATTGTTACAAACTTCAAAGTCCGATTGCATTATTTTGCTCATTTGCTAGTCGCGACATACATTTTGTGAACATGGTATCTGTCAAGCTTATCATCTTTTCGGTTGCCTCTTGCTATGTCGTGTTAATACATGGGTTAAGAAAGATTCTGTCCTTAGCACTTTGCTTTAGGTGGTTCCAACGATATCTAAGATAGTTTGGAGATGGGAATCTATGCCAAGCTTCACACACTCTGGCCTACAACACTTTATGAAGCTATTTTTTTTGCATGATACGAAGAAGGAGTTTCAATCTGTTACTAAGTCAACTCGTTTGCAAAAAGTGCATCAACGACAACCTTTCATAAAGCCTAGTTTTCCTTGATTATCAAACTATCGTTCTTGTTTTCTTTGATGATTTACTTGTTTATAGTAAGAAAGAAATTGAGTATAAGAAACATTTAGAAATAGTTTTTAGATGTTAAGTAACAACACATTTTATATAAATCATGAAAAAGTCACTTTTTCTAAAGTAAACTAGAATATTTAGGGCATATCATTTCTAGTCAAGGAGTTCATGTAGACCCACATGTGATTGGTCATCCATGTTTATTTTATTTCTTATTAACTGAGGTAAATTGCTTTTTCAATTGGGGGGCATGGTATCCATATGCACAAGGTGTTTCTCATTTACTTTGCAGCCAATGGATGCCAATTGCTCCCTCAATTCCTTCACCAATTTCTTCGCACATAAAACTGATTTCAAGAAACCCTCTTAGGGAAAGTAAGACACTCTCTATGCACAAGGACTTTCTCATTTACTTTGCAACCAATGGATGCCAATTGCTCCCTCAATGAGATGTAGGATATGCAAAAATTAGGGTTACAAAGATACACCAATTTCTCTGCACATAAAACAGATTTCAAGAAGCCCTCTTAGGGAAAGTAAGACACATATAAGCTACAAAATGCACCTTAAATCTCTTGAATTGGATATGTACACAAAGAGTTACAACCGCTATAAGTAGACTATGTCTATACCTACAAGAGACTAGAGGGGGTGTCGGTTTGATAGCTCCTCCTTACTCCTCTGTGCATCTAATGTCCTCCTCTGCGTTTTTCCTAGTTTGGAGAGCTTCGTTTCAGCTCCTTGAGCTTTGGATGACTCTCTCCTTGAGCCTCCTTGAGTATATGTCTCTTGGTCTTCAATGACCTACAAGATTTCCATGCATTTGATTTCTCTTCACCTCCTTTTATAGCTTTTGGATGCCTCTCCCGACTTTTCCACCTCCTTAGGATTCCCTTGCCCGACCTTGCCCGACCTTGAGACCACCCTAAGTGATCTAAGTCGTGACTTTTGTCCACATTAAGGTCTTTTAACCTCTTTGTCCACCTAAAGCTTGCATAGTTCACATTTTCAACAAAGAATACCAAGAAAGAGTATCTTGCAACTACATAAGTGGCAATATTGAAGCCAAGCTAGTGATATGTTAGTGTTGTGTAGTTTGAACTTTGCACAAGTGACATAGTTGAAGAGAAAGCGTCAAGGAATTTATTGTCTAGACCAAATGTAATGTACACTGACAAAATACACTATAAAGAAAGCAAATGACTAATAATAACAAAAGTTCCATAAGAGAAAACACATGGGAGAAATTGCATGACTAAATGCGTGTGCAAAGAAAGTTTTTATGATAGACTTGAGAGAGAGAGAGAGAAGGAAAGAAAGAAAGTTTTCTTACGTTTATGATAGGCTAAAGTCGGCCTATGAGACAAAACATAAGGTACATGATGTGGATGTCATCCGGCTGTCACAAAACTAAAGTAAGATTATAAAAAGCTAATACAATCTAGTCTTCAACATGTGTGGTAAAATACTAAGGCTGATGGAGCCCTATCTCTGGGGGGAGGGGAGAGAGAGAGAGAGAGAGAGAGAGAGAGAGAGAGAGAGAGAGAGAGAGAGAGAGAGAGAGAGAGAGAGAGAGAGAGAGAGAGAGAGAGAGAGAGAGAGAGAGAGAGAGAGAGAGAGAGAGAGAGAGAGAGTGAGAGAGAGAAAGAAAGAAAGTCATAATAACGTCTTCTGGAGGCCAAACTTGGCCTATGAGACAAAAACCATGTACAAGTGTAGTAACCCTGTGTAGAAGATGAAATGAAATAAAAGGTATATCGCGACACAAAGATATATATAAAGCTGGAAAAGGATGGGGAGATGTGGCTCTGACTCCGTAGATAGTGGCCACCTAATACATGGGGGACATGTGAGTAAAAGTGTGAGTAAAACACCCTAGCTACCGGTGAATGGGTGGAGGTGGGTGTAGTATGTGGTACATCGGGGGTGGTCTGAGTGCCTCCTGAAGGAAGACAACCCATGGGGTGGTGGTGCACCTATGCTCCTCATGTGGTCGTAGGCTGTCCTGATGCATGAGATATCCTCCTGATATAGTCGTGGTCGATGATATCTTCCCATGCGTGGTCGGCGCCGTGCTCTCTGTGCTGCTGCCTGGTGGAGCGTGAGCCCTATAGATGGACCTCTCTGATGTAGCTAAGCTCGCTGAAAAAACTGGGTAATGGTCTGCTGCGTACTCACCCGTGGCTGATGTGTGGGCTGGAGTGACCGATCTCGCCTCTCGTATGCTGCTGCGAGGAAGCGTCCCAAGCGTCGCTGGTCTCCCATAGTCATGCATAACTGGAGTCTGGAGTGACTCCTCTATCTGGAAATGTGCTCGTAGGTCTACATATGCTGGGCATCTGATAACAAAATGCTTCTCACTCTCTACCTCTGTCTCGCATACTGGGTACCACCTCTCCTCACGGGGGACTCCCCTGGATCGACCCCTCTCAATCTCGAGCTGATGTGATGAAACCCGGAGCTGCCCAATGACGACTCGAAGCTGGTGGGGTGGATATGTCTGCATGTATCTCGGAATCTCGATGAAGCCCTCGCCCGATATATGTAGAAAATGCTCACGGTAATAGAGCATTTTCGGTGGCAATGTACCCCTAGGGCTCAGCCATGTCCTCTGTATGTATGTATGCCATATCTCCTGACGAATGATCCTATTCCTCTCCTGATGAGAGAGCGAGTAGGTGGGTGCATGTGAGTCGTACTGTAGTGGTGGTAGCCTGTCTATGTCAAAGCCGTGGTGGGCCCTCGTGTCTGTGCATACCATAAGGAGGTGTCGCCTGCTAATGCCATGTCCTGTGATGCCTGGAAAGCCTGATAAGCAATGCTCTCTGTATCCATGCTGCGCAGTCTGTGTAATAGGCATACTGTCTGGAATAGTGCCTCAACTAGCATCGGTGGTGCAGCGAGCTCTGCTCTAATGATATCATGTGGTACTGAAGGCTTGCTCCGGATAAGTCTGGAAATCATGAGGATCTGTGGCCTCTCTAATGCTGTCCATACTGATGTGGCTAATCCTGGTCCCCATATGGCTGCCCCATACATGAGCGCTGGTGTAACCAAAGTGTCGAAGAGCCACCCTTTTGTGCGGGGCTCCTGAAAATATGCCTGGTGGCACTGTCTCTCCATCAACGCTAGTGCTGCATACCCACGTGTGATGCGGTCACGTGCTGCCTGAGACATAGAGAAGACCCCTGATGCTGCTGTAAATGTCACTCCCAAGTAAACATATGATCCGACCACCTCAATGGGTCCACCCGATGCCGTGAACAAACTATGTCTGCGTACCTGTGCTGATGTATGAAAGATCATGACCTTGGTTTTACCAAGGTTCACAGATAACCCTCTGTGTGTGCAAAAGTCATCTAGGCCATGTAGATGATGCTGTAGACCTTCTGCAGACTCTGAAACCAGTACAATATCATTAGCATATAAAAGAATATGGACAGTGGACCCGCGTACCTCAATGCCATCACCCCCGTGCTGCTGTATGTAGTCTACTATCTCATCAATGTAGAGACCAAAGAGGGTGGGTGAAAGAGGGCATCCTTGCTTCACCCCGATAGTGCTAACAAGTGGAGGAGATAAGCCCCTCGGACATCTGACTTTGCCAGATACTCTCTCGTATAAGGCATAGATCCCCCATATCATCTCCTCTGGGGCTCCGATATCAAGTAGTCGTCTGAAGAGTAGTCCCCTGGGAACGGTGTCAAATGCTTTGCGGAAGTCCAAAAAGCAGCAATATAATCTCCTCTTCCTCACCCTTGCCTGGTCGATCAGACATCTCAGAGTGAAGATGTGGTCAATGGTAGAGTAATCTCGTCTGAAGCTTGCCTGTCCTGGAGCCCTGATACCCTTCCTCTCAGCGAGAGTACTCAACTCTGTCTCCAGTACCGCCCCATATAACTTGGCCAATATAGGGCCAATCATGATTGTCCGGTATGTAGCTGGATCCATAGTATCTCCTGACTTATGAATGGGCACTATGGTGTGCTCAGTCCATGAGTCAGGGAACCCTTCAACCAGTGCATGGTTGAAGAGGTGGGCAATGAGCGGTGCAAGGGTCGTGCCTCCGTAGATGAGGTGCTCAGCCTGTAAACCGAAAAGGTCATGGGCCCTGCCATGCTGTAGATGGGCAATAGCGTGTCCCACCATAGTGGGTGTGAAGAAGTCAGATGTAGTATAGGCTCTGTGCGTAGCTATGCCAAGTGCTCGGGTCCCGGATGGGTGTCTGCTGTCTCCTCTCTCTTAAATGTCGCCATGCCACTGCACTGTCTCGACTCATGAGTAAGTGATAAATATCCAGTACTGTCTCTCTTCCCAATCACGCCGTTTGCGGCAAGTAAGGCTTTGCATGCGACGCTGTGCCTGTGTGTGTGTAATATCCCCTCTATGCTCTAAAATGCGTAGGTGCTTCCGTAGCTCGCGACAATCTGCATCATACCAGCTGTTCTGAGGCATGGAACCTCTGCGTGGAGGGTGTATATGTGTGCGGTGTGGGAAACTGCAGAGAGCTGAGTCGTGTAGGATGGTGGTGAACTGAGATGTAAGTGTGTCCAAGGGTGAGAGTGGATCGAGGGAGAGTAGGCGGGTGTGTAAATGGTGTGCATAAACGTGTGAGAGCTCATGTGTGAAGTGTATCGTGATGTGTGTCTTAGTGGGTGAGGGAGGGTCTAATGGAATAGGAGATGAGAGTGTGAATGTGATAAATGTATGGTCGGCACCAAGTGGGCGTCGTCCAATAGTAAGTGAGGTGATGAGTGAAGCTCCAGAGGTGGTACCCAAAATGTAGTCGACTGTGCTCTCACCTCCCCCGTGAGGGAAGCAAGTAAGTCCGCCCGAACCTGGCCAGCGATGCATCCCGTTATATATAACGAGCTGATATCGGCTGCCTAGCTCAAGCAGATGTCTGCCATACCCTGTGGTGTCCTGACCCATATCTGCCGATACTCTACTGGTCTTCATCTCCTCTGGGTCTTCGGTCCTCATGAGATGTGGGTGATCCATATCGTATGCATCGCACTGATGTGACGGAGTGCGTCCATTGAAGTCCCCCATAAGGAAGACTTCACCTAGTGTGCTATAATGTAGTATGTCATCTGAAAGTGCTGTGTATGGTGAGTCTCTGTCTCGGATCGGTCCCCCAAGATCCTGTCCTGCGTATCGAGATCCGCCTGGAGGGAAGTAGCATATAGCAATGTAAATCCAACTCCCCTGTGCTATCTCCATGCGAACCCACATGAATCGTGCCTCCTCATCTCTTCCTATAATATGGATCCGGCTCTGTATCTCCCGTCTAAATACGATGGCCACCCCTCCCGACCCTCGCCCTGTACTCTGTCTCGTGGTGGTCCTAAATGCAGATTCCCAATGAAAACCTGCAATGCGAGGTAGACCTCTCTCTGGGCTCTCGTGGGTCTCTGTGATGCAAGCAAAGTCATGAGTGTCTAGGATCTCTTCCAATTGGTCTGGCCGTGTCCAAAGTGCTCCATTGCAATTCCAGACTCCTCCTCTGAGTGGTGACTCCTGATATGGTGTTGCCTCATAGGCCACGTATCCCTATTTGATAGGGCGTCCGTCGATGAAGACTTTACCGTCCCGGTAGAAGGCCTTCTTTCCCTCTCGTCGGGCTTGAAGAATATGTGGCATACATGTCCGACGGTGCTCTATCTGCATCCTCGTGAGATCCTCGTCCATATATAAAGCTCCTCCAGGTAGTCCACGTAGTACTGGTCGTCGTCGGAAGAAGGCGATACGTGTATCCTCGGAGCTCATATGAAGGATGAGTGCTCGTGGTCGGGACGTGTCTTTACCAACCCTCCATGCCTCTGTGAAAGGCATGCTCTCGTACCCCAAGCGTCGGCATATGTCAGTGGCATCTGCATCCGGTGATGTGCCTTCTGAGAGCCCTGTAATCTGTACATGCAATCGGCGTGTGTGTCGAAGTTTTTCTTCCTCGAGTGTGTCCTGGACTCTAGAGAGCTCTTCTTTCCGTGCCTCTTCACTGACTTCTTTCTTGACCCTCTTGTGAACTACTTCTACCCATGTCTCTCAAGTGGACTCCACTTCTGATCTGATTTTCTTTTTGAGCTCTTCCTTGAGTTCTTCTACTTGAGAGATCTCTCCTTCCTCCTTAACCCTAGAGATCTTCATGTGAACAATCTCTTCTTGAAGACGGTGGATTTCAGCCTTCAATTCGTCCCTCTCCTCTTTGATGTCTTTGATTTGATCTTCAAAAGCTTTAATCTTCTCAAAAGCTCTTCTCATTTCTTGATTTAGTGCTTTGTCTGCCTCCTTTTTAACATCTTTGATAGCTTTACTGATCATCTCTTCCACCTCTTTTTTCTCTAACCGTGCCATTCTCCTCTTCTGTTTATGTGTGCTTTTTAACTCAGATAAACTGTTGTCTTCTTAAAAATGCCCTAAGCAGCTGTTGATGGTAAGTGTTTGTTTCGTGGCCATTTTGCACAGGTACAGAGGTGTCAAGCTAGGGTTTTTGGAAGCAAACCCTAACACTTTTGAGTCACAGAAAAAAAATCAGAACTGCTCTTTCCACTGTCAGATCTGTGTACCACTTCAGAGGTGTCGGAGCTTCTGTACGTCAGAGCTTCTGTGCGTCAGCCGTGTCAGAACACGTCAGAGGCCTCAGATCTGTACGCGAGAGGAGAGAGAGAGAGAGAGAGAGAGAGAGAGAGAGAGAGAGAGAGAGAGAGAGAGAGAGAGAGAGAGAGAGAGAGAGAGAGAGAGAGAGAGAGAGAGAGAGAGAGAGAGAGAGAGAGAGAGAGAGAGAGAGAGAGAGAGAGAGAGAGAGAGAGAGAGAGAGAGAGAAAGAGAGAGAGAGAGATCGAAACGCATTCCAAACGCGTACGGAATGTTCCGTTCGGAACATACATTCCAAAATGTGTTCGGAACATGTTCAATTTATCTTAAGTGTGGAGTCCATGTTGGAGTATCCTTGCCTATTGCATTGGGTACACCATAGGGTGCTTTGGATCTCTCTACATTTTAACTCTTCTATCTCTTGTTGTAGTTTGACTACAAGGTCTTCCACTCCTTGTCTCCATTTAAGAGCTTCTAGCTCATGCCTAAATTGGGGCACTATGCTTTCATCTTTCGAGGAGGATATAGAGGATGGTAGATACTGACCCATCGAAATTTACAAACTATGCAAGAGAGTGGAATAAAAAATTTCAAGGAGAGAACAAGAAATCAACAAACGGATCAAGTTGATCATGTAAATTTTGTAGTTATCCCAACATTCATTCTATTTTAGCTCTTACTTCAATTGAGAATGAACCTGCAATGGTTCAAGAAGATTTACATAATTTTGTGTGAAAGAAAGCAATGCAAGAGGATGGCATTGGATTTATTCATAAGGATAATTGTATATTCATGACATAGCAAAAATACACTGAGAAACTTCTAAAAGTATTTGAAATGTAAGATTCAAAACCTATGCAAACTCCTATGAATATTAATGTTTCTTTACATGCAAAGTAGATTCAAAATTTTTTGATGTTATTACATATAGTCAAGCAGTGGGATGCTTGATATATCTTTGTAATACACATTCAAATATACAACTTGCAATTTCTAAAGTATCTAGGTTCATACATGAACCTCTCAAAATTCATTGGAAAACAATGAAACAAATTTTTAAGTATTTGATGGCTACAAAAGTTTACTATGTTATCTCCTAAGACACCACATTTTACACTCAAAGGATTTGCAGATTCTAATTGAGAACTTGTTTAAGGCTCAAGAAGACCTACAAATGGTTATTCTTTCTTTGTTGGAAATGCTTAATTTCATGGCATTCTGAAAAGCAACTACAATAGCTACATCTTCGAGTGAAGCAAAGTATAGAGAAGCCTTTACAACTACACTAGAAGTTATATGGTTATAAAACATTTTAAGTTATCTTGTTGTTTATGTTCACTTACTTATTGAGATAGTTTCAGATAGTCAAAGTGTTACAACTATTGTTAAGAACTCTATTGATCATGCAAGGACAGCATATTGAGACTCACTATCATTCTATATGTGAGTAGGTAGCAAAGATGCACATTGAGCTTACTTATGTTCCTATAAGTGAGAATGTGGCTGATATGTTTTTTACAAAGCTATCACAAGTTATGTAGATTATTAAATCATACCAAAATATGATATCGAAGGGGGATTTGCTGGAAACAATATCGCATTGACTTAAATCCTAATTTCTAGAAAATCCTAAAATTTATCAGCATTTCTCAAAAATGATTTTGATCAAAATTGGGTAAAATTTTTATTCCATATCTTCAAAATGCTCATTAGCTATCTATCCATATATAAAGTAGCCATCTGACATTTGTAAACCCCTCAAAATTAAAACCCTAATCTCTGCTTTTCAAGTAGTTTTCTACATGCCACTTGTCAAAATCTAATTAAAAGTGGAATAAATCAAATCCAATGGTTAGGATTAAAAGTAAATGAAGTTAGAAAAGCAGCCTGACAAAAATTAGAGCACCATAAAGCACTTATGAAAAAAATTTACCCTTTAAATGCTGATTTTCAAGAAAATTTATGCCTAAGAAACTAAGCCTATTAAAAAACAAATTGAGAACACTCTTTTAACACAACCTCATGCACACGCACTTTGTGGCTTATGGTGTTGCTGTCGATTGCTGAGTCCTAGGTGTTTGGAGGCGTTTTGTTGCTTCCATCTTGTTCTATGCACACATCTTAGTATGTGGCCTACTGACTTTTAGTAACTTTGCTGCATATCTTTGGGCCCACTCCTCTATTTGCTTCTATACCATTATTCCAGCTTTTTACTTCAAGTGGAGACGTTTTTGCAACTGCCTACATCAGAAAAAAAATAATTTCAGTTTTGTAGTAGATTTTCACACATGCATTCAACGCATTGGCTGTATATTCTTAATTTCTTTGTACATGCCTATTTATTATCACTTTCTAGTGCACACACATTATTTTTACAATTTGTATCTAGCACGAGTCCATATTCAGCCTCTACATTGTTTTTGTAGATACACACATTGTATAGTTATTCCATCGTTTAATTCAAGTTATTTTAGAGTGGCAGTTGCTTCTTGTTACTTCTCTTGTATCTGTCTCTATTCTCTATCTTCTCTCCTCTATCTTATTTGGTTCAAAGTGTGTATATAAGCAAGGTTACTAGTGTGTGGAGGATCGTGTGAACATGTGTATTGGGCTTACCTCACTTCCAACAGAGGCAATATGCAACAAATGTAGTCCATACAATATGTGAGAACTCTATTGTCTGTGTCATGCACTTCTCGTTTGATGCATTATTTTCTAATAATCTGAACGATATTTACCAGTGTCTAATATTTCATTGTGGATATGATGATATATTGACTCTCTTGTAAACCTCTCTTCACCAATGCCTACTTGAATGGCTTATAGAAAATATTGCCCATACATCAAACATACCTAATGAAACATTAGCAAGTGTCAAGTTTGTCTTGGATTCACAAGGTAAAAGAGGAAGAATTATTGGAAAAAAAAGACATATTTGAACATTGGGATCCCAATATATTCATCATATGGTGAAACTGAAAATCACTCCAACCATGAGCCATGATGATGCATTCATACCACACCTACCTATCCCTAATTGGTGCAAGAACAATATCTATAAACTCTCTCTTGTTATCTAATGCTACATGCAATGATATTCTATACTTATCCATGTATTGGTACCTTCAAGATGGCCCATTTTTTGCATGCTCGAATCATTCTTTTTCATCGCTCCATGCATAAAAATTAAAAAGGTGGCTTGCATTTTATTAGAGTACAAACAGTCTCTATCTTTGCAATCGTCTTTCGCTCCCACACTCAGCTCTTTTAGTAAATGTGGCTGTGCAAAGTGGATTTTGTTTGAGTACGCATTAAAGTAGGGGGTGGCATCGTTATTTGTGATGTGTCTCTAAGACAAAAAAGGACTCAAAATTCCCTTCCATGTGGAAACACCATTTTTTTGCTGATTACTCGTATCAGTGCGCTCATGTGAGGCTGACAAAGTGCATTTTTTTAATTTTACTTTTCATTTTCCATGAGAGGGAAGCTTACCTTTAAACAAGTAGCCTCGTCCAACAATAATAGTACCTGTAATATCATAAGGAACAGATGGGCATGCTCGTATGCTATTGCAGTCAACACCTGTACGTTAGAAATCACTATTGACTTGTGTAATGGCATTACGAAAACCACCTTTGCAATACCCATGTTGAAGATACTTTGCCCTGTTGGCACTAGAGGTTTCAAAGGCCTTCTAGAAGATGCTATGTGCCTTCACGTGTCAATGGGTCTTCTTCAGCATGATGCAGAAATGGGGATGGAATTTGGATATGAAACTTGAATCTGTTGGGAACTGATTACATTAGTGGGGATGTCATAGTATTGAGTCGAAACTATGTACAATGGAGCTGATCTGCTATACAGTTTTGTGGTTGACTATCATGAGCTTATAGTTGCACTTTCATTTTTCAGGGTGAATTTGGGGTTTGCCTGGATTCATCCTCATATACATGAAACTTGAATTAGATTTTGGAATTTAGATTAAAAAATAAAGCCCATACGTATGAAGTAAACATGAGTTTAGTGATGATTGTTCAGTCTTCAGTGCTCACTGCACAGTTTAGACAATAGACATATGTCATAGTGCACAATGCAAAGTGCAGACAACACACTAATGCCATATTCATATACATCATAGTTGCATTGTCACAAATTCATGGATCACTACGCACATATGTCATAATTCCCAATGCATAGTGCAAACAATGCTAGTCACAATGCCACACAGATCATGAATCATATGCACATGTCATAGTGACCAAAATCAACTGCTGGCAGTCATACACACAGTCATATATGATATGATGTATGGTCAGTGCATATATAACCATAAGTCTCACTTTCAGGAGTTATTTTTAGCACTTTTCCCATGCATGAGTGGAGATGAAGTGGGAAAAAAATTTCTCACTTCTGAAGACGGAATGAAAATTTCTCCATAATGAGGTAATTGATGAAGGCTCTAATGATGACGACTGTGTTGGGTTGCAAGCCATGAGAAAAGCTAGCTGGCAGCTGCCCACTTGCTTTACTTTTCTTTATCATGATTCAAGACATAAACCATGATGCTCTACCTTTTGCTTTTAGTAATTTTCAAAGATTCTAGCAGGTAGCTATTCACAAAGTAATTGCTGTAATTTGAAATTTATTTTTAGTCAGTTTATCTTTAATATGCTAATATAGACCACAATTTCAGTAAAATCAACATATTTACATACTTATATGTTTTTATTGTTTGGAGGTATGATTAATGTATGAAGGAAATCCTTCCTTTTTCATACATTTTTTCCCACTTTCCTACCGGTATGAGTGGGACGTATGATCCACATATGGAAAAACTATGGATATAACACAGAATTATATATGATATAATATACTATATACGCAGTTGCATACATATCAAACATGTCACATGAAGTTATAGAACATACTTACAATGCACACATTCAGTTTTCACAAAGACAGGCATACATACACATAGTGTGTACAGACTATATACATGTCACACACAGATTAGCTTACAATCATACTTACATGCACAAAAGGTACACTGTCAACTGTCATCACTATTACAGGCAGTCATATGGCATAGTACATACGGATCTGAATAATAGTCATACCTACATACACCCAATACATGCAGTCAACTGTTGTACACTATAGTCTATCAAGATTCAACACACATAGTAAACTGTCATACACAAATGTCAGACATGTCATGTAAGTCAACTCCATACTTGCATGCAACACAGACACAGTCATATATAGAATATACATATTACATACAGTGCTGAGCAATGAGTGCACAGTGCACACATAATAAGCAGTGAACGGTAACAGGTTACGGTAATTAAGCTCGAGTGGCAAGTGCACAATCCACATACATATCAACAGTTACATTCAACAGTCTAATGTCTACTGTTTTACATTAGTAATTATTAAATATAGAATATGCATACAAAATATGCATATATGTCACATGTGACACTATACAAATACATGGGTGGTAGCACATGCATACACATAGTAAACTGTCATACACAAATGTCAGACATGTCATGTAAGTCAACTCCATACTTGCATGCAACACAGACACAGTCATATATAGAACATACATATTACATACAGTGCTGAGCAATGAGTGCACAGTGCACACATAATAAGCAGTGAACGGTAACAGGTTACGGTAATTAAGCTCGAGTGGCAAGTGCACAATCCACATACATATCAACAGTTACATTCAACAGTCTAATGTCTACTGTTTTACATTAGTAATTATTAAATATAGAATATGCATACAAAATATGCATATATGTCACATGTGACACTATACAAATACATGGGTGGTAGCACGTGCATACAATTAAATTCTAACATCATGTTAGGACTCGTACATTAGGACATACACCTGTCACAAATGAATCAATGATACAATATGCATTTGCTGTTTTAGATTCTATCATAATCCAGACTGTAGATATTATGAGAAACACAATCTGCACACATGACATACATTTACCTAATTACAGTCTGCAGTCTGCCTTGCCTCAATATTTGTTAGCTAGTCAGATATATACACAATGCACATGCCAGCAGCCATATGCACAGTGCAGAGTACACACACATACATGGCACATGCATACATTTAGATTTTAAAATTACATTAGACATGTAGACATACACAAATGATACTTGTAAAAAACATTTACATTTTTCAGGACTCAGACCATAAAATTTCAGCATTATGACATGCAATGGTACACTCACATGACATACAAATTAGAGTCAACAGTCTATTGTCCTACTGTTTATGTTAATAATTATTAACAATATGGTATCATATGCAAAGCACATACACAATAAACTCTTCAGACATACATCATACATGGCACATATACATACAAATTTTAACATATTGTCTGACAATAGTACATACATTGATACGTCATGTATTCACATTAAGTCATACAAGTGTTGCATATGCAACGTGTTGCGAACCTTTGCCACGTACACAACGTGAAGTTGCATTGCGTATGCATTCGCAGCTCATTGCATACAATTTATAACCGTCATGATTCATGTATTATAGTCTAGAGTCTAGACTCTATAGATCATATCATCATTATATCATCAATGATCATTTAACATTGACTAGTGACATGATTAAGTCTTGATTCTTGATTCTTGATTCTTGAATCGATAGGCTTGAAGAGATTAGATCTATATGGAGGGATCGATGGGATTGGTTCCATCGACTGATTCATGGCATGGCTCATATTCTACACCCCTTATGGAGATCTCAGAGGAAGATGTTGGATCATGAGCTTGATAGTGCATTGACTTCATACATTGTAGAATAAATTTTTTGAAGGACAGAGTAAAGGATGGCACCAAGGGACCAAATATCAAACTCGACGCCGAGACGTCCAAAATCTGGAGTTGGGCGTCAAGACATCCAAAATCTGGAGTTGGGCACCAAGACTTCCAAAATCTGGAGTTGGGCGCCAAGATGTCCAAAATCTTGAGTTGGGCACCAAGACGTCCAGATGGTAGAGTTGGGCGACTGCATGCCAAGGCATGCCCAGACAAGCAGACCTGACAAGGCGGCCAAGTGGGCCCAGCCACTCATCATTACATGACAAAGTCTGGTACTGGTGGCGGCCAGGCTGACAAATGAAACCGCCTAATGCATTAACTTCCCATTACTCCCATGTATCAGACTTACCTATTGTACCGGTTCCTCACCTCTCTCCTATAAAAAGGGGAAACCTCAAGAAAGGGAGATGATCTAAGGAAGATAGAGCATATAGTGCACACTAAAGGAGAAGATAGCTAAGAGTGAGTGGAGGCTCAGAGTTTGTAGATAGTAGAGTCCTGCTCATGTTATTTGCTTATGCTGCTTATGTTATTTGCTGATGTTACTTATGTGAGAATACTTGGAGTTTGCATTCTGTTGGAGTTTGCATTCTGTTGTTCCTTTGCTTGGTATGATCAGCTGTGGTATGATTAGTGGTATGATTAGCTGTGGTATGATTAGCTAATGGCTTGTATTTTGACTGTGATACATTTGGCTTTCTAGTTAGTATGGTCTTGTGCTCTAGTCTCCTCCATGTTTGCTGCTGCTGTGATTTCACTCCTAAGTGTAGTTTCTAGTGATGATACGAAGGCTTGGTGATAACTGTCTATTATGGTAATGTGATTTAATGTGCTCATGTGCTTACATGTTCTCCAGGAGTAGTGCATTTTGCATTCCCTGCACCCACACACTTCACTTCACCACCTACAGGTGAAAATTTGGCATGCACGGTGGGACAGGGCTTTTGGAGATTGGAAATTTCTCGTTCCTTGAGAAATCACTTAGAATTGAGTACCCTTTCCTTTGAGAAATCATTTAGGATTGAGTGCCTAGGGCCACCTCTCACCCTCCTCCCCCTTCCTACCTTCTTGGGCGACTACTCCTCCTCATCCTCCTTAACTTCTTGGGCGGCTCCTCCTCCTCCTCCTTCCTGGCTTCTGGGGCACCTACTCCTCCTCATTCTCTCTTGGCTCTTGGCTTGGGCGACTCCTCCTCCTCCCCTTCCTAATTTCTTGGGCGACTACTCCTCCTTATCCTCCTTCTTGGCTCCTTGGGCATCTACTCCTCCTCCCCCCACTGGAGTAACCTCTTCTTGAGGCGAAGAATCCTCCGGGGTGACCTCTTCATTGGGGCAATTTCCTCCTTCAAAAGTAGTTACAAAGATGGTCCATGACCCACACCAAAGCTAGCAAAGAGAAGCAGCTAAGCCCTAAGAAGACACCAATCAAGAGTTACCACAGAAGAAGGCCAGATCCTTACCTAACACCCATAAGAAGTCTATCTGTCTCAAGCCTAGTCTCTAGAATAGAAGGGTTAGACGACAAGGCTAAACCTCAAAAGACTTTACCTCAAGACGCTCTTCTTAATAAGGCTATGGCAGAGGAACTTTCAGCTCTTTTGTCAAGAATAAATATTAGATTTTCTTCATTCCATGGCAGTGCTAATGAAGATCCTGAAGATCACGTACGAAGATTTCTTTCAATTTGTAAGAGTAGGAGCTTACAGCAACGACAGGACTCCTTCCTTGCTCTCTTTCCATCAACCCTTGAAGGACTGGCGGACAAATGGTTCAGCCAGTACACGGAAAATCATTTCCAAACTTGGGAAGCATTGAGAATTGAATTCACAGACACATTTCGGCCAGGTAACTCTACAGAAAGAACGTTAGAAAGAACGTTAGATGAACTTGAGAATCTAATCTTGCATATGGGAGAATCTTTTTCAGAACTTATGACGCGGGCAAGGTCACTCGTGGCAAGATTGCCGGAACCACCAGGGGATTTCCTTGTTAAGAAGTGGGTGGAGAAGGCCTTGTCGAAATCCACACAGCAGAAGCTGAGAGAGCTGCTGAGACCAGATGCCACTTTGAGAGAATTTGAAGAAGCTGCCACAAGGATTGAGGCTGCACGGGTTCATTTTGGAGCACATCCGGGAAAGACTTTCCCCCAAGATGAAGACATGGTGACAGCCTTGAGGAAGGAACTAAAGACCTTAAAGCTTCAAAGAAATCGAGAAGAGGACAAGGGTACTTCGGAAGGTCTCGCTCAAATACGACAAGAGCTTGAAGAACTCAAAACATTAAGGGAGGTAAGAACTGGACTATGGTGTTCTCTCTGTAGTACTCAAGGACACACATCACAAGAATGTCCAAGGAGGCTAACATGCCAGTTTTGTGGAAAGGGTGGCCATGAGGCCAAGGATTGTTATTTTCTGAAGGGTCTTGGAAATCAGGCTATGATGCCAGGACAACCCCCAGCAGCTCAATGGGTAGGGGTGGCTCAGTCCTCCTTGTTAGGTCAACCACCCTTACCATCCACTACAACACCTCCCGTAGCAACTTTTTACACAAATCAAGGACTTCAACGGCAAGAAGGTAGGCCTCGTCAGAACTGACCACCTAGGCCTATAATGTGTTACAGATGCGGGGAGTATGGACACTTCCAAAGTAAATGTTCACTTCCTGAGGATGCCCCACCATGCAAAAACTGTCCTGAAACACGGGATCATTACACGAAGGACTTCCCAAAGTTGATGCCATCTTCAAGCACACCAGGTAACTCTTGCCCCTACATATGATCACAGTATCTAATGATGAGGGCAATGTAGACTCTCCAAGTGACCGAGTAGTCCAGCTTGAGGAACTTCCCAGAGTAATGACAAGGGCACAAAAGGAGAAGGCAGCTTTGAAAGATGCTGCCAAGGAAGCAACAAGCTCAACAAAGGATAAAGGAAAAAGGACCATGGAGCATGAACCTTCTCAGGAAGCCAAACACAACCAAAACAAGGAGAAAATCTCACTGGGAAGAGTAGGAAGAAATGAAGATACTCTTGAGCAAGTTGTTGACAAAGCTTATGAAGTATCTAAGGAGGACCTAAGGCACTTTCAGAATGGAGCTACTTCCAGGAACAATCAAGAAGGCTTCCTCACTGCAGTTCAAGTCTTGCAGAGCACCTACCAACAGGTATCTTTATATAACTTGTTAGCTATGAGTCCTGGATTCAGAGGAGAAGTAATGGCTTCCATAAATGGGTTAGACCCTGGCACCATATTAAGTGGCGGGCAAGGCTTCACTTCTCTAATTTCCCAACAAATACCTATATCCTCAACTTATAGCTCAGAACCATCTAGGATGGCACCTCTTACCGATTACAAGAGCCCTAGATTGACTGTAAGTATCAAGGGAACTCCCTTGGTAGGAGTTATAGTTGATGGGGGATCTGGTATTAATCTGATGCCTGAGTACACAATGACATTGCTAAATCTGAAACCAACTAAGGATGCTCATTTTACAGTATCATTGGCAGACCAAAGCAAGGTAAGCCCACTAGGCATAGTGGAAAAGGTTGAAGTCGTCATCCATAAGCTAAAATTTGTGTTGGATTTTGTGGTAATAACACTCCCAAAGATGAAGGGAGGATTTCCTCTTTTGATAGGAAGGCCATGGCTACGCCACAGTAAAGAAGTACATGACGGGGGTAGTGACACCTTATGGGTGGCCGGACCAGACAAGGTGATGAGACAGCTTCATATGGAAGGAGGAACAGATGAAGCCGTAGGTACTTCTCAAGTTGTTCTCCATCCAGAGCAAACTACAGAGGAAGGCAAGGAAGATAACGTTGGAGAAGACGAACAACAGACTATACAAGAAAGAGCAAGCATTTGGGCCACACCTCCTCCACCATGGGTTCTGGAAAATCAAGAAATATCACAACAAGAAAGGGCACCTTCACCTCCCTGGGCGTCTCCACCTCCTAATTCAAATTGGTCGTCTAGACCTCCTAATCCAAATTGGGCGCCTCCTCCACCTCCAAACAGTTGGGCGACTCCACCTCCTAGTCCAAGCTGGGCGCCTCCACCTCCAAGTAGCTGGGTCACTCTAGAGGCTTGGGCTCCATACTCTACTCAAGGGCCTCCACATTGGGCACCTGAATGGGCAGCTTATCCTCTATCTTGGGCTACCCCTACAATTGGCTGGGCGGCCCAATGGGCATCTGGGAAGCCTCACACAGAGCCATATAAAACAAGATCAGCTGACATCAAGGAAGAAGTTGATATAGGAGAAGAAATATCTAATGAAGATCTAGGCGACATCATGGATTGGATTGAGGAGACCAATAATGTTTCATGCTTTACAATAGCAATCAAGGAAAAAGAAGAAGAAGAACCTACTGTGGAGAGTCTGTGGTATTAAGAGAACTAGCTAAAGATTTCCGAAGAGGTAAAGTTTTGAAAGGAGTTGAAAGAAGGAAACAGGATCATGATGCAAACCTTTGGAAATCAAAGATCAAGGAAGGAAGCTTAGTTTTGTTGTACCACCCGCGGCTCTTTGAGAAGAAGGCGAGGAAGAAGTTGATGCCGAGATGGAACGGACCTTTTAGGGTCATTCACACACTTCCAAAAGGTGCAGTACAAATCTCCACATTGACGGGCACAATACTGCCCTTAGTCAACGAATCTAAGCTAAAACCCTATGTGGAATGATAGGGTAGGAGGAACTTGCCCTTGTATATAATGTATATACCTCTTATGTATTTCCTAATAGCTTATGTCCTTTCCTTATTTAGCTATTGGATTTTTTTTTCTCAACTATCTTCTTCACGCATACATCTATCTACTTCCCTTTCCAACCATTCCCACACTACTACCACCACTACCCACCTCCCCCCCTCCTCCCTCTCAACCTCTATGGCCAAGACTGGGCGACCCTCATCCTTCCAATTTGCCAACTTGGGCAACCCTCCTCCCTCTCAACCTCTATGGCCAAAGCTGGGCGACCCTCATCCTTCCAATTTGCCAACTTGGGCGACCCTCCTCCTACTCAACCTCTATGGCCAACTTGGGTGACCCTCCTCCCGCTCAACCTCTATGGCCAAACTGGGCGACCCTCATCCTTCCGATTTGCCAACTTGGGCGACCCTCCTCCCGCTCAACCTCTATGGCCAAAGCTGGGCGACCCTCATCCTTCCAATTCGCCAACTTGGGCGACCCTCCACCCTCTCAACCTCTATGGCCAAGACTCGGCGACCCTCATCCTTCCAATTTGCCAACTTGGGCGAGACCCTCCTCCCACTCAACCTCAATGTGCCAACTTGGGCAACCCTCCTCCCACTCAACCTCTATGGCCAAGACTGGGCGACCCTCATCCTTCCAATTTGCCAACTTGGGCGACCCTCCTCCCTCTCAACCTCGATGGCCAAGACTGGGCGACCCTTATCCTTCCAATTTGCAAACTTGGGCGAGACCCTCCTCCCACTCAACCTCTATGGCCAACTTGGGCGACCCTCCTCCCTCTCAACCTCTATGGCCAAGATTGGGCGACCCTCATCCTTCCAATTTGCCAACTTGGGCGACCCTCCTCTTGCTCAACCTCTATGGCCAAAGTTGGGCGACCCTCATTCTTCCAATTTGCCAACTTGGGCGACCCTCCTCCCACTCAACTTCTATGGCCAACTTGGGCGACCCTCCTCCCTCTCAATCTCTATGGCCAAGACTGGGCGACCCTCATCCTTCCAATTTGCCAACTTGGGGGACCCTCCTCCCTCTCAACCTCTATGGCTAGCATGGGCGACCCCTCCTCCACTTTTCCCTTCCACTTCCTTGGGCGACCTCTCCTCCACTTTCCCTTCACTCTTCTTTGGGCCACCTCCCCTCCTCTTCCCTCTAATGCTAGTATGGGTGACCCCTCCTCCACTCTTCCATCCCGCTTCTTTGGGCGACCTCTCCTCCACTTTTCCCTTCCACTTCCTTGGGCGACCTCTCCTCCACTTTTTCCTTCCACTTTCTTGGGCGATCTCTCCTCCACTTTTCCCTTCCACTTCCTTGGGCGACCCCTCCTCCACTTTTCCCTTCAACTTCCTTGGGCGACCCCTCCTCTACTTTTCCCTTCCACTTCCTTGGGCCACCTCTCCTCCACTTTCCCTTCACTCTTCTTTGGGCCACCTCCCCTACTCTTCCCTCTAATGCTAGCATGGGCGACCCCTCCTCCACTCTTCCATCCTGCTTCTTTGGGCGACCTCTCCTCCACTTTTCCCTTCCACTTCCTTGGGCGACCTCTCCTCCACTTTTTCCTTCCACTTTCTTGGGCGACCTCTCCTCCACTTTATCCTTCCACTTTCTTGGGCGACCTCTCCTCCACTTTTCCCTTCCACTTCCTTGGGCGACCCCTCCTCCACTTTTCCCTTCAACTTCCTTGGGCGACCCCTCCTCCACTTTTCCCTTCCACTTCCTTGGGCGACCTCTCCTCCACTTTCCCTTCACTCTTCTTTGGGCCACCTCCCCTCCTCTTCCCTCTAATGCTAGCATGGGCGACCTCTCCTCCACTCTTCCATCCTGCTTCTTTGGGCGACCTCTCCTCCACTTTTCCCTTCCACTTCCTTGGGCGACCTCTACTCCACTTTTTCCTTCCACTTTCTTGGGCGACCTCTCCTCCACTTTTCCCTTCCACTTCCTTGGGCGACCTCTCCTCCACTTTTCCCTTCCACTTCCTTAGGCGACCCCTCCTCCACTTTTCCCTTCAACTTCCTTGGGCGACCCCTCCTCCACTTTTCCCTTCAACTTCCTTGGGCGACCCCTCCTCCACTTTTCCCTTCCACTTCCTTGGGCGACCTCTCCTCCACTTTCCCTCCACTCTTCTTTGGGCCACCTCCCCTCCTCTTCCCTCTAATGCTAGCATGGGCGAGCCCTCCTCCACTCTTCCATCCCGCTTCTTTGGGGCGACCTCTCCTCCACTTTTCCCTTCCACTTCCTCGGGCAACCTCTCCTCCACTTTTTCCTTCCACTTTCTTGGATGACCTCTCCTCCTTCCTTGGGAGACCTCTCCTCCACTTTTCCCTTCCACTTCCTTGGGCGACCCCTCCTCCACTTTTCCCTTCCACTTCCTTGGGCGACCTCTCCACCTCCCTTCATCCTCAATTAGAGACCTCTTCAACTCCCCTGATCCTTCATTTGGGCAAGCATCCCCACTCCTCGGAACCACCGCTTGTTCCACCTCTTTCCTTCTAGACTCTTATGACCAATCCTTCTTAACTCTAAGTCGCTAACCCTTATTGGAGACCACCAACTATGCCGCGGCCTCCTCTAGTTATAACTGCATTTTGTTCTCTTGTAAATGTTTTCTTGTTGTAAGAACTGAGTATTGTACTCCCTTATCTCTCCGAGACGGAGAGACACTAGTGGCAGGCAACCTGTAGAATAAATTTTTTGAAGGACAGAGTAAAGGATGGCACCAAGGGACCAAATATCAAACTGGGCGCCGAGACGTCCAAAATCTGGAGTTGGGCGCCAAGACGTCCAAAATCTGGAGTTGGGCGCCAAGACGTCCAAAATCTGGAGTTGGGCGCCAAGATGTCCAAAATCTGGAGTTGGGCACCAAGACGTCCAGATGGTAGAGTTGGGCGATTGCATGCCCAAGGCATGCCCAGACAAGCAGACCTGACAAGGCGGCCAAGTGGGCCCAGCCACTCATCATTACATGACAAAGTCTGGTACTGGTGGCGGCAGACTGACAAATGAAACCGCCTAATGCATTAACTTCCCATTACTCCTATGTATCAGACTTACCTATTGTACCGGTTCCTCACCTCTCTCCTATAAAAAGGGGAAACCTCAAGAAAGGGAGATGATCTAAGGAAGATAGAGCATATAGTGCACACTAAAGGAGAAGATAGCTAAGAGTGAGTGGAGGCTCAGAGTCTGTAGATAGTAGAGTCCTGCTCATGGTATTTGCTTATGCTGCTTATGTTATTTGCTGATGTTACTTATGTGAGAATACTTGGAGTTTGCATTCTGTTGGAGTTTGCATTCTGTTGTTCCTTTGCTTGGTATGATCAGCTGTGGTATGATTAGTGGTATGATTAGCTGTGGTATGATTAGCTAATGGCTTGTATTTTGACTGTGATACATTTGGCTTTCTAGTTAGTATGGTCTTGTGCTCTAGTCTCCTCCATGTTTGCTGGTGCTGTGATTTCACTCCTAAGTGTAGTTTCTAGTGGTGATACAAAGGCTTGGTGATAACTGTCTATTATGGTAATGTGATTTAATGTGCTCATGTGCTTACATGTTCTCCAGGAGTAGTGCATTTTGCATTCCCTGCACCCACACACTTCACTTCACCACCTACATACATACACAACAGATTATATGCTGATGATGTTGATATGCGCTTGGCATTTGAGGATGAGCTCTTGCTATTCTCGAACTATGGGGGTAGTTTTGGGGATGGCACGACCATGCTAAGGTTTCATCAGTTGTCACCTCAGTCTCCATGGGAGAAATATGGTCTATCTGCACTCGAGTTGGTAAGTACTAACTTCTAACTTCTAAGTTGTTAAAATTTTGATTCATTGAAATTTCGAATTGTTAGTTAATAGCAGTACATGAACTCATAATTCAAGAAAATAATGCATTTTTGATATGGAACATGTAGAGATCACTTGCCATCCGTGTTCTTTCATAGGATTGCAGTGCTAGTACCTATGAAAGAAATTGGAGTACTTGGGCCCTCTTCTACACAAAGAAGAGGATTCGATTATCTATTGAGGAATCGATTATCTACCAGAAAATCGATTATCTACTACAGAGTTGGAGGGGCTAGTATATTGCCATGACAACTTGCACATCTTGGAGATCGGAGGTCACATAGTGGATGTGCGATAGGTCAACATTGACCATATCGACATAGAAAAGGTCCATTAGATGTTTGACTTTGACCTTTATAACATGCTATATGAGGAGTTGACGGAGTCACAACATCAAACTCGCTCCCAAAGACGTGCTCGATCATGAGCCATAGATTTTGCATCGACTTCAAGGGCCTCTACTAGCTCTGCTCCACATGGTAGAGAGGATCATGACCATTCACGACAATTCATTTAAATGCATCTTCTTCAAGGAGGTGGATACTATTAAAGAGACTGAGGAAAGAGAATCAAAGGAAAGAAGAAGATCGAGAGCCTCATAATGTTCCAAAGTCTCTTGGTTCCTTCCATTGAAGATGTTCATTAAATTATCATAACAATGCTTCGATAAAGAACCAACATCTGAAATCCACACATTCTCATAGGAGAATGAGAAGGGACATAGCTTCCTTAATTTCAAGACTCTATTCAAAAATTGTTTAGACGAAGATCCAATATCTGAGTATTCAAAAAGGTGCAATAACTTTTCCTTACATTGAACATCATATAGTTTATGTACATAGAGAATATGTGATCTCACAAAATAATCATCATCATGTTCCATCCCACTAGCCTTAATGTATGAATATGTTGTCTTACCTCATAGTCCTTACTTTTATGAAGTTGAGCAAAGAATTTCCCAAACTCTCTAATAACATCTTGCATGTAAATGGTAAAATGCTTCCACTTCATTGATGCCAAGCAAGTTAAATGGTTGAGTGTATTGATGAGATCTCGAACCTTTTCTTGGATGAACAACATACCAAACGTATAATTATTTATCATAAGAGGTCTACATTGAAATTGTCCAAGAAGGACTTCATACCTTAGCAAGTTGAGATGGGGAACCAAGCGAGCATGATCTGATCCATGTAAATCCTCTGCAATGGAAATATTGAGAAGAATCAGCAATGGAATTTCCAACCAAGTAAGTAGGGTCTAACCATGCCCAAGCATGCAAATGTGAAAAAGAGTGAAAAATATAGCCACATGAAGACGAATATTTACCACAAATTAGTAAAAACACCACTAGAAATAGATTCGTTCCAAGCCTCTTGCTCATCTGAAAACATACATCCGTAGATGAATCTTGAATCTGTTCTACCATGTTAAAATCTCACATCAACCACATGTGATCACATTTAAGTTAGGGTAAAATATTGGTCCTTCGAAGTTGAGTCCGATCCGCTTAGAAGTTGTGACCATAAATATGAACCAAAAAGAGTGCCTTCCCCGTAAAAGAAAAGGAACAAACAAGAAGCTGACTTGAAGGATCATTATATACAAGTGTGGGATGTATAATGGAACGAATAACAAAGAGTTCAAGAGTAAGAAAAAGAAGGAATCCCACCATAAGCTAACTAGAAATCTGTTGTATTCTCTACTGAATTTTTCCTATGATGCAACTTGTGTTCTTGTAAGCAACATGTGTCAATCTTTTCTTTTGACATCCATTCCTAAAGCATTCTCCACTTAATATTGGTTCCCAAACTTTGGACAATTCCATGTGACTATCTTCATAAAACTGGATGAGAAAGAGAAGGAGCTTTCTCTTCCATCGAAGTGGGGAAATCATCAACATCAAGCCCATCTACATCAAAATGTGGTTCAATGAGATTCACATGATCCGGGGGTGGAATCTTAGAAAAGGTAGAGGCAAATACATTAGGATGTCCTCTTTTCCTATTATAAAAGCCGAGGGTGAAACCATGTGCATCAACTTGTTTCCAAGTTAAGGAAGGGAGAGGAGACAAGAGAGAAGAAGAAGGGGGTGCGACTTGTGTTGCTTGAGTTTTTATGAACTTAAAAGAGGTTCCGACAAGCAAGGCATTACGGTATGAAAGAGCATAAGAAGGAATCTCCAAAATACCTTTCCCATTATCTTGAATCTTGAGATCTATTGACTTCATTTGAGTAGAAGGCTGTTAATAGTAGGTGGAACTAGAGACAAATGAGGATGACCAAATACTTGTTCTCTAGGGACTTGCACATTACTACCTAGATATGCAGGAATATATTGACCTTTTGATGCAACAAAGTAGGATAGGAACGAGAAAATGACCAGGTTTACCACAATGGAAACAAGCACATGTTAAATTTCCCCATTTGAGATGCACAAAAAAATCACGAACATCCTAAACCGTGATAGCTAAAGAGGTTGAAAAATTCTTACTCACTTCCTACATCACACAAGCTCTATGTCTATTAGGATTTGAGGAGGGTGGTACATACAACACTTTACCCAAGCCTAGACCATCCCATAGAAAACATGGTAAATCCAAAAAGTCCACCCAAAGAGGACTCAGGACTAGCATGAAGAAACTCTTCTCGAATAATCTGCATTAGTTTCCAAGGAAAAATATAAGCAAGGCCTCCAAAGCAAGGGAGAGTGCAATGACTTGTAATAACGTTCTTGTCCTTTTGATTCTTAAAAATGACTTCCTATAGACCTTGTCTTGAAAAGTAAGCCTCTTGAACCACATCATGATGAAACCATTCATGTAGGTCTTGGGTGATCATTGGTGTGGTTTACCTAGAATGTAAAGCACAATTCCTCTATGATGAAAAGAGAGAACTTTGTCAACAATCTTTTTGGGTTTTATGGAAACCTTGACGTCAATAGGGAGTTGTGGGTTTCGTTTAAACTTTTCTTTTAAATATTTCTCATCGAAGAAATCGCTCCATGGAATCCCTGAACATTAACTCTTGAAACATGGTCTTGATCAACCATAGGAACCATATAAGAATGAGGGTTGGAAGAACACTCACTAGACACCATCACGAAAGAGTCCATTTGATAAAATAAAATTTGAACAAAAATACGTATAAGAGAAGAGAACTTAACTTATAGGATTGATGAACATATGAAAAGGGAAAAACAAAATAACACAAAATACGATGATTAAAGATCAAAATAACAAAACAAATAAAGAAAGCAAAAAGCACCACAACAAATATACCAAGTCAATAAATTAAGAGAAACCTATGAAAGAAAAAGTATTGAAGAGAACTAAATGAAGCAAATAAGAATGCCAGAATGTAAATCAAAGAGGAAGGGCACATACAAACGAGAAAATGAAGTCAATTAAAAACTTAAACGTGCCCAAACTTAAAAATGATGCAAGACTAAGTGAGGAAGAGGACAACCAAAATCAAAACCCTAAAAAATGAAGTAGAGCAATGTACACAACAAAGAATACTCATAGAGATGAAAAAAGGAGGTCAAAGTTCAAAAACACCATAGTTAGTCAGGTACGATTCATACGACAGGTACGATACGTATTAGTACTATACTAAGTACATACTAATCATGAGGTACGAATCTGTACGATATTAGTACGAAATTTTTTCCCCCCTTTTTTTTAATAATTATTTTGAAATTTCATAAGTTATGTGTAAAATACATATATACATAGCTAATCTAGTAAAGATGGATGTGAAATATCTCCATAATACATATGTCATATATACATGACGCATGTAAGTTATGACGCATGTAAGTTATGCCGCATGCGCAATGTGCATCTATGATTCAGACTTCAGTGTTTGAACTTTGAACTTTCAACTTTCACATAATATGCATTGTGCATCCAAATTATGTGCAATATGCAATTAACAATGACAAGTCACAAATGTGTAACATTATCATTTATGCAATGCAATTTTAGTAATTTGCATTTTGTGCATTGTGCATTAGGCAATGTGCATTTACCATTCAAATTGTGCATCACTTATTTCACGACTTTGGACTCACATGTGCATTGTAATTTGTGCATCATCACTTGTGTAGCGTGCTATGTGCAATAATGGTGTCAATGATCAACAATCAAACTTCAAAGTTTCAAGCAAAACATATAAATTATAATTTATAATCATGCCCTGAGTCACACAAATTATAATACATCATAATCATCAATCATAACTCATGAGTCATCAATGATCACCAACGTCCATGGACCACAATCATAAAAACAAATGCAAACTATCATAATGTCATAATGTCATAATGATAAATCATAAATCACAATACATATGAATCTTGAATCATGATCGTCAATGATCACTCAATGTCATCATCGGAGTCATCTGGCTCATCTAAAGAATCCTCTGATGTCATCTCATAAGTAGATTACACTGGACTCTCTATGGGACTAATAACATTCCCCTCATCATCAAACTGAGAGGAATGATGTCGAGCAGGTAAGATCGTCCTGCTCATATATGTGGCCGTATGTAGGGGTGCTCTGCTCGTACCAGCCTCCTCTCCATGCATACTGGTGGAACTCGATCCACGTCGAATGATCAAGCCCTTCCCACGACCACGGACCACTCTGATGCCTCTACTGGTACGGCTCCGAGTTTGCCTCACATCTATAGAGGATAGCTCTCTATAAAGCTCAGCAAATAGGAACTCCTCATCATCCTCATGCATCTCATCTCCTGGGCGAGGCATGGTGCTCAATAATGGCCAAAATGTATCTACATCAACCTAAAATAGAAAGAAATTTCAAATAGTCATTTACAAATTTATACATTATAATTTATAATGTATAATTTATATATAAAAATTAAATTACACTTGCTTCAATGTCTCCATGTTTTGTATGTTCTCCAACATCCTCAAGTTAGTACGGCAGTAAATCAACTTCTCGATCTTCTCAGGGCTAAGTCTATTCCTTACTTTTGTATGAATAAGAGAAAATGCACTCCAGTTTCTCTCACATGCTCCGGATGAGCAATCCTGTGAGAGAACCCTAATGGCATATGTAGATAAAGTGGAGAAGCTGAATCCAAAATTTTGCCACCAAAAAAGAGGCTTCATCATCGAAGCCCTATCCCAACATGAAGGGAATGTGAATGTCGAGTTTCCTCTCTCATCCAAGTAACAACTGATCTGCTCTAACATCTCATCATGCAAGTGAGAGGGAACAACCCGTGACATGTATGAAAGTCTATCTGAAAGTAACTCCATATCTGTATATAGTGCTTGGCTTTTAAATGCAAGATGCAATAGACCCGCAAATCCATGAATGGGTCTATGCATCC
>CM035438.1:73644511-73647011 GCA_020310875.1 Ceratopteris richardii | reverse complement strand
CTTAGGGATGGAACTGATTCACACTCTTCAATGGAAGCTCGACCATCTTGAGGGTGATTCACATGTCATGATTGGTCGGAGGCTCTCCTTTCTTCAAGTCTGGAAGAAAGGTCCCTTCTTTACTTCTCCGGGTGATACTATGAAGTGGAATTACTAGCCTCCTTCTTGGCTTCTTCCCCTCCGTCCATCCCTCCCTCCGGGAGCTAGTCATCCCCATCTCCTTGTGATGGGTGGGTGTGTGGGGTGGTCTTACCCTCGTGTATATGGCTTTGTATCTGACCAGATTGGGAATGTATCCCTATGGGCGTTTTCTTTTTTTAATAAATGAAAGGAACTTCTTTGTGGGAAAAAAAATGCGCCTATTATAGACTAAAATATATACAACTCATCACGTATGTGACTTTGTTTTTTAATATCACTATGTGTGTATCTTTCCAAAACATCCATCCATCCATTATACACCTCTGTATCCACTTGTGGTGATTTGTCCCTCCAAATGGGATGAAGAACAAAAGTAGCAACATTGTAGAGGACTTTTTAACATGTCCCATCTTTCAATACATAAATTCTTCACTTCTTCTAGCTAGGCAGAATCAATGGAATCCAAAGATGAGTTCTTTTCAATCATTCTATTGGTGAGCTCATAAATCAATCCCATCGTTGCCCCATCTCTATAAGCAAGATGCAAAATTTTCATGATAGGAGTGCATGACATCACAATCTGTTTCACATTTCTCCAAAAGAATGGACTTAATACAATCGCAAAAACTTCTTCCTTTTGAGTTTTTGCAACTCTTTTCCTCATATAGTCTGGCATACCATCAAAGAGCGTAACCGATTGTATACATGCTCATCAAGCAAATTAGAAAGCATTATAAATGCATATGCAAATCTGGTAGAAGTTGGCTTCACCAAATACTTTTTGCTGAATTTTCTAAACAATGCAAGCACACTCGGTTTCATGGTGATAAATGTAACAATCTTTGTTGCATTGTCAAAGACAGGCTTCACCCATGCAAGCTTTCCAATGTCTTCAAATAAAAGATCCAAGCAATGACGACTCCATTGAGTGAACAAAATATGGGGCCATTGTTCTTCCACTACCTTGTGTAATTAGATACATTGTCCATCACAACTTGGACTACATTCTCTCCTCCACTATCCATTATGGCATCTATCAAAATTTCAAAAATGAACTCTCCTAACTTCATCTCACAAGAGGTATCCACTGATTTCAAAAACATTGTACCATAAATGCTTGATAGCATTATATTGATGATTGCTCTATTTCTAGTGTCTCATCAAGCATCATCTAAAATGCTACATTAAAAAGTTTTCCATTTGTCACGGATCTATAACAAATCACCTTCTATTATATGGGAGTCACCATAGAAGTGATGGGGTGAACCAACTCTTAGGTTCTTTTAGGAGGGCATACACATGAGTGCCATGTGGCACCCATGTGTGATGCCACCCTTGAGGGTCTCCATGTAGGGAATATTAGAGAGAATATTTATGGAGTTGTTAGTACGTGGTTGGGTGGATAGACATAGAGAGAACATCTCCGTGTGAACTGAAAAAGTAGCGGGCGGTACAATTTCTTTTCCCTCGTAGTTCGAGCTAACGAGCTTCCAAAATGAAGGGAGTCACTCAGGGAATCTTATAGTTGGTATCGAAGCAGCCGGACGGTGACATGATCCACGCAAAATATCCCCAACAGAGGATGAAGGCGACATACAAGAGGACAAAGAACAACCGCTCGTACTGAGCGCTAAGAGAAGGCATAACTCCTTTTCCCTCTCATCCCTCCCTCTTGGATGGGAGAACATTGAAGAAGCACTCATATATATAGCCCGAAAAAAGGCTCCTATGCTTGCTTATGGAATTTTTTGGTGCAGTCTGAGAAGCCAATGAGTTCGAGATGGACTCAAGAGTCTCTTGCCTATTCCAAAGAGGTATAAAATTATATTTTCTTGCTAATATGGAGAATAATTTCGTGGAGTAGAAGCAACCCTTTGGGGAGGTAAAGGCCGTACACATGTATATTGGGTTGTGGATATGGGTTAAGGGCCATTAGAGCAGGTGAATTACCTTTCAAGCATCCATTTCCAAGTTCCCAAAGTACCTTCCTCATAAAGAATTTTTTTTTCACTTCCCTACCTTGACATACCCATATTCTCCAGCCCATAGCTTTGTGCTCTAGCATCTGATTGAAGAGATTTTTGTCACATTACGAAGCTACACCCCTAAGCTTCGGTTAACAATAAAGAATGCTTGATATAGAGAGGCTTTGGCCAACCAAAATCCCTTAGTAGTGCTTCAGCAAAGACTAGGTGTCCACTCCTAGACATAGTTTTCGGCCATTTGGCATCGGAATCGACTTCCATCACTTGGAGAAGCCTGGTGGATTTCATGTGCAGGTGTTGGACCACTCATTTTTTGTTGTGGACTCGCGAGGACCAAAACTGCTTCAGTTTTGCTTAGTTTGCATATTTTTGGC
>CM035438.1:73617011-73639511 GCA_020310875.1 Ceratopteris richardii | reverse complement strand
ACCAAATCATTCTCTTTTTTCTACTAGAATATGTCACATAGCTCTCGAGGTTATCTTTGATGAGGATACCAATGGCCAGAGTGCATTGGAACATACTTGCAAATAAATGGCACAATATGCTTTTATAATTAATATGTATGATTGAAATGATATGTCATATGATGCATATACAAAATATGAATCATAATCTATATTCTAAATCATAATCATATAATGTTAAATGATATAAGATATATCATATAGCAATATATCATTATTTATAATATTTTTTAATGATATATTTGAGAACCAACAAGAGTCATGTATTTGAATTTCCATCTCATTAAGATGCAATCACAACATTAATGAGTCTACATGTGAGCTTTCTTAATGATTTTCTTTGATATCTGTAGATGCCAAGGAAAGCATATTAATGTTGTGTCATTATGATGTTTTTCGCTCTCTCTAGACTATGAATATGTGAAAAAATGTTTATTTTGTTGAAAAATGTAATGTCACATGTGTATACAAAAGTATATACTTGAATTTTTATATATATAAAAAATTCACGTCGGGAAACATCAAAAATTTTTTACTGTACTCGTCAGACATGGGCTAAACGTCAGAAATTTTTTACCATACCCATCATACGTCGACTAAACGTCAGAAGTCAGAAGCTAGAAAAACGTAAGTAACAACTATGACTAGTTCCATCCTATACTAGTGGGTGGGTGTAAGATGTGGTACATAGGTGGAGGTGGAGTCCGGGGCTGCCCGGATGGCTGCAACATGATAAACCATCATCTCAGATTGTCTCTCCTCCATGCCGCCATGGTCACGAGCCTTGATATCCGTAGATGCCAAGGAAAGCATATTAATGTTATGTCATTATGATGTTTTTTGCTCTCTCTAGACTATGAATATGTGAAAAAATGTTTATTTTGTGGAAAAATGTAATGTCACATGTGTATACAAAAGTATATACTTGAATTTTTATATATATAAAAAGGTCACGTCGGGAAACATCAGAAATTTTTTACCGTACCCGTCAGGCATGGGCTAAACGTCAGAAATTTTTTACCATACCCATTAGACGTCGACTAACGTCAGAAGTCAGAAGCTAGAAAAACGTAAGTAAGAACTATGACTAGTTCCATCCTATACTAGTGGGTGGGTGTAAGATGTGGCACATAGGTGGAGGTGGAGTCCGGGCTGCCCGGATGGCTTCAACATGATCAACCATCATCTCAGATTGTCTCTCCTCCACGCCGCCATGGTCACGAGCCTTGATCTCTACAATCTAGTGTCGGTGAAGTCTCAAGGCCCAATAGCCAATAGCTCAAGGTGTCTCCTAGCTCGAGAGGTTTGAGCATACTGAAGAGTCACCCCTCTCCATGTGTCGATTGAGGGGGGAGGGCTCCTTGGAATGAAGAAGTCTTGCTCCTACACTGGGCTTGAGTAGGGAGTCTCTCTGTCTCTGTCATCGAATGCCCTACAGCTGCATACAAAGTGCTCTTCATCCTCCATCTCTACTCTACATATCCTGTATATCCGCTCCTCTCTGGGAATGTCTGCTGCTCTACCCATCTCAGTCTCTAGTCGATGTGATGAGACCCTCAAGTGGCCAATTGCTACCCTCGAGCAATGAGTCATGTAAGTTTCCATGTAACGTGGTCGTTGGATGAAGCCCTCTGCTAGTATGTCTAGGAACTAGTCTCGATAGTGTGATAGTCTTGATCCCATGTGGGATGTGAGCCATGTTTAACTAATGTAGAGATGCCAGAGATCCGGCCTAAGTAGAGTGTTCCTCTCACTACGTAAGACATGGATGTGAGGTGAGTATGGGTCATACTAAAAGGTGTATGTAGGTGAGTATGGGAGCGGGAGGGGGAGAGAGAGAGAGAGAGAGAGAGAGAGAGAGAGAGAGAGAGAGAGAGAGAGAGAGAGAGAGAGAGAGAGAGAGAGAGAGAGAGAGAGAGAGAGAGAGAGAGAGAGAGAGAGAGAGAGAGAGAGAGAGAGAGAGAGAGAGAGAGAATCATGCAAAGAGAGTGAATAGGTGGGAGCACGTGTATCATAGTGTTAAAATGGTATTCGGTCTATGTCAAATCGATAGTTGGCCAACCAATTTCTAGTTTGGGCATACCAACATGAAGTATCTCATGCAAAGGCAAGATCTTGTGATGCTTGAAAGGCCTTGTAGGTGATGCGGCTGTTATCCCTATCCTAGAGCCTATGGAGCAAACATATTGCCTTGAACAAAGCCTCTACTAGTAGTGAGCTCTACTCCAATGATGTCATGTGGTACTAATGGCTTGTTACATATCAGCCTAGAAATCATTAGTAACTGGGGTCTCTCCACCAATATCCATATATGGTTTGTGAGTCTTGGTCCCCAAATGGATGATCCATACGTCAGTGCGGGTGTGACTATTGTATCAAGTAGCCAACCCTTCATGAGAGGCTCCTGTAAGTGTGCTTGATGACACTTGCTCTCCATCAATGCTAATACTACGTATCCACGAGTCACCCGATCACAGCTTGCTTGGGCCATGAGAATGTACCTGACATGGCTATAAAAGTCACCCCAAGATAAACATATGAACCAATGCTCTCAATGTGTCCACCAACAACTGCTAACACACTCTATCTCCATATATGTGTTGGTTGTGCCAAAAATAGGTACCTTCATTTTACCAAGGTTCACTGAAAGTCCTCTCTATGAGCAAAATCATCTGACGCATGTAGGTGTCTACGTAATCCCTCAACCGACTCTAAAATTAGGACAACATCGCCACATATAACAAAATGTGTATAGTGGCTCCTCCCAATTCACTCCTCAACCAGCACATTGTTGTATAAAGTCTAGAATCTCATGAATGCATATCCGATTCCCAAATAAGGTTGGGGATAATGGGCACCCTTGTTTTACTCCTATAGTGCTAACAAGGGGATTGCAAAGCCCTCCTGGACATCTGACCCTACGGGATACCTACTCGTATAAAGCATAGAAGCCCCATAGTAGCTGATCCGTAACCCAAAGATCAAGCAGCCATAAAAATAGGTCTCTCTCTAGGTACTATATCGATTTTGCGGAAGTCCACGATGTAGCAATGTAGTCTTCTCTTCCTCACCCATGCCTCATCAATGAGACATCATAGTAAACATGTGGTCCATGGTGGAAAGGCACATCGAAAGTCAAAAGCGAGCCTGGTCGGGTGCTTGGAAGTCCGCTTGCTCGACAAGAGTGTTGAGCTCCTCCTCAAGTATCGCTCCATAGACTTTGGCCAATATGGGCCCAATCTTGATAGTCCGGTAAGTGCTAGGATCCATCATATCCCTAGACTTTTGAATAGGCATAATAGTGTGCTCTGTCCACGAAACCAGAAGCCCCTCACTTGGTTGAAGAGGTGTGTCTAATGAGTGCTGCCAATACCTCTATGCCATTATCCATATATTAGATGCTTGGCTTGTAAATCAAACTGGTCTCTGGCTGTCCCATTCTGTAGACGTGAGATAGCTCTTCTCACCTTGTTTTGTGTGAAGCATGAGCTCTTATGTGTAGGTATTGATGGCTGATCTCGTATCTTATAGAAACTCTCTGCATAGCGATGCCATCTGGGATGGGCTGTCTCCTCTCGCATAAATGATACCATGCCATTGAACAATCCCTGCTCATAAGTATGTGGTATATGTCCCAATATTGGTGCTCCTCCCACTCCCTCTGTGCATAACGATGTCATCTCACTGGATCTTGGATGGGGATGGGCTATCTCCTCTCATGTAAATGATGCCATGCCATTGAACAATCCCTGCTCATAAGTACATGGTATATGTCCCAATATTGGTGCCCCTCCCACTCCCTTTGTTTATGATGGGTAAGTGCTTGCATGCGGTGTTGTGCCTATGTGTGTGTCATCTCTCCAAGAGCTTCATCAACTTTGAGGCATCGTAGGAAGGTCCACAAGTGAGCATTGAGGGCAATGCTGAGTCTAAGGGGGGAGGAATGTCACAAAATCATAGTAAGAGATGGTTGAACCGTGCCTTGAGAGAGAGGATTAGCAAGTAATCCTACCATGGCTTTTGGGGCAAGTGGTTAGCCCATCGCACTCCTAATTGGGAGGTTGTGAGTTCAATTCCCAACACTGGCCAATGGCAAGTGAAGGGACGAGGGAGACTTCATGAAGAGATCCAAGAATATAATCCAAAGTGCTTTGTCCACAACGTTAGGGGAAAAAAGGAACCTTACATGGCCTTGTAAGGATCCCTAATTTTTAGGGATTAAGATTAATAAATCAAGGGATTAAGGCCATGAAAAAACCACTAGTGGTTTTTGAAATAAAATAATGTATTTGAAATATGTGCTCAATCTGAATGGAATCATGGGCATTCACATCCCTTAGATCAATCCTCATGGACGACTAAGATGGAGGGTGTGACTGTCACAAGAAGACAAAAATTCTTCTAAAAGATGAGCAGTCGTAGTCAATTGTGTCCGTTAGATCATATCACACGAACAACTAAGATTAGGGAGGGTGTGACTATCACAAGATGAAAAAATAGTAAGCATTGAATGAGCAATGTGAGTGTGTGGACTTGCACAAAACGACAAAAGAATAGGCACAATTTCGTGGCAAGGTATATTTCTCACCGTCGGATGGCCAGAGACTCATCCAATGGCTTCCATTAAAAGGCGCCCTTTTTATGTCTGGGCTCAATGCAATCCATTAGATCTTGCATAGATCCAATGGACACTAATGCAAGCACTGAAATTGAATGGAATTCAAGCGCTCTCCTCCAAAGGTGCTTTTTGCAATGATTGCATTGATCTAATCCATTCAATCGCAAGCTAATCCAAGGGTGGAAATTCATAGAGGCCTTAGATTTTGACATTTAACCTTGGCCTTAGATCTTTGCTCAATCCAATGGATCTAAATGAATTTCGAGGTTTTAAAAACCATCCTCTAAATAAAACCACCACTTCTAAATGGTTTTTGGTTCTTTGTCGACACAAAAACAAGGGAAGCCTATGCGTAGCCTATGTGATTAAGGGACTAGACTGTGGCCACCACCCTCTTCTCATTGGTCCATGACTAATCACTCCTTAAGCTAAAAGGCTTATGCAGGGTTCATTTTTTCCCCTAATGGCCATGTGGAAAACAAGTGAACATGCCAAATCTTGACCACCAATGCATCCCATTATAAATAACGAGGTGGTGGCAATTACCGAACTCTTGGCTTGTATCAAATGATGATATGCTAAGCCCAAGCTCATTTGGGTCTATGTATTGCATGATATCTTGATGATCCATATCATATAGCTCATACTGTCAAGACTGTGTACGTGCATTGAAATCCCCTAAGACGAAGACCTCACCTAATGTAGAGTAGTGAATTTTGTCCTTTGATAGTGGAGCATATGGTGAATGAGTCTCTCTATCATGGCCATCCCCACCATGTCTGGCATATGATGAACTCCGTGGGGAATAATAACATATGGCTATATACATCCATCTCTCCTTGGTCAACCGGATGCTAACCCCGATATATCGTGCTTCCTCATCTCTCCTCAAAAACTGAATCTTTGTCTTGATGCCAAGTTTGAATAAGATTGCCACACCACCTGAACCACGTGAAGTGCCCTCTCTAATGGTAGGCCTGAAAGTGGACCCCCACAAAAATCAAGCTATATGGGGTAAACCTCTACTGAGGCCCTCATGTGTCTCTGTGATACAGATGAAGTCATGTGCATCTAGTAGTTCCTATAAGGAGTTTGGTCGTGTCCACAGTGCCCCATTGCAGTTCCAAACTGCTCCGCTGAGAGATATGTCATGTTGTGGTATTGTCTCATAGGCCGCACACCCCCATTTAGTAGGGAGTTTGTCCACAAAGACCTTACCATCATGGTAAAAGGCCTTCCCCTCTCGCGGCTTGTAATATTTGGGGCCTGCATGCTTGTCTGTGTTCAATCTGCATCCTCATGAGACCCTCATCCATGAAAAGGGATCCTCTTGGTAATCTCTGAGTATGGGTCACTTTTTAAAGAAATCAACCCTCATCTCTATAGAACTAGTATGAAGAATTAGTGCACATTGTCTAGATGTGTCCTTACTTGCTCTCCAAGCTTGAGTGAATGGCATGTCCTCATATCCGAGTTTATGATATAAATCTTTGGCATGTGCATGAGGTGAAAGCTCTTTCATACTACTTCTACCCAATCGTCTCATGTCTTTTCTATGCCGGTTTTCCATTCTTTTTTTATTTCCTCTTTGAAGTCATCGATTTTCATGACTTCTCCATTTTTTGTAAAGACCTTGTTTGCTTAAAGACTGTCCAACTTGCTTTGGAGTGCTTTGTTTTGTTCCTCTAACATTTTGTTTTTTTCCTCTAGCACTCTGATTTTCTCAGATAACCTTTTCACATTTTGGTTCAAACTTTTGTTTGAGTCCCTTTTTGCCTCCTTGATAGCTTGAGCTATCATTTGCTCTATCTCCGTTTTGTCTACTCGTGGTGCCATTTTTAACACAGGAGCTTTAAAAATTGGATATGGAGAGAGAGAGAGAGAGAGAGAGAGAGAGAGAGAGAGAGAGAGAGAGAGAGAGAGAGAGAGAGAGAGAGAGAGAGAGAGAGAGAGAGAGAGAGAGAGAGAGAGAGAGAGAGAGAGAGAGAGAGAGAGAGAGAGAGAGAGAGAGAGAGAGAGAGAGAGAGAGAGAGAGAGAGAGAGAGAGAGAGAGAGAGAGAACCTTTGTTGTCAGGGCAAATTAGCAACCTCTAGAAAGAGAAACTTGAAATTGACCTATCCTAAAGAGCCATTACTTGGAACTTCATTGAGGATGCGACATACATGGTAGATTTGCTTCTAAGTGTCAATACTTATTTCATGAGCTCTTTGCATTTGAGAATGATGTGAATTTAGAGCATATTCACCAGTATAAAAAGCACTGCAGAGCGAGAAGAGGAGATGCTTGCAAAATTACCAAAATTCAGAGCACGTCCAGTCAATAAAAGGGTATCTGATAAAGTTTTATTGGTTATGGTATTAGTAGTATATTCTACCATACAATACCTGCAGCAAAATTAAATAGTGACATGATTTTTGGTTGATCATATCAGATTCTACAGGGTGCAACTTTGCTACCTCCTCCAAGAAAAACTCCTCAGTTGCCAGAGTTTCAGGTTGTTTACGTGGAACAAGGGGTCCTTTATCTATTGGTCACTCAAATGTGCAATTTGAAATTAAACTTGATGGTCGTTACGTTTTCACTCATCAGGAGTTCAACCTCAAGACCATGGAACGAGCTCTAATGCATCATAATCATTACGTCAATGCATCAATCCCAATGACAGTAAGGGTTATTTTACGTTTTTTACTTATATTTGAACATTCAGTGCGCTATGACTGATTAAGTAGAATGCGTGATAGGTTACCATCAGCTCTAGCAATAATGAGCAACAAGGTTTATCAAGGGAAGAACCTGATCATGAGAGCCACCCAAGGTAATGAAATTTTTGAAGCATGTATTACTACAGAAGAATTATTAAAGTAAAGTCTATGACGTTCTTCTTTTAGAATCAGGAAAAAGGAACCTGAAAAAGAGCTATCAATATTATCTAAATTTAAGGCACGACCACTCGACAGAAGGGTGAGTCTTTCTCGTCACATTGACGTTAATTTTACTTTCCACTTTATTTCAAGATTTACGATCAATGATGACAGCGCACATTTTCATAGTAACACAAAATATCGATCATACTTCGAAAATCTTCGCGAATTCTCATGAGATGTTTCCTTTCAAGTTACTCTTATTTGTGTTTCAATTGCAGATATTTTTGAGTAGGGGTGAGTTGGGGGTGTTTAGAGTTTCAAAACGCCAGGTCACAGTGCCCAAGGTGATTGTGAAAGACATATGCTATGCACATAATATCAATATTTGATCTCGGTTTCGGAAGTGCAATATCACAATTCAGAAGTATAGTTGAATCAGGATATTTCTCCTAATTTTGTTTCTTTATATTGACGGATGAATTATACCGCTGTTTAGGAGTTCCAATTCGCTACCAATCAGCGTGCACAACAACACAGCATAACAGCGGCAGAGCAACAAAAGCAGGTAACCCCGCTTCATGACTGATGTATTCTCAGTTCTCCGTCATCAGATGGCTCTAAATGTACGAAGAGATAATGAACATAACTATCTGAGCAAACGGATGGACCAAAATATTTATCTGTAGTTTTGTCAAGAAAGGTTTCAATCAAGTGCGTAACGTTCACAGAATCATACATTATGGCATGTCACTTCATGGATATAGTCATTTTATAAAAGTTTTACGGTAGCTCAACTTAAATGTATATTTATTCCGCACAACCTTCACTCCCTTTATCCCATGATCCTTGAAGACGAAAAACATGGAAGGCCTTTATTTCTAAAATGAGAGAATATGCATAGCTATAAAGATTCAAGCATCAGTCCATTAAATATTTTGGTTGATTTCAGAGAATTAACGTAGCGTTGTGTTAAATGGAAAACAAAGCTGAATATGAGGAGATTGCATGCCAAATTCGTTTGTAAATGCTCTACGAGTTGACTATGAATGTCTAATCCTTGAAATGTGGCTTTAAAAATGTCTAATTATTACGAACATTGAATGAATATATACTTATTCATTTCTTTTATGCCGAATGTATATTGTTTACTGCAATTATATCCATGACTTGTCTTTTAAATCTTGCAGGGATTCAACCAAAGTCGAAAATATTCAGAAAATTTCATGCCGTATGGATCTTGTAGTCAACAGACGAGCAAGTAATATAAGTTAAATCAAACTACAATCGGGGTTAAATCATTCTCGTCATCGTTGGATTTTGGAATTCATAAATTGTGCTTTTGCTTAGTGGCCCAAGTTATTGCGAGAAAAACCGTAAGCCTCTGATTGAAATTCAGCAACAACTTCCCTTGGGACAACGCATTCAACAAACGAAGTTGAAAAAGAATGTGAGTACTACTATTATCGTTACTGAATAAAGAGCAGGTTTCTTCTTCTAACATTTAAAAGCTTTATACCAGGTGGGTTTGGTAAGTTCGAATAAAATCCCAGAATGTTGACTAATTGAGCTCTGTAAATGATTGCATTGTCCTCTTTAATCAGAAAGGGGACGTGAAATGGTGCATGATTGTGCAAGTTGTGGGTGTAAAGATCCAATTATATGCGTAAAACATGTATTTTGTATGAATTGTCTGTTTACGTATGGCTTGCTCTTCTTTTCACTGATCACTAGAAACATCTGAGACCAAAATCAACAGTGGATCTCCATAACAGAAAAATCATCATGGGACATCAAAGAACATTGGTTTCAGCTTATGGAATGTTGCTTGTATGCACACATTCACTCCTATGCTGTGCACTCGATCGCATGGGGATACAAGATGCCCTCTTTCAATTGTATCATAGCCGAACTCTCTTGAGTTCTTCATAAGCAAGTTGCAAACCCCCCATTTACGCACGAAAATCTCAGTTGATAGGCTCCTAAACTTCCCCAGCGTTCCTCATGTTATTTCTCTCAAGTGATTTCTTGCAGTTATATTATGGCACATGCAATAAGCTGTCATCTCTTGCTGTGCAATGCTTCTTTCAAAGCTCTCCATGGATGTATTTAAAAACCAAAACAACTCAGTGATGTTTACATTTCCATCTTTGCTACGAAGATATCACATGTACGTATGCATATGGTGTATATATATTTAAAACACAAAACACCTCACTGTTGGCTAGCTTTTCATCCTTGCTGCGAAGATGTTCCGATTGCCCATGTACGTATGTATGTAGTGGTCGTGATGGAGATTGTACCCCTGTTCTGTTGCTGTTTTTTCCTCTTCTGCTGCGTCATATCCCTGGTGTGTTCCCTTGAGCTTTGCCAACACTACTTTTATGTGCCCTGGCTTGTGTGCTTCAGTTCTGTTCACCTTTAAGCATTTGTAGCTTACACCTTCACTCTTCCACTGCTCTACCTCTGCTGCCTTTCCTGCTTCTTTCTTATCTACCAGCTCTGTGATTTTCTATTTGTGCCACCCTGGTCTGTCTATATTCTCCCCTGCTGCTCTCTTTTTAATCATGTGGTCTAAGCCCCTTCAGTACCTGCCCTGCAACAAGGTGACCTTGTGATGTTGGGCAACCGTCCACCTGTTAACACAACTTTACTTGATCAGTTGCACTTTAATATCCGCATCCATAGGATACCTGCCACGATGATTCCATAGGACAGCAGCCAGATGAGCTTATGGAGAGTGGAATAAAGTGCTAAGACGAAAGAAATGGAAGACTTAAAATGAAAGTCAGATAAAGAAATATGGCTGAGTCCTCTCTCCTTGCATTTCTAACATCCTGGTTGTTTATCTTCATCAGCCCTCCACGGTCCACCATGACATTAACATATGCCCTTTGAAGGACATTGCTGGATTACTGATTTTTTTTGTAACACGTGTTTGGGTACACGTCTTAACAAATTGCATGCATTTTGTCTCATGTGCGAATGTTGGTCATACACATATGGCAAATCATCTACGCCTCACCATGTCATCAGCAAATCCTCTCGCTATGTAATATATTGCACATCAATGTTAGCTGCTTTTAGCTTTCACTTTTTTAGACCTCAACCTTTTTTATTACTTAGGCACGGATACACATCTAACGAGTCGTTTGCATTTTGTCTCGTGTGACAATTTCTGTGTAACATATACGATAAGCGCTCTCTCTCTCATCCTAATCTTTCCATTCCTCATTCAACTTCTATCTTTCCGGATATAGAAGATTGATTGACTGCTAAATGTTGTTCTGATGCTACAGGAGAATGATCTATCATTTCAAGATGTCGGCAGAGTTGATTTAAACTCTCAACCGTTCCTACGAACCGATGATTTTTCTCAGCAGATCAGGTAGGTTTTCTGTTTGTTATACATCTAACTATTTTTTTAGGACTGGAAGATATTAGATATGTAACTAATAAAGGACGCCTCTGCAATGTATGCGATTGCCGCAGGTCCATGAGTGAAAGCATGCAGCATCTGGCACCTGCGATCTTGGTGGAACCAAACGCAGCCAGAACCACTTTTTCAGCATACTATATGAGGTGATTTCACCCGATAAGCATTCGAGACGCTCATCACGGAAATCAAAGAACTACCCAGAATGCTATAGCTTGACCCCAGACAGTTTCTTCTATAATATGCCCCGCCAAAATCACTGTACCTCCAGAGAACGACTCGATGAGGTTTTCAGAACTTCATCTAAAGATATTGCAACATCGTAATGAATGATATGAAATCTTACAGAATACTCTACGTATTCTCAAAATTGTGTACAAAACAATTTCGAACATAACATGTAACCCTAGAAGGATGGTAAAATATGTTGTAATGTTATTTTCTACAAAAAAGAATCTACTAAAGAAACAATTGCAACTTGTGAGCCCAATTGTGCTTTGTTCCTGCATACCAATTAGTTTTATTGTTTTCGAAACATTTTCGGTATACCATTGTAGATTTCTACGTGGCTCCAATATGGCATATGAAAAAGTTAATATTTATGGGCTTGTAGATTTGTGATAGGATAAACATAACAACGTCCCTTCACGCTCTCATGATTGATAGGATAAACATAACAACGTCCCTTCACTTAAACATGAAAGGTAGGAAATGCTTGCTTGGAATTAATATCTCCTCTCTCTCTCTCTCTCTTCCTCTTTTTCTCTCCCCAACTCTTTAACATATTCAATTCATTCCATAAGCCCAAAGCAAAGGCAAAATATCTCCTCTTTCTCTCTCTCTCTCTTGCTCCCTCTTTTTCTCTCCCCCACTCTTTAAGCTATTTTATTTATTCCATAAGCCCAAACCATAGGATATTTTATATCTCCTATGAATTTACATTCTTTAGAACCATATCTTAAGTATCTTAGATCTTTGACTCACATTTGAAAAATAGATAATTGGCCATAATATAATCCTCTTTCCAAAGTGAGCATACATATAGATAGAGTCATAGATAGATAGATGGACAAAAAGATTGAGAGATAGTCTATCTCTCCTATCTCTCCATCTTTTTGTCCATGTGCCTATCTATCACTCTATCTATATGTATGCTCACTTCGGAAAGAGGATTATATTATGGTCAATCATCTATTTTTCAAATGTGCATCAAAGATCTAAGATAGTTAAGATATGGTTCTAAAGAATGTAAATTCATAGAGGATATAAAATATCCAAGTTCTTTTATCACAGACAGATCGACAGATTGACAGATAGACAGACAGACAGATAGATAGATAGAAAGAAAGAAAGAAAGAAAGAAAGAAAGAAAGAAGAAAGAAAGAAAGAAAGAAAGAAAGAAAGAAAGAAAGAAAGAAAGAAAGAAAGAAAGAAAGAAAGAAAGAAAGAAGAAGATAGATAGATAGATAGATAGATAGATAGATAGATAGATAGATAGATAGATAGATAGATAGATAGATAGATAGATAGATAGATAGATAGATAGATAGATACATATATATATATATATATATATATATATATATATATATATATATATATATATATATATATATATATATATATATATATATATATATATATATATATATATATATATATATATATATATAGGCTATTGCACGAATCTAGTGTTTCATGCATGAAACAAACATATTGAGGGAGCTATTCCATTCATCTGTCTTCTCCATGTGTCTAGCTGCATTTGTGCTTCTTGTGTGTGCTTGTTGTGTGTCTCTCACACTTCTACACACATCCAGCAATACAAAGACCTTTATTGAAGGATGTGTATTTTTGGGAAAGTATGAAGTTTCTAGCAACCACGTATGCCGAGCATATATATTTAGTTTCTTGACCATTAGAGATCCAAATGGCACAATGCCACTTTAAGATGCTTGATATTCTCAACTCAAAGATTTCAAGGAAGTCTTACATTTTGGATTTCTCTAGAATAAATTCAAAGGTTTTAAGAAATCATCAAAATTGCTTGAAAATGTATTCTAAGTTCATATATATATATATATATATATATATATATATATATATATATATATATATATATATATATATATATATATATATATATATATATATATATATATATATATATATATATATATATATATATATATATATATATATATATATATATATATAGGCTATTGCACGAATCTAGTGTTTCATGCATGAAACAAACATATTGAGGGAGCTATTCCATTCATCTGTCTTCTCCATGTGTCTAGCTGCATTTGTGCTTCTTGTGTGTGCTTGTTGTGTGTCTCTCACACTTCTACACACATCCAGCAATACAAAGACCTTTATTGAAGGATGTGTATTTTTGGAAAAGTATGAAGTTTCTAGCAACCACCTATGCCGAGCATATATATTTAGTTTCTTGACCATTAGAGATCCAAATGGCACAATGCCACTTTAAGATGCTTGATGATCTCAACTCAAAGATTTCAAGGAAGTCTTACATTTTGGATTTCTCTAGAATAAATTCAAAGGTTTTAAGAAATCATCAAAATTGCTTGAAAATGTATTCTAAGTTCATTTTTATACTTGTTTTTGCATCCCTTCTTTTAGAAAATGTCCCATCACTAAGCGGACAGTTCCAATCTTCATTCTAGCATTGGCTAGGAGATTTGTACTACCTTGTTTATATCTCACATCAATCAACAAGTTGTTGCATTGATGTTTAAAATTTTTGGATTGATTTTGGGGAGTGCTTTGTGCATATATTTTTCATTTTGATATTATATTTGTGTTTTTTTCATTCTTGCATCAAATGCCATTTGTTTTCACAAAATGCCACACATATTTAATGACCAAGAAATGCATGAACATGCAAAAAATGAAAAAGATATTAAGAGAAATGAAGACTTTAGGATGCATAAAGAAGAACAAGATATACATATTTACAAAAATTTCCCCACGCAAAAACATTATGCCGCTTCTGTAGATAAAAATCAGATTCTTGAGAATTTATTGTGGAAATTAGTGGCTTATTTAGATAAATTTAAGACAATACTAATTCAACTAGAGACCCAATTAAATCTGAAAACCAACTCCAAGCCCCACTTGTTATAGCTAGCCATCCGTCAAGTGAGAAGAGACACATGAGGCTCAATCACATAGACTTATGGGAGAAAAAAATTAGGGAAAATACTTTAGTGAGGGAAATCAAGCTACCAAATGTTAGTTGGGAGGAAACGTACAGGAACAACGATGCTATCTACACGTTTTCTATGAAAATTGCATGAATAACATAATCTAAGATGAATCCCACCAAAGTAACCATGTCTGTGAGGCAAACCATCACTTCATTTGGACCAACTTCAATTCAAAAGAAATTCATTCTTAGATAAAATAGTTAGTAAATTAACAAACATGAAGACCACATCTATCTAGTTAAGAGTGTGAGAAGACAAGAAACAATTTTTTTAAAATCCTTATCAATGAACTATGCACAATGGAAAACACGATAGCCAGTCAAATGAACAATGATACAACAATAAATCAAAATAACACAAACATACTACAATGCTCAACTATGAGGCTCCAATACCAAAGTGCTCTACTATGAAAATGGTGAGCTATGGATAAGATATTACAATGCACACAAACAATTTCCCTCCAATGGTTTGCCAATGTTGTGTTGATCTCATGATGATGTGTGTCCACAACCACTTCTTCAATCCTTATCGTCCAATGTGTGTGAACACCACCACTACACATCACCAACACATCAGAGATAACACCGCTTCTCCACTAGGATGCAAAACCTACTTGAAACTTGTATCTTATAACTTGTGAAAATTGTAGAAAATCCAATTACATCATTATGTGAAAAACATAAAAAAGCCCCAAAATAACTCAAAAATCATTGAAAATGTATTCTCCGAGTGGTAGTTATGCTCCTTCAAAGTTTTGTTATTTATGCTCCTTCAAAGTTTTGTAATTTTCTTCATATCAGTGCGTGCATGACTGGAGCAAAAAAAGTATAGCACTTCATCCAAGAAAGAAGAGAGAAGAAAATACTTGATCTTAATTTCTCTACATCTTTTGAAGACGTCTTCCCTTCCCACGATTAGATCTCCGAACTCATGGAATGTGAGGCTTCCTCAGGACGCGTGTAGAGATCTTTTTTTTTTGTGCAAGCCACTTCTTTCATCTCATATGATGTTGCACTTCCTTACAATATCCACAAACCTCATTCTTCTTTCTCTCTTTTTCTTTTTTTCTTTCTGGTTGGATTTCTAATCCTCTATAGAGTACACATAGTGAAGGGAGCGCAAAAATAGCTTTGAGATGCATATAATCAATTTTTTCTCTCAATTTTTTGCCCAACTCAAGTAAGTGGCATAGATGTCTTGTAACCAAGACAACTCAAAGAGATCCTTCCTACATAGGCAAGAATTGCAAAAGTATCATGGTTTCAAGGAATGAATGGGCTAACATAAGCACAAAAGGCTCCTAAATTGCTATCAAAGTAGGTAATCTTTTGGCCTAGGCTGGAGTTTCATAAAATGAGATAAGCTCAACACAGATAGAAGAAAAAGGTGATAAAAGTTAAGGATTTCAATGCAAATTATTGAAAGAATAGGGGACAAATCTAATTTGCATCCATTCATGGAACAATCCTAAGCAAGATTGTTACAGTTTTCAAGGCTAATTACAAGAATTTACATCATGGGGCACTACAATTCCCCACATCAAACCCTTTTGCACTATCTCAATGTATGAACTTCTACATAAATCAGATTATCATGTTTTCCAATATGAGATAGCCTATCGTGAACATGAAGCAAACACATCTGTGAAGTGTTCACCAAAGGAAGGAGTCTACTTCCAAAGTTGAAAATTGCATTGCTCCTCTTGGTAGAAGTTCCACTACTTTAAAAGGTACAATCCATCTTTGTGTATGTTTGGACAAATTTTGATCCACCTTGAATAACAAAACAAATGATCCTTTACTGATGTGATTTTCTCATAAATTCTTTTCATGAAACTCTTTCCTCTACCCTTGGAACCATATTACATTGCAAATTGCTTTTTCTTATTTCTCTTCAAGTGTGATGATTCTATTCCATGTGTGTTCCAATGTGCTCTCCCTTGTATGTATCTTCACTCATGTTATCGAAGTAAATGATGAACTCAAAAGGGTACATGGCCTCAATTCCATAGGCCAACTGAAATGGGGCTACTTCGATAGAAACCCTTCAAACAATTGAATAAGACGTTTTTATCATGATAGAAATAAGGATATTTTGGAGTTCTCCTCTTGTCCATTAGCCCTATGATAATAAGCAAGATGTATGGTCAAGAGTTAGGCTCTACCACATAATTTCTAGCTTGAGGCTGTCATGTGTGCAACATATGTACTTAATAGGTGTCCCACTAAAGCACTATAGTCTATCACTCCATATGAGGCTTGGCATGGTGGCAAGCCATCTGTTGCTCATCTGTGTGTTTTTGGTTCTCTGGCATATGCATTAGTGGCTGAACAACATCACAGAAAATTGGATGATAAAGCAATAAAATGTATTTTTGTTGGGTACAGTTCTAAAGTAAAGGCTGTCGTTTGTATCATCCATAGACTAAACACATTTTGGTTAGCTGTGATGTTGTTTTTATGGAAGATGCTATTCAACTATTGCTTTCATGTACTAAGGAGACATCTGTTAGCTCCAAAGACATGTATGATACTTTGCTGCCTCTTTTTATAGGTGGACAGTCTAGTGCTAGTCTTAATGAGGCAACTTCTGAGCCTTTGCATGTTTCATGTGATGATGCAGATCATCCCATTTCTGATGCAGATTTACATGATGCACTTGTTGATGAGAGAGCTGATATTGAGGAGGCAAAAACTATGCCAAAATGGATAGTGCAGACTTTGCGTGATAACAAATTAGATGCACCTCGATCATATCATACTCATTCAAGCTCTCATAGTAGCTCTTTTGCATCAGATTGCTATGCTATGGCTGCATCTAGTCTCTGTGGTGAGAATGAGCCCGTTTTATTTGATGAAACACAAAATTCAGAAAATTGGATGGCTGCTATGTAATTTGAATATGATGCTATAATGAAGAATGGTACTTGGTCTTTATGTGACTTGCCTCCTGGCAAGAAGGTCATTAGTATCAAGTGGGTATACAAGCTGAAGCATAAGCATGATGGTATAGTTGACAGGTATAAGGCTAGGCTTGTTGCAAAGGGTTATGCGTAGGAACAAGGCATTGATTTTGATGAAACCTTTGCTCCTACTTGCCGTATGACTACTATTTGTAGCATCTGTGCACTTGCAGATCATCATGGTTGGAATATACATCAGTTGGACATTAAAACAACATTTCTGAATGGTGACTTGCATGAAGAAGTGTATGTTTTTCAGCTCCATGGCTTTGTGCAGAAAGGGCATGAAAACCAGGTGTGGAGGTTAAAGAAGGCATTATATGGTTTAAAGAAAGCATCACCTGATAGGTATGAAAAGATACATGCCTATGTGACTGCACATGGTTTTGAGAACAATCCAACTGAAAGCACCCTATATGTCAAGTGTGTTAATGATGTACTTCTGATAATTGTGGTGTATGTTGATGACATGCTGCTCATTGGTCCTCATAAGAGGCATATTGCTAATTTCAAGGTTGATTTACATGCCTCATTTGAGATGTCCGATTCGGGGCATTTGCATCATTATTTAGGCATTCAATTTATGCACGTTGATGGTGGAATGGCTTTGTGTCAAACGAAATATATTGACACATTATTGCAGCGTTTTGGCCTTGAAGACTGTAAACCTATTGCCACCCCTATGGAGACAGGTTTACAATTGATTCTTCATGATGTTGGAGATGCATTTGATGTTGTTCTCTATCAGCAAATTGTTGGATGCTTGATTTACTTATGCATTACTCGACCAGATATTCAGTTTGCTATCTCATAGATGAGTAGTTTATGCGTTGCCCAGGAGTCAAGCATTGGCAGGCGGTTAAGCACATCTTTTGCTACTTGAGTGGTACTCGGCTACTTGGTTGTTTTATCCCAAGGGGGGATCACTACCACCAGATTTTCATGCTTTTTTAGACTCTGATTCGGTTGTTTGCTATGACACTCGTGTGTCCACTAGTGGCTTTTGCTTCATGCTTGCTAGCTCATGTATATCTTGGTTGAGCAAGAAGTAGCCTAATGTGGCCACTTCTAGTTGTGAGGCTGAGTATAGGGTGGTGTTCATTGTGACTGTTGAGTGTACGTGGCTCAGGTGCCTTATGGATGATTTGGGTGTTGGTTAGTCTTCTGCCACCACCATCTTCACTGATAGTCAGAGCGCATTGGCAGTTGCGAGGAACCCTGTGTTCCATGCTCGCACTAAGCACATTGAGGTGCATTATCATTATGTCAGGGAAAGGTTCTCTACTGGGGAGATCAGCTTGGCATATGTGCCCACGCAGGAGAACATTGTAGACCTTTTCACGAAGGCTCTGCCTAGGGAGAATTTTGAAGTTTTTCGCAAAGCTTTGGGCTTACTTCCTTTTGTGGAGTGATTTCCACATAACTTGGCACTTCCTTATACATGAGTTGCCAACTCCTTGTTCATCGCATCACTCCCAAGGGGGATTTGTTGATATACTTAGGTAGTGATGTGTGTGAACACACTAGGACCGCCAGGGCACTTTTTTCTTCTTTAGGAGGGTTTTTTCCCCCAGCTTGTAGATATGCCTATTGCCCTAATGGGATACTAATCTTTGTATGTTCTAGTGGTAATACATTCAATATTGTGTGTTGTGCTCCAAACTTCTTCTTCTTCCTTGTTCTGTTCGTGTGGTTCTGCAGACGTCTAACTCCAACACATGCATGCTTGGAGAAATCACCAATAAAAGTTAGTAAAGGTAGTTCCCAAAAAAAGTTGTTTGCATACAACCACAAACATCACTATGAACAAGCTACAATTTATGAGTAACTCAAATTGAACCATCTTTTGGAAAGGAGGAATGCTGCATTTTGCCAAAAATATAGCCTTCACAGACATGTTTAAAAGGTGTCTCAAGTTTGGACAAAGAGGACACCATTTCAGATTTCTACAAGTGTAGAAAACTAGCAAAATTCAAATGACCAAATCATGCATGCCAAAGCTTTGCATATCAGATAGCTTGAGAATCTTGAACTATGCATGCTAAATCATTCATAGATTTTTCATAGTCTATGATCTAATACAGCCCATGACAAAAAATGCCAGAAGCAGTAGTAACATCGCCATTGGAGATCATGAACTATACATATGTCATCAATAAATTTGACAACGAGCTAATCTTGGCTAATGGTGAAACTGACAATAGATTTTTCTTGATCCATGGTACATACAAAGCATCTGACCATGTGAAAAAACTACCATAAATAGTAGTTAGAATGATCTTATCAACTCCCATTACAAGATAAGAGGAGTTTTTAGCACATGTGATAATATTACCTATAGGGGTAGGCTTAAGTGAACTGAAGAAACTATGCTACGAGGTAATATGTTTGGTTGCCCCACTATCAAAGTACCAAACATCTAAGTCTACTCTAGATGTAAACTACTCATGAGAAGATGGGTCGTAGCTCCATACAGTAGTAAATGCCCATTCTTCATTCTAAACAAGATTAACAGAATCTATTTTAGGTGATGTTTGTCAGAGGTGTGGATCCAAGCCAACAAAGCAGAGGCACAAGCCCTTGATTATTTCCACTTCTTGGCAACCATTTGAGAAGTGGGGGCTAGATTTCATAGGGCCCCATCTACCCTCCGTTGATTCCAAAGAGAGAAAAGTATCTATTAATCACCACTGACTATGCAACAAAGTGGGCTGAATGCACTACTCAAATTGTTGCTGATTTCATTTATAGTAAAATCATTTGCAGATTTGGATGCCACCTTGTACAGACCAAGGTACTCATTTTGTGAACAAGGTCCTACATGAAATTTTAACAGGTACAAAATTCTACATAGGACCTCTTGTGCCTATTATCTAAGAGCTAATGGATAGGTAGAATCCACCAACAAGGTATTAATTGCCATGTTAAGGAAGGAATGTATGTTACCACCCACTTCCTGGGTCATTGCTTATCAACGAACAATAAGGAGATGTCAATATCACTTCATTTCCAGAAGTTTAAAGCCCTTCGTTTCAAGACTCCCTTGAGTCTCCTGACTTGGGTAGCAACCCTTCTTCGACAATACTTCCTTTCCTCAAAATGTCTATGACTGCTTGAAGACTCCTCACATGATTCCTATCTACATTTCTCTCGAGCTTTAGCCCTCTGAGTGGCTTGCCCCTCTCTCTACGTTTGAGTTCTTCTTGAGGAAGAGCTCCCTTTTCTCATGTAGCACACATTGGGTATAAGAGCTCCGCCAACATGTGGTGCTAGGTGAACCTATGGTACTCTCTTATAGAGATGTGCCAAAATGATAAGTCCTATGCCCAAGGAAAATATGTGTATATGCACTTATGTTTTGCCCAAATTACTCAAGATCGACCTGCTTGGCCTACTCTGAGTCCACCACAACACTCAAATGTAACTATGGAAGAGAGGGGAGAGGCAGTCTAAATACATATACAATTCAATACCAACTACAATGATTGGTTCTCATGATCCCACTCTCTCCTCACTCACACTTTCTTGTTCCACTTACTCTATTTCTCTTCCTCCCTTTAGTTCACTCTTCCTTTTCCCACCATTCTCCTTTCCCCCTTTTTCTCTCTTCCTCTCTCTCACTTTCACACACACACTCTCTCTCTCTCTCTCACTCTATCACACACACATACCCCAAACACACGCACACACACACACACACACACACACACACACACACACACACTTGCTCATACATTCACATATGCACTCTTGTACACATTCACACACATATATTCACAACCACACTTACAACTATACTTACACACACATATGCACTCACACATTGTCACTCTTCTTCACTCTTCCTCTCTATCACCATCACTCCCTCACTACCTCACTCACTTACTCTCACACACCCTCTTACACACACTTTTTCCTTGTTTCTCAAGTTCTCCCCTTCCCCCACTCACTCGTTCACACCTACAACACACACACTTGCACACATCTATCCACACACTTAGAAATATGCTTGCACATTGTTGCGGAGTTCTCAAAAATGAGGGCATAGTAACATGCAGAGAGCTCCCCTTGCCATTCTATCATACTCACAAACACAAAATCTGAATATAGAATCATTCTCAACAAATGAGAATATAAAAGGACATTGTACTATAATATGAACATAGTCTTCAAATAGATGCCCGAAAAAGAGCTAATTGCTAGAAGTTGTCTAGACAGACAATTGGCTTCAGAATAGCATTATAATCTCCTCAATAGAATATGTCTCGTGATAGCAGCCTAAACAACAACATGAGCATTTCAAGGATCCATCACTGAGCACAACTAGAAACCAAACTTGGTAATCTTGATAGTAGTCAACAAAGAACATCTGATATAAAAGGGTTAATGAATCAAAAGAAAAAATGCACCAAGAACAATTTCTTTATTATAACCTGTCTGTTTATAGTGCTTTCACCTTAGGTGCATGTGCTAGATCTAGCGATCATCATGGACATAGATTTTCAAAAAGACTTCTCCATACAATCAAACAAGCTCACAAACAAAAACACGTTCACAATCAATAAAAAAAACCTTATCCGAATGAAGAACGTAGAGCCTAGAGATACATGAATTTGCAAAGCTTCAATTGTCAATCGTTTTGTCTTCACACTTCATACCCTTTTTTGATCCTTTGAATCTTGTAGCTCCGTGATCCTACTGATGGCTAGAATCTATGTCCCTCGTTCTTCTCCCCTTCCCACCATACCTATGTAGACTAAAGGAACACCAGCCCATCTCTCCCCCAAAAGAAGCAGCAGGAGCCTTTGGGAGACTTTTCTGTTGATGAATACGAATTCCCTTCTCATTCTTCTGTGTTTTTCTCTTAGCCAGTGAGAGAGACTAGAAAACACATGAAGCAGACCCCTAGTGAATCCTTGATCATGTTCTCTCCTCTCTCTCTCTCTCACGTAGCCTTGCACAAAGACTATACATAGCAAATCCACATGTAATAGAAATTCCACCAAAAAATAGCAGGGTGGCTATTTGCAATAGGGAGATATTTCAATTTCAACATGCAACAATGGCATTCATAGGCCACTTTCTGTTTTTGACTATAGAACCAACCACCTCTCTTTGTCACACTCTTTTTAGCTTCCCATTTTCAAATGAACTACCTTGCACCCTCAGAACATGAAGGGAAAGAAATTTCTGACTACTCCCTTCCTTCCACTAAGAAACATAAATCTTTTTTTCTTTTGATACATGTGCTTGTACGTGCTAGTGATATTATGAAGGTGCATAACGTATTTCTGCTCTCAAGCCAAATATGGTGAAGAAATCCCTATACTGCCTTTTATGAATTAGA